>OY776301.1:4960017-5355585 GCA_963675345.1 Trididemnum clinides
GCGCTTTATTTCATCCAGAATTTATTGTGTTCGCTAAGTTGCTGCAGAAATAGGGTAAGAAGAAAAATAAGTTGGTCAGCGTAAAGAAAGCAACTAGCGGAGGAAGGAAGTTAGCAAGATTGATAATAAAAAGAGAGAACAGAGCAGGCCCCTGTGCACGCATTGGTGGACTCAAAAGATGCGGCTTTTGCGATCTCTTAACCCTGAGCAAGCGAGCGTGTCGAGTTCACCGAATGTAGCAAGATGAAAAATCAACGAAAATATGCCTGCGTTCGCCAATAACGGTTTTCGCAACCAGAAGCAAACTTCTTACCGATATTTAAAAGAGGTTTTGCGGAGTGCGAAGAGAGCGTAACTCTGATTGCACCCAGTATCAAGCAGAAAAACCTCGTCTTAAAACCTGCTCTAAATATTGGTAAGAAGTTTTACTCATGGTTGCAAAAATCGCTATGTGCGAATGCAGTCTAAGCTTGTGAAAAAGAGCGGGTTGCCAAACAGAAACACACACCTTTTAACGAATTACAGTTGCAAAATTTTTTGAGAGCCCGGCTAGGTTTGTAGACCCATCTGAGATTACTTTGTACAGAAAAAAGAATTTGATTACGAGTAGACAGTCCAGAGCGGAACCGGCCTGACTGGAACTTAGAATTGAGTTGGATTTCACAAAGTATAAGAGGAATAGCTTGATACACACAACAGCATAGAGACGCAGGTGCAAAAGATAGGTTGAAAGAAATCAGAGGAGAGTTGAGAGATTTTTCAGATTCGGCGATGGCAATAAAAACCTCCCAGATGGAGGATAATGTAAATACCAAGGAACATTAAAACTATAAAGATGCACTACATCAGACAGTGAGTAATTAAAAGCGTTTTTACAAAGAGCATGAGTTTTGTGACTCCGTTTCGACTAGTGAGTAGCGACTCCGTTTCTACTAGTGAAAGTGAGCGAAGAACGGTTCACAGCAGCCGCTTGAAGTTTTGCAGCGAGAGTGGTAGCCCCGGGAAGCGGAATTCAGGAAATCTCTTTGATCCAGCCGCGACAACTTTTACTGAAGTGCAACGGCGGGACTTTATCTTGCTCAACTCGAGCATCGATTTTTTTCAGAAAATATCCCTTGATTTCGTGATTGCCGTCACGTGCGTTTGCCAACTACCGGACACGTAACAATTGTTACCAGCAAAACTGAGTAGGCTTACAGATTAACTTTTACAATGTCTGTGAATTTGCCAAAGGTGATGGCTCAATCGAAACAAAGCTTAAAACTGCAGGAGTAAATGCGCGCTACAGTAAGCCTACTTAACGCTAACGATGCAATTTTTTGTTGTTAGAATCACAGTCAATTTCTAAGCAGTTCACGCTAAAGCTGACGGGAATAATTATCTTGACACGTGCAAGATGGTGTTTGAGCTATATATAGAAGAATACTAGCAAGTTCTTGTCTGCACTTCGCTATGTTGTAGGTACCCTGTTCCAAACAATAAAACTCGTAGTCGGGGGTTGAGGTAAGAGTGTGCCAGCACTGTACACAAGAACTACACAGCAGACGAAATGATTGTCACTGGCGGAAAACTCACTGGCAAGTACCCTTTCTAACGACGTAGCTGTGAGCAATAAAGCAAGTTGTGATTGTTCAGACAACCAACCACCAAGTCATATCCGTCGGCGTTCGAGAATTTCAGTTTGTGCACAAAACTCAGTCCTTGACGCGAACATTGCCAACTCTTCATTTTTCGCCAATAGCATACCGCAACAAAATCATCGATTTAACCCAGTTTACAAATGTAATCTAGTCTTAGTCTACTTGCTGGATCTGCGCATTGTACCGGAAGCAATGAGACAGGGCATTTTCCGCTACGTCACAGAAACCACTTTGCTGCTCTATTTTGAAAGAAAAATTAACTATCGAATCCCACGCGTATGCAGCGTGCGTCGAATTTTCTTTGGGAGCTTTTGTGCGCCCTCAGCTCCAAATTAACACGTTTACAGTCTAATATCCTGACATATAAATCCCACACATTTTTAAACATTTAAAAATTCCGATTACAACAAAAATTTACTTCACGTCAACAAAAAGCAAACGAAAAGAAGCAGGTTAACAAAAAAATGTGAAAGAAACACAATATCAATCGACAACAAAACTTCAAACTGAAAGAAAAAGGACTTCAAAACACCTTGAAACATCCTACTTCATGCACTACAACATTGCAATATAATGGCAAGATAAAATAGGTAGGTTCAACTACAGTGCACACTTACTGTGCGATTGTCTCAAGAATACAAGTAACGCGACGGCAAGAGTTGGTCGTTACAAACTCCAACAGAAGACACTTCGAAATTGAACGGAATGAAACTATAAACAGAATTTAAAACTGAAATTACGCTGGCTGAATAGCTTTTTTTAAAAGCATAAGATGCCGCGTTGTGTTAAATAAAATAAAAGCATTGTTTTAGTTAAGTATTTATAACAATTTACGATGAAACGATAAAATAAAGCCGACAAAAAACAACTATTTTGAAGCTAACTTAAGGGAAACAGAATACACATAAACACAGTTACAAAGCTATTATTGATTTGAAACTGACAAGCAAACACAATTCGAAAAACGATCGATAACTACTGGTACGTAAATCGGTCGCCTTTGACCTAGTCTCGACACGCTGTTTTTTGGCTTTGAATGCAGTAATCTCTCTTTACTTCACAGTATCGGACAGAAGTAATGAAAAATAGCAGATACACAAACAACCTAAAAAGACGGATGAAAATCTTTAAAGCAACAAAAATGGCAAGTTTTGGTTAGAAAAGAACTTTTTACGCGATAAAGCACTTTAAACACATGAACTCTGCTTCATTTTCAATCAATCCCGATCAATAGATTCAATGGAGAAGTTTCGCCTGCTTTGCTGTCTTAAATGAAACCTGTACAAAAAATGTTGCTTTATGTATTTTCTGCGAGGAAGTCAACAACCACAAAAGCACAAGCAAATAGGCAAAGCTAAACGTGGAATCACTTCATGTTAATACTAATATGCACAAATTCATGTTGGTGGGTTAATTGATCAGCAGTGGATAGATACATATAACGATCTTGTATTAAAATAATTTCTACCAAGTTCATTGGTTCCTACCGATCTTTAAACTACTAAAACTTGTTTATGAATGGTAAAGTTCGTAAACTTCTTATTAATGCATTAAACTGACGTTTTGCTTCTTTCAATGCATTTATATAAACCAATTCATGGAAACTGCGTAGCTTCCTTGTTAATGCATTTTCAGCCTAAAGCGAAACAAGTTCTACACTGCTATGAACTAGCAACTTAAGCCGTATAAAGTTCCAACATAATCAAAATACAATTCGCCAGTTGTCATGTAGGTAATGGAAACAACCGATCCAACAACGGAAACACATTTATCAGCATCACTCAAGATAGTGGACTATTGTTTGCAAAATGGAATTCTTAATATTGATTAGCTGTTGCGCGCGTTATACAACTTGAGCCTTCCGCAACGTTCAAGAAAAATAAGGTTGTTGATAATTTCATAAAATAACCAATAACATAATAGTCCGCATCACGAAGAGGGAGACTGCTTGACTACCAGACCTAGTCGCCATCCTAAATTATAGTTAATTTAATATATAAAGCGCAATTCTGTCTGTCTGCCTGTGTGTCCGTTTCAACTCATCTGAAACTGCTAGAGGTACAACCGTCAAACTTTGCACGATTGATCATCACCCCGTGGTGAGGGTCATAAGAGTACTGGTGACGTCATAATTAAAATTTTTTTTTTAGAATTTGCATTACTTGCCAGGGAACAACCGCTTTTTGCTCAAACAAAACCAGCTTCCGACTCACCACATTACAAAAACTTTCATTTGTTTGGGTCTAAAATGACGTCACAATCAACCCTTTATTTCACAATCCGTTTTTTTTGTTCTTTCTCAAAAAGTAATGGTCGCACAAACGCGATTGAAAGCTGCTTCAATAAGGTGCTTTCGATAAAAACAACTTTACAACAATGCAAGTTTATTTGACAATGCTGCGAGCAATTCTTTATTAAAGCATTTCGTTTACGCACTCTTTTCTTTTTCCCTTATACGCTAAAAACTCGCTTTGTAATGTCTAATATGTTTCGTACGATTAACTCAAAGTCTTTCGCTACCGCAGATCATAATGTAAAGATGTTTATAAAAATTGCAACCTTTTTGCAAAATTACTCTACTAAAAAAACTCATTTGTGATCTCATTTCTTAAACGATTTTCGAACTTTTTTGAAACAAATTAAAGGTTATTTAGGGGCGATTCCGACAGTATGCAATAAGTTTGTTTTTATACTAAAAAAACTAAACTCTAAGAACAGTGATGTAACTTTTGTGGTAAGCTGAGTAAAAACAGGTAACTTTAATACAAAAACATTATAATAAAGTACTAACAACTACTCCCCTTTGAAAGCTTAGGAAACTTACTTTCCAGCAATATGTGAATTCAATTATCTAACGCGAAGGATCACTTTATAATGGCTGATCAAAAATTGCTTGCCTTAAATCATGTTTCATTTTTAGTTGAATAATTATTCTACTTGACCTAGCAGTCTTGCAACTGTTGTAAACAAGGTTTGTTCTTTTGCATAATCTGTCGACGTTTTCAAAAACATCCACCAAAAACTGAAATCTCTAAATATTTATGAAATGTAGTTTATCGATTAAAAACACACAATTGCAGTTGACAAAAATGCAATTTCTAGAAAAACTAAGTCCTTTGGTACATTTTGTCTATTCTTTCTCGATAGCATGGATCTTTTGCATTGTCAATTAAAATATTCATCGACAAATAAAATCCACAAATTTTAATATGTAGCCTACTCCAAGCAAAACACATGGTGATCATTCTAGAAAAAACGATGGGGCAAAGATAGAGCTGAGTTCAAGTAAGCCTTCAAAAAATACTTTGAAAATTACTTATTATTTAAGTATTTCAAGTAATTTTTAAAATACAATTTGGTATACAACCTGTGGCCTAAAACTCAATTAAAGAATATATTGCAAAGTGTTTCATCGGATTTCGTAAGCTATTTGAAAATATTAAATTCTGTGCCTGCAAATTACTGCTTGAAAAATTTTGCTGCAGATAAATATTTTGTTAAAAATGCCACAATCTAAATATATTTTTGTCGACAGTAGATATATATATAATATAATAAACTTTTATTAAAATTTATTTCATCTTTAAGATATTCATTTGCGCATAAAGTGACTTCTTGTGAAACACAATAAATCAATCATTTCATCACTTAATGATGATCTTAATTTTGAAACAAACAATCCTGAAGCACTGAAACGTCTTTCTGCTTCTACCGAAGGAGGTAAAAAAGTTGAAAAATTTTAGGGCATTCCTTTGTCGTTTCATAAAATGTCATTTCATTCATAATGTGTACAGGTTGTCATAAAAACAATATAGGGTTGCCATACAAATAATCTAATCACATATACTGCATATTTTAATAATTAATAAAATTTTGTAAAGGTTTATTGCATGAGAAGATTACTTGAAATTGCTTAAGCAGGCCAAAATACACTTACGTAAATAATAAGTAAAATTTTTACTTAATTACTTTAGTAATTACTTACTTGAACCCAGCCCTAGGTAAAGATGGTCCTTTTTTATCGTTTGCAACAAAATGTAAGTGTCAAGCCACATATGATCTAAATGTTGAAGTAATTTCCTTTGCAATTGGGCAAGGCTGTCGCAGTAGCCAGCTGATTTGACGTTCTTTACCTCGACATTACTAATGGGGGCTTCGGCTACTACTTTAACTGAGCTGTGAGTACTTCATTTCCGGTTTGTCTGCTCTTTGCATGGCGGCGTTTATGCCAGGGCCAAGCAACATGGCCCTTAGTTCAGAGACGTTACCTCATACTAATTCGCTTACAGTAACGATATAGTCGTAGTAACGGTCCTAATATTTAATCGCTTAAAACGAACTGTTAGGCCATAATCATATATTATATCACAATGCTTGCCACTATACAGTGAGAACAGCAGCAACAGGCAGCATAATTATCCACTATTATTGTGATAGCGAAAATAAAGCCAGTTACCGATAATTGTAATTGCAAGGATATTTGTATCGGTACGAAACGCTAATTTTCATTTAAAAGTAGGCAGGTCTGGATTAGGGGCTAAGTTAAATGTAATAAAATTCCAAGATTAAGAAAAGATCAGAATTAAACAATAATAGCATCATTTTGGATTAAGAGGGAATGTTTTCGTTTGGAAAGGGCTTAATAGGCGCCTATTGGATTAGTTTATATGACTTAGGGAAAGACATGGCCCCTTTTCATGCCATGGCTGAATTAAAGCAAACAGCCCAAGCAAAAATATTAATGTCACAAATATTAATACGAAAGTGAGCCCATAAAATCGTTAAATAGGCCTACCACTAAATAGCTCATTTCTTTAACTGTGAAAACGACCACCATTTGGGTGACTCCATTAATTTTCAATATGTTTTACCTCCCTCCCCCCTTACACTTTTAAAAATTACGAATGGTAGTTTGTGAAATCATTTTTTTGAATACTTTCAGTCCTGATTAATAGACCAACAGGATTACCATTACATGTACAAAAACTATGGCTTATATTCACTAAACATTTCACTGTTGCTCTCACAAATGTTTGTACATTGAAGCCGGCGCAGCTGCCTTAACTGATACGTTTTAAATCGGTACGGGTGATAGTATACCTTACTAGGGTAAAACAAAATAAAATATAAAGGTAAAAACAGAGTAATACCGGCGCGATGGTGAAGTGGTTAGAGTGTCCGCTTCGCAGTTAGTAGAACTGGGGTTCAATCCCTAAGTCGAGTCATACCAAAGACTTTAAAAAAATGGTATCCACAGCTTCCCTGCTTGGAGCTCAGCTTAAAAAAGGGTTAGTGTGAAGAACAAGCCAGCAAGCTTGCTTGTTGTGTCCTTGGGCAAGGCACTTAACGGGACGCCTCCGCCTTTATGTGGCAAACGGGTAGCCTAACTGTACTCCACCGGGTTACAATTGTGAAGTTGCTAACCCAGTATGTCGCAAAAGGCGACTCTTGGGTACCAACGGCTCTTGGGTACCAACGGCTCTTGGGTACCCACCAATAGCAGTCCGCCTTGTTGGTGGTGGGGCTACCAGTCACTCATGACTGGTTCCAAATGGGCTGCCATCTTTCCCCTAGCCTAATTTCAATTAAGTTGACGGCATGAACGTTAATTGCCTTTCGTGCCGTATCTCTATCCCAAGGAAGAGGAGGGGTAATCACAACAACAACAACAAGGTAAAGTCGCACCATACTTAGGAAAAACATTTCTTTTATTTCCGTTGATAATAGCTTCGTAGAGCTACCAGGGTCTAAACATTAAATTTTGGGAAAAGATAGGACTCTTTTAACTTTTGTGAGCATACCTAAACAAGGAAAAACGACCATGCAACATAACACGTAACCAGCAGGGACTTGAGAAAGTTTGAGGTGAAATCAAAACTAACAACGACACTGTGTCGAATCGCACCAGATGAAAGATATTATTGGTATTTTACTTTACAGCAGCTTTATAGAGCTACCGGGATCAAATCGAAACATTTTGGGAAAACAAGAACTCTTTTCACTCCCCAGGGAACATTAAGCAGGGAGAAAAAACATGTTACATAACGCGTAGCCAGCGAGGACTTGAGAAAGTTTAAGGGAAAATCAAAAGAAAACAGCGTCACTGTGTCAAATCGCACCACACGAAAGACATTTTTGCTATTTTGCTTGAAAATAGCTTTATATCAGAAATGCGTTCCCTACTTTCAAACCATGGGAAACGCAAGGTCTCCTTGGGTTCGTGTCAGAAATGAAGAGAGCACACAGACCTATGGCATAGCTAGGACCTTGAAATGAGATATTCTATTGGGAAAAGGAGCACACAAAATCGCGAAAATCTTATCACAGAAAACACATAAAGTTTTGGTAACTGTTCACACAAGAGCCTGACAGGTGAAGCCGGCTTGGCTGGCTGAACCGACATTCTCTATCCCGACGTTACTGCTGGGGACCATGCGGCCGACACCTTCGTACATACTATAAGAATTTTTTTCTTTTGCTGATATGCTGCCTGTTAAGGTATTGATGCCTATACTCTATAGCATTATAATGAAATCCTCCAAAAAAATCAGAATAAAACCATAACCATAACAATTTGTAAAACTGAATTTAGAGAAAACATTTGTTTGAAAATAACTCGGCCTGAGTGGCTTCCACCACAACAGTGGTTTTCAACCAGGGTTCCGCCAGAAGTTACACAAATTTTCATTTCATTTTATTAATTAAATTAAATGCTGTTATTTTTCATAAGACAACTGAATTATTGCACAGGGGATCTTCGAGCCACTGGAATGTTTCCTTGGGGTTCCACCCCAGCAAAAGGTTTAAAAATCACTGTACTAGAATATGGTGAATGATTTTGGGAATGCCATAGCCGCTTTTGTTGCCATGCCAGAAACAAGACAAATAGCGCAGCCAAATTAGTAGCTTAATACCACAAATATAAATTGCAAGGGGCAGCACCACATCTTAAAATAAGTTTACCATTAAATAATATATTTCTGTATCAGTGAAAGCAACCACCATTTTACCGCTACAACCAGTTTTGATTTTCAGTCTCTTCTCCCTCACAAGTATTAACGATAATTTGTGGCAAGATTCTTTGTGAGCATTACCAGCCATGACTAAGAAAATATGATGATCACAATTTCGTGTACAAGAATTGTGAAAGTGAATAAAATTCATTAACTTTTCACAACTGCTCACACAAGAGCCCGATGGGTAAAGCCAGCTAGTAAATTATAACATTGCGTTTTTATTGGTTGGGTTTAAAACTAAATAACTCGATCTCGACCTATCATCTGACCATTTCGTGTTGGCTTGGACAACCCGCTGTCGACATGTGTATTGTACCAAAATGTTTCACAACTAGCACTATACATGTGTATTG
The DNA here is from genome assembly GCA_963675345.1 of Trididemnum clinides. NCBI lineage: Eukaryota > Metazoa > Chordata > Ascidiacea > Aplousobranchia > Didemnidae > Trididemnum > Trididemnum clinides. The sequence continues at coordinate 4,969,027 of OY776301.1, forward strand.
TAAGATTAGCTAATGCTTCTTCACACATTTTAATGTATGAAGAAGTATACTAGCAAACCATTAGGGTTGTTCGATGTTGCATAAAAGCCTTTGAATAAAACCATGCAACTCTGTGAAACATCTTATTAGACCGTATAGAAAGATGAGACATTTAGCAAAAACTAGATTATAATGCCGGTCTCGATTAATACGTCAAGGCAGTATAACTTTGAATAATATCAGCATGTACATCTGTCAAGCACCTAATTCACCACAAAAATCTTAGCCTTAAAGCTTGCTAATGTCAACTGGGTTACATTAGCACACCTGCAAAATTCTGTCTCCAAGTTTGTAGTTATTCAATCCACATACAGCCACAAAAGCTTCTTCATAATTGGTCATAGTAACAAAGCCGTATCCTTTGCACTTCTGCGTCTGAAAGTCTCGAATAATCTGCATACATAGAAGAATGTCGAAATCGTTTCCATAGCATACGTAATCCGGCAATTAGCAGTAAAATAAAAGTAAATAGCTGTTTACTACAACAACTTATTGCAAAATACATCATCATTTTTAACCTGCGTAAAACAAAAACCACTGGCCAGTTTTTCTTTCCTTTTAGAAGCATTGGCTCTACTCTTTATAGATCCAGCGTACAGCAAAAAAATGCCGATCACAAAACACATATTTAGGCATTAAATTTCTTTCTGCAACCACCACCTAAACTTGGAAGATTTTTTTAACATGGAACTGTAAAGTAGGTTGTTCACACATTGCATTGGCTAAGGAGCAGTACAAAATCTTCGTGGGCAATTGATCCCTCAACCTCAAGAGCTCGATCGAAACAAGGGTTATTGTAAAGACATCAAAACAACTGCTCAGCTTCAGAACGCAACATAAAGTGCATGATACAATCGTCAAAAAAAAAGGTTAGTAGAAGCACGAACAATTATTTGTTTGCGTCGATAAAAGAAGACATGGTATGAGTAATGCAATCAACTATAATGCTATTTATAAACGCTCGCAATAATAGTAATCATCATCTCGTTCTTTAAATAAACCAAAAATTATATAAAAAATCTAAAAGCATACAAATTACTCTTAAGTGTTTGCTTTCGAATCGAAGAGTTAGTTGAAATTTAAGGATCTTTATCAGTTAGATCAAGCAAAGCAAAAGTCTGTCAACACTGTAATGTACGACCGACTTCTCAAGCTGATAAATCCTATTATTCACTATGTCAAAAATCCTATGGTATCATATTTTTATGCTCAAGTCACAAATAAATCTTTTGTCGATAACAACTTACTAAGACAAGTGTGTGTGATCAGATGTGCTTCTGAGTTGCCAGTAATGCTGGCACAGAGCAACTAAGCAGGGAAAACTGTCGGAAAGTGCCTTTTCCTATTGCAAAACAATGCAGCAATCGTGAGGTTCGAACACACCATCATTGTTACCATAAACGTCAGTACAACTCATTTGACAATGCAGCCGAAACTCTTTTTAAGACAACTTAAAAAGTAAACATATACTGCAATATCTACATCAAGCAAAAGCAAGTTGAGAGCATTAAATCACAACCACAGATGCATATCGTCGCAAAATCTGTTTTTACCGCATCGCATTCTATGTTTTCTCTATCATGCACAAGCTACCATTATTTTATAATCCGGCAAATCTTCATCACTTTCGATACGGATACGCATGCAACTTTGATCAGACGGTGTTCAGATTTCGAGCAATGCCTAACAAGTGCTTGTCTACTGCGAACGTTTACTCAGCTTGAAGCGTACAACTTCAAAACCAACCTTGACACTTGTAACAGCGCCATATGGTCCAAAAAGCTGCCACAGGATACTTTCATCTGTGTCAGGCGCAAGGTTATAAACAAATATACATATCCCCATCGGTGATTGGTTGATGATACTTGATGAGGTTGACGAAGAAGATGTACCAGGTACAGCAGAGAGCAGTTCAGGGTTGAAGGAGGAATACCTGAAGGGAAAAAAAGCAATAAGAAATACATTGCAAATCAATAGAAGTGATACTGCAGAGGCAGTAAACCTAATCAAGCTTAATATGCACATGGACAGTTAAAATACGCATCGAATTAACATGATGTAACAACTACGAAATAATTCGCAGCTTAGCGAAATGATAAAAGCAGTTGCACGTTTGAACTGGCCACGGCCTTTATGTCAACGAATAAAAAATCAGCGACTAACAATACATATCCATGCAAAAATTTTAAAAGTGAATTAACGTCATGCAAACTGAAAAAGTAATAATTTTTAAAAATCGGCCGAATCACAGCCTCTACAGTCATGCATCACACTTAACCAAGCCACTTTGCATGCTTCACGAATTTACCTCGTCGAAAAAACAAAAATAAACTCCTCATTCTCTTCTGGTTGCAACAAGCCCAAGCATGCTTCAAATAATGTCCAGAGCTAATATATATCGCTTTGAAAAAACAGGCTAATAATTTTTAACGATGTTTCGTAAAATATTTCTTTAACAGAGCTTGTGTCGCAATAAAGAGTTCAGCAAAATAAAACTTATTGGTATTAGGAGGCTTGCCTCTGTTTGATGTTATTAAGTATCCAAAAGAAAAAAAAACAAAAGATCGACATGCTAGTAGTTTATTAAAAATCCTATTAAAAACCTTATAACTAGTCATAAAAACAAATAAACTGATACCAAGCACAAACAAAAACTCATTGTAAAAATCAGAATTAGCATTTTAAGTTTACAACAGATTTTTGAATGGGCCTGCAGTTCGTACGTGGGCAAATTGTGCAATATTCCACGTATACGCGGTAAACAGTTGAAAGATAACAGTGGATTTTCTTGTATATGTTTTCCATCTGCAATAATAATCTAAAAAAGGTCATAGAAGATGCTCTCAAGAAAGGTCAATAAACTTTAAATACCAGAAAAGCATAAGCCTTTCTTTTCACCATGAAACACCTCAATAAAAGCCTCATTAGAACAAAAAATTTGCAGTGTTGTCGTGACAGCAAAAATAAGTTGAAAACTTAAAATATTTTTCACAAGAGAACCGATGTATAACTGAGCATTCTATTGGTAGGAAGCTTCTGTTAATAGTTGAACCATTATTTAATGTTCCTATATACTTGAGTCATCGCCAAATATCAATCTTCCTCCAAAAGAATCAGTAAAATCGGCAACACGTTTATTAAGAAAAAGGTTAATTGGCTGAGCAAGGTAGCTCTACTTGCCATAAAAATCTAAAATACGTCAGAACATTATGCCAATGTCTTCAACAATAATGGTTTATAGCAAAAACATAAAATCGATTATTAGATATATATCATTTATTAATAGTTATTTAATTAAAATAATATAAACTTAGAGCAAAAAGTTCCAAGTAAAAACAAAAAATGCTGCAACTGAAAAGGATTTTTTCAAAATGAAATACAAGCACATAGCCATCATTCGATCAACTAACCATGAGGTAGCAGGAGTGATGTTTGAAGGTGTCGGAACTGTAGTGCTGGGCTCGGCAGAGGATACCACTTCGGGCCGATCCGAAGAAGTAACAACGGATGATGGAAGTGGAGTAAGTACCCCAAGAGAGGAAGCTCCAGGAGTAGCAATAGGAAGAGAAGCGGTATGAGATACAGTTGGTTGCATAGGAGCAAGAGGTTGAACGTTAGTAAGAGTAGCATTTAAGTCTGAAGCTTGTACAAGTTGAGTGTAAGAAACAGGAACAGGTCTAGGAAGAGCGATAGCGGGTTGCATAGGAAAAGTAGGTGGGAGAGCAGAAAGGCCTTGCAAGCCAGTCAAAGGGTCAATAGTAGTCAAAGTAGCGGGAGATATAACGGGAGTGAGGGTATAATCGCCAGCATTTGGTGCCAGTTGTAAGGTCGGAGTTGCAGCAGCTTGAATTCCACCAGCAGCCACGATTGAAGCAGCACGTACCTCGGGATAAGGAGCAACCCTATGTATGGGACACACATACAGAATTATCCATAATAAACAAGGAAACAACTACAGCATGTTTGCAAAAAAAAAAATTGAAAAAACACTAATTTAATACAGATCAAAAATTAATAACTCGGCACGTACATTGTCTTAGTGATTTTACACTCTGGATAAATATAAAGCATAAAAGCCTTATCAAAATGCTAAATTTTACTAAAAGTCCTTAATTTCTCTTAAAAGACTTCTCACAGTAAAATATTATAATCTAGGTAGCTATATTATACTATACAATCTGAAAAATCGGCAGTGACTTTTAGTAAAAAAAAATATTCAGTATCGGCAGGTTATTGAACAAAACAGCAAAAAATACCAAAAAACATGAAAAGAAATTGAAAACTCTTCTTCAAAATAATTTGATACAAGATGAAAAAATTAACAATTTATATCAGAACATAAAAATAAACACAACATTAAATAATGTAGAATGTGAACAGCTTGCTGAAAACTTAAAGAATTATAACTGAAAACAACAGATCGGTGCTCAAAAAATTCAAAACAACTAACCAATACTAATGCTAAGCGGTAGTGAACCACACTACAAACACTAAAACAACATCAAACAACACTTTGTGAATAGTGCACATTCAAACTGGCCTAGCCAACAGCAAGATGGTGACACAAAATTCACTAAGATCATGACAGTTCACTCGTCTTTACCTCTTCAAACCTAAACCCATGTTGACATTAGAGAGAAGGTCATTGACACTGGGCCTGCAATTACATCCAATATATTGGTTTTTTACCGCATTATCATTTTTTGGCTTTAATATTATTGCAATACTGTACAGCTAAAGTTGCACTAACTGATCCGTTAAAAAAAAAACCGATGATCCACAGCAGCGGGCTTACTATTTACATTGGCGCTGTTTTCTGAACAGTTTATTGTATTATGGTAATCAAGCAAAAGTAGGTTAATTTGCAGATGAAATTCATGCAATTAACTTTAGCAAGCAGATAGACTACAAGTAATTAGCCAATTAGTACCTAATAATAAAACAGCAAATACTCTTTAGAAAGCCAGTTCTCACCAAAGCTGCCACATCATTCCAGCTAGTTGATTACGTAAAATTGAAACAGATTACGAAAGATAAAATTACTTTGTTATATTTTTTACTCAATTACAAACTCAATTGAACTTTGCATAAAACTAAAGGCAAAACGTATTTCTGGAAAAAACCTGAATGAAAAGAAATAACTACAGTACTTTAAACAATCAATAGCGAAAGCAAAACACCAGTTTCAATGCTCATCAATAACATAAGCACTGACCAGTAGCGCAGCTCTGAGATCTTTCAATATTATCAAAACTCTAGGTTACAAATAGATGCTTGAAGTTGTGGCAGAACAGAGATATACCACAACTCAGTGAAAAAAAATCCTATTACAAAAAAAATTATTTATTTCGTAACATTCGTTTTATTATTTGCCAATTTTTTTTTCGAAACAAGTGCAGTAGCTTGACATTACTCTATGTTCACACATCTTGATAAAGTTTTGTATGACAAATGTACAACTGTTTAATCACTTTATCGTTTGTGACCTCCGTAAGCAAATTTTATCGAAAGGCGATAACGAACTAAAATTCAATGACAATGGTGTACATTACAACTATATAAGTGAGATCATTGTAAAATCCTGTAGTCTTTTCCAATCAATTAAAAAGATTAACACCAAAATGCATATAGCTATTGATAAACAATCTTTGTGACCACAGATTAACTTTTGCATCAAGGGGGACACTCCATTGTTGCAAACAATTAAACTAAATGTAAGTAATTAACCAAAAAACCACAACTAAACCCTTGTATTACAATCTGAAAAAAATTTCTACCAGCAACCATCTATGAACTTTCGAAAAGTGTTTCTGCGGCTAATGCAAAACTCCGATAAGAAAAAGTTAATAATTTCTTATACGAGGTGTGTCAGAATTGTTCTAGGTCTCAGCACTCTGTGTAAGCTATAACTGAATTAAGATTACGGTAATCTAAAGTCGCAGTACATTCACTAAGTTGAGAAAAGTGTTGACTATGGATACATTTGGGCCCTGATTGATAGGTTGTTGGGCAATGCACTTATTCCGTAGATTTGATGTGAAGATGGTCTTTGAAACAAAGGTCACCACAAAGGTAACATTTTTCATAGCTTTAAGCAGATTTTTAAGTATTCAACACCTACATGTTTTAGGCTGAGTGCAGAAATTTCATGTTGCAATTTTTTTACTTTTTTAAGGCGACTTTTGCTAAATATTGTGCAGCGATCTATAAGGGATGCATTAGTAAGTAAAAGTTTGAACTTGAAAACCGTTTATTGTAATCAACAATACGGTAGTCGTTGTTGTGCCCATTTTAGTGACACAAACAACTTTTATTTTTTGAATTTTACAACCTGAAAACCCTTTTTTCTTAATTATATTTCTTGAAGACATTTTTTGAGATCTACTAAATATTTGAAAGCTTTTGCCCAAAACTGTGCTTTTGACATGCTTGAGCATATAATGCAACTTTTTTCAGTTTTACGGCACTGAAAAGTTGCCAAGTCATCACATTTACATGGTCAGAATAAAACCTTGATCTGTACATCAGACGAATAAACTATATTTTCAGAACAAAAAAACTATTTAAACTTAAAATTTAATAAAACATAAAGTAATGCAATCTAAAAATCGATCGTCACAAAAAAGTTCTTCATCTGTAAGCAACAGAACAATATTTGATGTGCCAGATGAGTTGGTTTTACTGAATGAAAGTATGGAGAATTTGAGAAAGAAGTTTCTGAAATGGAAAGAGGCTTTTGAAACCAAGGGGCTGAAGGTAAATCTCAACAAGACAAAAATAATGGTGAGTGTTGAAAGAAAAAATACTCAAGAGCAAAAGTCGATCCATGAGCAAAGAGCGGCCAGAGGGTGATGGCAAATTCAGAGCTGTGCACAAAATGAGGTAAATAGGTACATGATAAATGTGCAAAATAGGACGAGAGTGACTTCAACTCTGGCAAAAGACTTTGTGAGAGATGTGTTGAAGGAATGAAAGGAAATGTCAAACCAGCTGAAGAGTTAACATTTTATGACCAAGTGGAGCTAGTGAAGTTTTTGGGGGACACACTAAATGTCAATGGTGGAAGTAAAGCAGAGGTGACAGCAAGAACAAGAATTGGAAGGATAAAATTTAGAGAATGTGTGGAACTGCTTAATGGAAGAAAGCTTTTGTTGAAAATAATAGGACAAATTTATCAGTTGTGTAAGGTCGGCGACGTTGACGGGAGCAAGACATGGTGTCTGTAGAAGAATTAAGATTGCAAATTTTGAAAACAACTAAAAAAGTAATCATAAAAGCAATGGGTGAAGTAAAATTGATTGAGCAAAACAGTAGTGAAGAACCTACGGAATTCCTTTGTTTGGAAGAAATTTTGGACAGACTAGCCAAAGCGAACAGAATGTGATAGTCTAGGCAGGTTTTGCAAAGGGACAGTGATTATTATTATTATTATTACGCGTATGAGCTCATGCTCTGTTTGCATGTCTTTCGTCAGACTGGGCCACCACGACGGGTAGACTGCTTGGCCCCACCATCTGTCTGCCACATAAAAACGGAGGCGTCCCGTTAAGTGCCTTGCCCAAGGACACAACAAGCAAGCTTGCCGGCTTGTTCTCCACACTATCCCTTATGTGCTGAGCGCCAAGCAGGGAAGCTGTGAATACCATTTTTTAAAGTCTTTTGGTATGACTCGACAAGGGAAATGAACCCTAGGTCTACCGACTGCGAAGCGGACGCTCTAACCACTACACCATCACGCCGGTGGGACAGTGATGATGTGCTGAGAAGTGCATTGGATTTTGAAGTAGTTAGAAGAAAAGGGCGTGGGCAACCAAAGATGATGAGGAGAAGACATGTGGTTAAACAGGTTGAAGATATTGGACTAAAAAAGGAAGATGCTATTGGCAGACCAAAGTGGAGCGATGCTGTAAACAAACTTTCAAAGATCATAAGGTGAATCTGGCTACCTCTGTTAACAGAGACCAGACCGGATTTAAAACATTGGATCTCTCTGTCTAGTACTGGTGGCTGTCAGTAATCTAGAAGTCTGCAATGTGGTCTCCAATAGCAAACGGTAGTGCACCCCTGGCATACATTAGTGCAATTTTGACTATCTGCAGCATTTTATATTTATTGTTCAGATACTACAGTAAATCACTTATCTACCAACGTTTTTGAAAGATTGTTTTTTGCATTAGGTCATTTTGCAATTGCTGCACAGCAAAAAAATCATTTGAAAGTCTTTGGTGCGTAAGGGAAGTTCACAAGTGAGATAAGAGTGTGGCTTAACTGTTGGCACAATAAGTTTAAACAAAGTGAGGATGCAAAGAGAACTCCAAGAGTGCATGAGCAAAACACAAAACTAAGTTACACTTGTTGGTAGAGAATCAGTAATGAACGTTGACATAACGATGTTCTATTTAACTTTTTTCTTTTTGTTGTAATCAATATCTCAAAATGAAATAAAATTCAACAACTGAGGTAGCATTAACGTAGTTATCTACAGTCTGATGATGTGCAATACTTGTGAAAAGACGGAGCTAAAATTGGTGAAAGATGTTCAACAGACGTAACGCATGAGAGTCGAGACTCCAGCACCACCTCGCCACTGAACCAAACACGCTAAAGAGAGTAATCACTGATCACGAAACACAAGTCTTTGGCAAGGCAAAAAAATCAAGCGTTTAAGTTTCAATTGACAAAACCTCATCACAGAAGATAGGCCAATGCCAAGACTAAATTCGTTTAAATGTGAAAGGCATCATCCAATTTGAGCTTTTACAGCAAGGTCAAGTTAAAACAGTAAACTAACATCTACAAAAAGACAACATGCCGTTTTACTTCGCTCAGTTAAAAAAAGGCAACTCCTGGCTGCTTAATCATAATGATGCACCTGCACACACTACCCTGAGAATCCCAAAATCTCTAGCAGAAAGAAATTGCAGCGCTGGAGCAACCTGCCTACTAATCTGACTTGGCTCTAAGCAATTTTTTTCCTTCTTTAAGCTTATAAATATTAAGGGACCAATTGTCTAAACGTGAATGCCACCAGAAGTTTCTTACAGATGAGCTTGAGACTCTCCTGCAGAAATTCATTCCTCCTGGAGAGTATGGAAAAAATAGAAAAGTATATTAGATCCAAGGAAAATGATTTTGGGAGACAACTAGATTTTTGCAAGACTTATTATAAATGCTGTATAATGTCAGTCCTAGAACTTTCGTGACACACCTCAGACAAACTAGTCAAAATTAACAAGATGTAGGTCAATTGATAAATGTCAAAAAAATTAACCAGTCCAAAAAGAAGGCAACACTTTTGAGTTTCACATTCCTTTAACGTCAAATAATTGTGCAAATTGATTTCTTTTCACTATATATTTTTTCATGAACATAAAATTTTCGTCACAGCAATATTTGGCATGATAACAGAAGCATAACTTGTTTTAGAAAATTGTAACAATCAAACATAAGAGAGTGCAACAGACATACCAGTCAGTATTCTGCTAACAACTTAAAATAATCAATGAAAGGAAAATGCATGAAGTGAAAAGCTTAATTTACTCACCTTTACCACAACCACTCTTAAACTTTTAGTCAAGCACTATAAGATAACAAAGGAGCTAATTTTAATACAGCTTCCTTAGGAAGTTTCAAATCAGCTAATACACTTGCAAACTTCACATTTGGTTTGGAGATATGTTTAGAACTTCTACAAGCATACAAATTTTAAAAAGGTTGTAAGCTATCAACAGAATGTGCTCTTGTTCAGATACTCGTATATGTGCAAAATACCACAGTCAACTCAGTACAATTGCATTTCATGGTGTATTTTGTTCGGCTTCAATACTTTTCCATACATATTCCAAACGGTATATTTAGTGAGGAATCTCTTGACCAAAATGCCCGTGATATGCATACATTTCAAAAGTTGACTTAGAGCAAACGCAACAGCAGTAGTAAGATCTGAGCTAATTGATATGATGAAATTATTATTTGAACAAGATTTTTTCTGTGAGCCCTTCAAAGAAAGAGTTTTTGCATGAACAAATAATATTCACCAGCGATCTATCTCGACATTAGCAGCGAATGCAGAAAAGGTTACAGCTTCAAAAATTATTGTAAGCATCAACTCGAAAATGCCTCAATTTTTACAATAATATAAAATACCTACATTAAATACTAAAGCAGCTACCATGCATTACACGAAAATGAACATATCGACTTGCTAGCGTCTTCATTGTTTTAGCAGATCACAATTCTAGTTATAAAATAAGTACTGTTTAATTGTTCAAAAAATGTAGAGCCTACAGCTCAATATAGACATAAAGTAGTCGTTTGTAACCCTTTTTGCAAACAAATTAAGCAACTTGGTACTTCTAGAATCTAGTTGGCATCAAAAAAAAAGGTAAAAAACCTGGAGTATTAAAGTTGGCATCTGGATTTGCAATAAAAGTGAAGTGTGCAACTGATACAAAAAAGCACTTATATCCTTTAAATACGATGAGGATTAAAACAATTTATCTTTTTGCACCATCTTCAATCACCGTTAAGCTAAATACTATATCTTACCTGATGCTTCTCGTTTGATGATAAAGTGGGCCACCACCAGCAGTGGCTATTCTCGTAGGTGAAGCAGTAGCATAAAGGGTTTGTAAAACTTGTTGATTCTTTTGAGAAGGATTATTAGCAAACTTCACTGTGATAGGATCCTTCGCACCAGATGGTATAGTACCGTTTAACGATGTGATTGCATTTTCTGCTTCTGGTCTTTTGTCATAACGAACAAAGCCAACACCCCGTGACATGCCTACATATTTTAAGTTATTAGTCTATTTGAATTAGTTATCGAAACCTGAACACTGATACTTATACCAGTGGCACAACTTAGTGATAAATTAGTTGATATGCCATGTTCTTTAATGGTTTAGTGGGGTGATTTCTACGCGTTTCTGTGGCCAGTATATCAAACCCTTTTGTGAGTGTTGTTTTCTGCACCCTATTGCTAGTTACACTACCACCTCATTCTCTGACTAATTAAATTGAACTTAGTAATTACAAAATACTCGTACAACTAAAATTTGCAGGACAAATGCAATATCAGTTAAAAATCAGTAAAAGAAGATCTTTTGACAGACGATGATGCCACGAAAATCTATTTCTATTAAGTACGGCTTAGAAAATGAAACTGACACATATTGAAATAAGCAGATGAGATTTACATTACATTGTTTGATATGATACACGTCAAACAAGCAATAACGTGGAGTAAAAAAAAATTTTGTCTTAAATCAAAAAACCAGGTTTATTAAAGTAGATGGTTAGGTCTAAAAACACCTTCCAGTTGTTTTGGGATTCTGCCACTTACACCCAGGTGGCTAAACACCCCCAAAAATTTTGTACTCCCCCAAATTTATTAAAATCTCATAACTGAAAAACTAGTTAAGCTAGAAATTTGGTTTTGGGCTTAAAATGCTCAGAAGACCCAAGTTTACATCTGCTCCAATACGACTTTTTCTTCTAGCTACATCACACAAGCCACAAATTAGCAAAAGTGATGTTTTTGATAAAAATCATTAAAAAATTATTTATTATTACGATATTGTTATGAAATCCATGTTTTAACTAAAGCCATTCCTTAGCTACTTGCACAAATAAAAAAATTTTCACTTAGCATTTTAATCTAGCAGTCTTAGAAGCAAGAAAAATTGACAAAAATGCTGCCAACACTATGAGTCACAATAGTCACACATTATGTAGAATAACATAATGTTGCCCAATTTACTAATTTTCAAGTTTTTTAGGCATTAAATTGCTTTTTGGTGTTAAAGTTTTCATTAGTTTTCTTGATCGTATTTTCTGTCTGATAAATCCATCTCTATTTTTGAATGTAGCAATAGCTGCTGAAGCTTCAGAAACCAGTTTTATATGCCTTTCAACAGCTTGATTGTGGCAAGGATGTTCCAGGTTGAGTTTATGTTGTTGAAAAGCCTCAATTACTTTATTTAATAAGTGTTTTTATGCAGAAGGTTCATGCGTGTCTTTTCAACTCAAGCTTGACAAGGAATAATAAGTTTTTGCATTAGTATTGATTTTGGGTATTATGAATTTTCTTACATCTACTTCTTCATCACGACCAACATTATTTAAATTTTTCAGAGATACTCTGACGCTAAGTATTTTGTTGATTGCAAGAAGACGAATATTGTGATCATTATCAGCCAGCATCGCAAATAATACATTTTCATGGTGAGCAAAATAAGCATTTTGTTGCAAAACCGCTACAGCAATATCCTGAATAATTTTGTTTGGAAATCCCATTACTTGTGTAAAGATATTGAGATAGTTCTTTGGTCCATCAATAATCTTGTTGCTGAATTTGATTTGAAACCAACCAGGAAAGTAAACTTTAATTAAAAATTCTGCCAAAGTACTTAAATTAGATGTCGGCTTTTCTTGGGCAACATAAAATCAAAGAATACGACATCCAGTGTTAACCAGCGTGAATGGTTTAACCCTCCTTCTTCAAGAAACTCAAGATTAGCATCAACTGATCCCAACATGACGGCAGAGCAAATCCTGTAAGCATAATATTGATCACTGCTTAAATCATCCATCAAAGAGTTTGGAATAACAGGTAATTTTGGATTTGGGATAGATTTGAACTTCAATACTTTCCACTCAGAAACAGCACCATTCAACTGCCTACCAATAGGTCCGGAAAAAGAGTCTGGTCCAGAAGTTATGCCATCTAAGTTATGAAAAACATGTCTGAGAGGAAGCTCATTTAAAAGGAGCAAGCATATAACCCATTGCAATGGTCTTCCTATTAAAGTTTCTAATGATGCAATAAATCCTTTGCTCTTGCCAGTCATTACAGCAATTCCATCAGATCCAACAATCTTTAATTTTTGTTCCAGAGCTGTGTCTTTGATTGCAGAATAAACTGATGTTGTTATTTTATATTCAGTCCTATCTTCTGGCATTACATGTGAGAGATAAAAACCATTAGGCTCTCCCATATTTACATAATGTTCTTCAATGACTGTTTGGCGATGATAATTTCCATTTACTTCAACCATTGTCATTGTTGCATCTTTTCTTCCATCTGCAAAAATGGAATCCAGTAATTCAACTTATTCTTGCTCCTTGTTTCTAATTTCTTCTCTGTATTTTTACCTTTCTCTTCGCAACTTGCTTCTATCCACCACATATCTTTTATCCTCTTCAGCAACAACTCCAAAAGCTGTTAATGTAGCCGAAGCTATAGCTGTACCAGCTCTATTAGACACTTCATATCGCTCACAAGCTATTGCAAGTTTTTTTAATGCAACTCCATTCTGTTGCAAAATAGATTTTGAAGAGCAAGGCGACGCAGAATCAAATGATACTGATATTTCTGAATTTTCACTAATACTTGTATCAGATTCAAAACCAATTACAATATCAATATTTGCTAAGCTTGTTGAAACTGTATTATAAAAATTGGATTGTTTTTGAAGAAAATTTATATCAGACTAATCGATTGGTTCAACAACATCCAAACATTTTCTTTTTCTAGGACCTATTTCATGTTCATAAAATGCAAAGTCATCTTCATTCATTTTCAACCTATTAATTTCTTCAAGTTTTCGTCGCTGTTTCTGGTCATTACAAAAATATTGAACAATTCTTCAATATCACGTAAAAATTCCGTCATATTATAATTAAATGTCGCACTGGTGTTGAATCTTTTTTCCTTTTTTTGGCTGAGATTCAATCTGTCGAAAATCTTTGACAAGAGTTAAAATTCTAAACACAATGCCATCTACACTTATGCAATAAACATTGCAGTGGACCCAACGTTCATATAGTTCATTTGCAACAACAAGCAAGCAAACAACAGGCTACATGAAGTATCTTTTCCTAGCCATAAGCGGCTAACATTGAGACAGACCCATCAAAAGATCACAAAACTAATCATTAAAAAGCTGCACATCATTATGCTTGCCAAACTGGCAGATTGATACAACTGTCAATGATCATAGCGATATAGCACTTGAATCGTCAACAACTGAAGCAACTTCCAACTCGCATGACATTGATGCAGTGCAGAGTAGTGAGAAAACATGCTAAATTGATAAATTTCAAAATTTATAGTCGCCAAATTTGAAGTACTTCCGTATTATCACTTCTAATAGGTTGCTACTTCTCAAATTGTGCAAATTAAAGCTAGCAACAACTTAGTCGTAACACGATTTCAATTCCTAATCATGGTCATTATAAAAATGTTACTGCAGTGAAACATATTGCAAAACTTCTTAATTTTGCAAACTAAACAATTAACCAAGTTGAAATTTGAACATTGTAAGTGCTTGCTGAAGTCTTTACCTGTACTAGGATCAACTAATATTCGTGATGTAATTATTCGGCCAAACGGTTTGAAAATTCTCTGCAAATCTTCTTGGGTCATTGACTTTGGCAATCCGCTGACATAGAGATTGGCATCTTTTATAAGTGGAGTGCTCGGCCTTGCAAATGAAACCTGAATACCAGCAACTTATTGACAGCTTGGCGCATATAAAAAATCTATAGTGTTGAGCTGAAATTAGGACAAAATTTTAAAGTTAATTACCAAAAAAGACTTTCGCTTGTGGCAAATGCTGATACTTTTAATAGAAGTGCAACTACTGTTGCATGCAAACATGCGTTCTGCACCATCTAAATAGATCACAAGCCTGAGAAATAAACAACTTTTTGAAGGCAACCACAATTATGCTAACTTTTTTGTCAAAGCTTTAATTCTAATTGCACAGCGGGTAATTTATTTACCAAATGAACTACATCGATTTGCAATGACACATTCAAGAGAGCAGGAGAAAATGGCAAACGAATAATGCAAAAAATAACTGTAAACCACAGGTCGCTGTGATTACACAGTAGTCAATGACAGCGTTTGCTACTTTGACAACATACCTTTATAGTCTTTTGTTGCATTCGCAGTCCGTTCAAAGCTTGAATAGCTTTATCAGCATCACAAGCTTTAACATAATTTACAAATCCATAGCCAAGACTTTGCCCTGCACAAAATAAAAAGAATTACACAAGAAAAAACAGAACCTTATTTATGAATCAATCAAATCAAAGAAATCACTTATTTATCAATCAAATCAAAAAATTTAAATCAAATCAATTCCAGGTTTACTGCAATTACATTTAAACTGACCAAGCAACTCGGTAATTATTGAGCAATAAATTTTATGCTTAATTTACATCGCACACTAATCTTCACATTGGTCCAACAATTGTAACAAGAATAAACCTAAACAAGCTTTTAAGTTGACTTTCTAGGTATTTGAAACATAACAAAAACACAAAATATCCCACAATTTTATACAACATAGTCAAAAATTAAATGAATCTCTCAAACACAAAATGTGATACTTTGTTAGTCCAACACGCCCATACTCTTTTTGAGACTTTCTAGAACACTTCTTTACTATTACCAACAATATCATCGCATTTTCACAGCAAAAAATGCAATAGTAAATACATATCTATCACAAAATGAAACTCACCAGTCAACTTGTCTCTAATCAACTTGCAAGATTCTAGTTCACCAATTGAAATAAAAAGGTTGCGAAGATCTTCTTGTGTCATAGATTGTGGCAAGTAGTTAATAATAAGATTTGTTTTAGACTCGTCCAAAGTTGGCATTGTGTTAAGATTTGTTGATGGTACATTGTTTGCATTACTACTGATGGTCACTAAAAAGTTTGCTTTTATTTATGCTTTTTCAACAGACAAGAATTTAAAAAGAATTCTGTTTTAAAATCCACGTTATTATTATTGCTACTAGCAATACACTGTTGAACATAGTAATGAAAATATATTTAACAAATTCAAACGTTTTCGGCGCTACACATCACCCTCGCCAAGATCTACATACAAATATTTACAGTGTTAAAACTTTTGTTGAACAAAAACACAAGAAACCCAAAATAACTTGAAAATAGTCATAATAAAAGAGTAAAACTTTATTCTGCAGTCACAGTAATTGACTACTTCCTGCTAACAAACTAGGCAACTACAAGAGACTGAGAATTATGCTTATTTATTATGACTATTTTCAAGTTGTTTTGTGTGTTTTCATTCTAGGGAAGTTTTAACACTGTAAATATAGATTGAGTCACAAGTAACCGGGCAGTCATTCATAACTTGTGTAGTTTTGACTGCCCGGTCACTTCTGACTCACTCTGCATTTATATATAGATCTTGCCGAGGGTGATATGTGGCACCAAAAACATATGAATTCGTTAAATATAGTTAAATATACTATGTTCAAAGGTGTATTGCTAGTAGCAATAACAAAGTGGATTTTAAAATCGACCTCTACCGAAATTGTAATACTGTTTTAATTGCAGAAAGGGAGGAATAATAATCCAAGATTCGATAAATGTATTTGGAAAACACTTTATGTTTTATCAATTGTTAATCACTGGAATATAAGTTAATTCATGCAATCAACGAACGCTCACTGAGATTACCGCAAATTACTATCAAAAACCACGCAACGATTGTTTGCTGTACTCTTATAAGTTATTCCACAAAACCTAGAATATGATGAACGCTGCGGAAACCATTCTTTGTACAAAGGGTCATTCCAAGTCGATTGATTAAAAAAAATGGCAAATCAAATTCACTATCTCAGATTTTCATGAAACTTTGCAATAGGATAGATATGTTGCTTCTAATCACAAAACACCAAACTTTTCAAAATCGGACCAGAAGAGGTCAAGTTATCATCATTCAAAATTTGCTGCTTTTGTGTTCACTCAAGCATAGAAAATTTTGTCAGCTTTAAACAACTTCGATTGGTCTGAACTTTGTGATATCATGTCTGTGTATCTCGGTTTTCACACACCTAGTACCTCAAAAACAAACCACTTTATCCTTGCACCTTGCCCTATGACTGCACAATTACTAACTCTTAAACCTTCAAAATTACTCAAGCGTAACACCTTTTTTAATTGCCAATATCTAAAGGTGCCCAGGGTGTACCATCACACGTGATACCGCATTTGGAAGGTCTAGATATATAGAAGATATATCTAGCGTAAAAGTAATGGCTTATAGAGTTACCTGAACAAACTCTACAATATGTAAAATGTGCTTAAAAGTTTTTCAAGCTGATGGATTTATAGGATTTCAAACTCTATTAATCCAGCCAATCTGTAGTTTGACCCATAGCATACTGCAGCAGAAACATAGCTATGTGCGTTAGCTAGTTTGTGTGCTACTATTTGACATACTAAAAGTTTTGTCAAAGTATATGTGGTGGCATTCTACCAATTGCACATCTGAATTATTGTCTGTAGCACATCTAGCAATCAAAATATTGTTACTAAGTCCATACCTTTTTTTTTACAAATCCCAAAAAGTTTGTTCAACATAAAAAGTGGCACTTTTTAATGACAAAATGGGTGTAATGACGTCGTCATTACATCATAATTGAATTAAAAAACAACTAAAATTAAGATTTTTGCCTTGCTGTATACACTAAACTGTAGTATGTATTGTATATTTGCATATTTTCTATAATGTGAGGCTGTGCATACATTTATACCTGTATTGTCCCCAAAAAAGTTGTACCCCCACTGCACAAACTAAGGGTGCACACCCCAAATGGTTTCACTAAAAATTGTCAAAATACCTTCATTCTGGAAGTATTGTGGCTAAGACTTAACATGCTTGTGTCAAATGCCTTTGTTTTCATGACGTCTGCAAATCACACATTTAACTTCGTGGTGATGTCAGCATATCAACAAAAACAAACAACAGTATAAACGTATACAGTTACAACGTGTGAAAAACCAATTGATTTAATGATATATGCCACTGGAAATACAAGATAATGGGAAAACGAAGCAACCATTACCAACTATTAAATAATAATATTAACTTTTGTACTTTTTTGTGGCAATATGTTTCCTATATATGGTCTGTTACTTTCAAATCTGCAAAACCAAATTTTTCTTTAATATGACAGTGATGAAAAGCGATAAAGCAATCAAAAGGTGAAAAGTAACAGTCGCAAGCAGAGGTGCCTAGACAGCTTAAATAAATGTATCACTTGAGGAACTATCGGTACGAAACTTTTCCGACATCATAAAACTAAACTCCTCTAAAGTCTGACCAAACTGGATAGCTATGCAAGCCACGTTTTCTAAATAAACAGCAAAAGCTATTGCATCCCATTTTGCATGTACAATCGAGAGCTTTTGAAAGTGCCTCAGGGACAGACTGAAAACCTGCAATAATGGCTACAAGCTCATTGGCTTAGCATCTGCCAACCCCAGTTTTTAAGATATAGCTGGTTTTCTGGATCTTTTTGCTTCGGAACTTGATGATACGTTTTTAAACTGTGGTATTTCGTTGCTGCTGGTGTTTGAGGTAGAGAAGAATACTGAACAGGAAGACAACATGACAAAACTAAGATGCAAAATTGCTCATTTCTTTAATTTGTCCAACTTTGACTGTAATTTCCATTGTATAAACATACTATTGCTACTTCTTTGCCCTTAATAACATCTTCTGGATCTGCTGCTTCCTTCATAAACAGTTTTGGTAAATCTTGATACAATTTGGTGGTTTTTACTTTTGTTACTGTCAACTTTTTGCTGTTTCAAAATGCCAAAACGTAACATACCAAAATGGCATGTATGAACAAAACGTATTCAAGATATTTTCCTCCAACTTCTTATGCATAAAAGAGAAATATTTCAACATTCACTAGGTGCATTGATATTTCTCTGGCCTTCATCACATTTTCTGAATCTGCTCTTCCCTCATAAACAGTTTTGCTAAATCCTGAAACAATTTGCTTGGCTTTAACTTTTGTTGCGACTTGCGATCACCTTTTTTCAGAGTCCAAAAATTCCAAAACAATGTTGCATACAAAAATGGCATGTATGAACAAGATGTTTTTCAAGATATTTTCTTCCAACTTTTTATGCAGAAAAAAAGATTTCAACATCTACCAGGTTTTCTTGGTAGATGTTGAAATATTTCTTTTTCAACATCTTCTGGTCGGAAGAATATTTAATAAAAGATATTTTTGATGTGGTAAAGAGTAAATGCAAGAAAATCAGCGTTGTCCCCAATTACAACTCCACAACCAGCTGCAGATGCTACAGCCGTTTTCACAACAAGCAAATTGCTATTGGCCTGATGCACTTTACATCCAGTCTTTCAGCTTTGTAGAACATCACAATAATTTGATTTATATCTTTATGGTTGGAAAGGAAATCTTTTTTTGTTTGGTAAGTCATATTGATTATAAAAATAAACAGCAGCTCCAACTCTATCCCCATTTGTTGAAAATGTGGATAATCTTTAGCAGGAGGCTCATTTTTATATTCTTCAAACACTAGAACAGCTTTGCCATACTTATCAATCACATGTTTCTTACACTATCTCACTATCTGTTCCCAAGAAGCTCCTGCTTTCCACAGAATTTAATGCCATAAAGGTCTGCCATTTCACACATAGCAGAATGCTTGAAAGGGCCAAATGTGGCAATTTTTGAAGACCATAGCACATCTTCCAGAGAAGACTTGTGAAGAAGTATGAGTGATATCTCAAACAATTCTGGAAGGAGGGGGATGCTGACAACGATTGAAGTGAAGAATATCTTTCAAGTTATCGCTTTGTCACCTGCAACAACTTATCTATAAAAAAGAAGTTGGGAATTAACTGCACTTCATTACCTTTACAAAAGATTTTACATCCATTATAACAGCTTGATCCTATTTTTAAAGCGAGTATTTAGTAACAGATTTTTTCAATCAAAGCTACAATGCAATCACCTGGGTTTGTTAAATCACAGGCATTATTAACCATTAGGGATGCTGCTTCACCTGTGGTAATGTTTCATCATGCAATCTTTTTGGTGAATGGGTTTTATTGCAAAACATATCTAAAATCCTCTAAGGCATGTTTATTGACTTTTGCCAGTTTGGCTTCCAAAGCATTCTTGTGCTGTTCACTAGTAACAAATTCCATACAAGACTTGCGTTGAATTATTGATCTCTGCTTCACTAAGCATTAACAGCAGCCACAAACGCCAAGTCTTCAAAAATCCTCTTACACTTGTGAGCTCTTCTGTAGTGTTTAAGGCTGACATGAGGTACTATTCACTTACTTGGTCAATTGATAAAGCTGCCAGCAAGTGATCTAAACACCAAATGACATGTAATTCTAATTGACACTGCTTGGAAACTTGTAGATGTTGCTCGTAAAGTTTGGAAATCTTTTGCAAATATAACTAAATGCTCTTCAGATAAAAACTCGGTTCAGAAGCACTAAACTAAGGAAGCATACTGTATAGACCAGTCAACGTTTTTTCAATTGGTGCTTAAATTAAAATGCACAGATCTAATTTGTTATTCTGACAGAAATTTCAATCTTTAGCGAGGAGCTTAGATAGCATTGAAAAACTACGCTCTACTGAAGCTATTGGTTCAAACTAAAACCAGTATTGAAAGTTGTACTAAGAGTCATGGCTGCATAAAACGTGTCTAGTAACCATTTTTTTCTGGAGTAAAAACAATATGCAGAATTATGCCAAAAACATATTGAAACAAAAATTGACCAAACAAATACATATTGACCTAAAACGAGAAAAAGTAACTTTTTATCTTTACAACTTTAATAATATTAACCCTATGACCGTCAAATTTGGTTTCAAGACTTTTTTTATTATTCTCTTCAACTAAAATAAAATCAACTTTATTGACTTTAAATTGCCCTCCTAAATATGAATTTCTCAACTTTATAAAGCTGCTAGTAGGCAACTTTTTACAAACACGTGGCATTACATTAAATTTTTCATGCCATAAATTCCCGCTATTGTTTGAAATTGTATCATTGTGCAAATGCGATGCAGCAATTTGCTTAAAAAAGCAATTACAAATTCTTAGAAATATTGTCTCTATGCAATTGTAATCAATAAATTGAAAAGATATGTGAAAGATTAGTCATCAAATATGGAATAATGACTACCGCATTGACACAAAAGGTAATAAACATTTTAGCCACTATATTCTTGAATTTGAAGACATCTTTCTAAAAGTTTTACTTAACTGATATGCAAACTTCTTAACACCCTTATTTCTAGCCCTATACAGATTTACCCTTTTCTCATATTTTTGTATATTCTGCAAGTGAATATTAGTGCACGTTATAGAATATGTGCAAATATAAAATACATACTACAGTTTAGTGTATACAACATGGCAAAAATCTTAATGTTAAATTATGATGTAATGATGATGTCATTACACCCATTTTGTCATTAAAAAGTGCCACTTTTTATGTTGAACAAACTTTTTAAGATTTGTAAAAAAAAAGGTATGGACTTAGTAACAATATTTTGATTGCTAGATGTGCTACAGACAATAATTCAGATGTGCAATTGGTAGAATGCCACCACATATACTTTGACAAAACTTTTAGTATGTCAAATAGTAGCACACAAACTAGCTAACGCACATAGCTATGTTTCTGTTGCAGTATGCTATGGGTCAAACTACAGATTGACTGGATTAATAGAGTTTGAAATCCTATAAATCCATCAGCTTAAAAAACTTTTAAGCACATTTTACATATTGTAGAGTTTGTTCAGGTAACTCTATAAGCCATTACTTTTACGCTAGATATATCTTCTATTAGCCAGTTTTGCTTGGCAGTGCCCCCATCAGTAACATCAGGGGTTAAAACTATCAGTTTAGCTCACTGTTCCAACTTCACCCCTTATGCACGTGTGTAAAGAGAAACGAATAAATTGTGTTTTTTATGCACATCCATCATTCTTGTACTTGTAATGGTGACCATCTTGTTCTCTTAATCAAGACTAATAATGCTCCAAACAAAGAATCTTGCCACAAATTATCATTAATACTTATCAAAGGAAAAGGAAGGAGGTTTGAAACACAGTCAAAAATGATGGTGACGGCCAAATGATCATTGTTTTCACAATTACACAAATAAACTACTTAAGGCCTATCGGTAAGCCTATTGTGCGATTTGGTGCAATGCCTTTTGTACTAATATTTGTAGTCATTTGGTTGCACTACTCGCTTTGTTTCCAGCGTAATTACAAAAATAGCTATGCCTTTGCCCAAAGCCATTCACCATATTCTAGTAAGAACCCATCAGGCAAAGTTGTTTTCGAACAAATATTCTGTGTGAAGCCAGTTTTACAAATTGTTAGGTCTGCGGTTTTATTATGATTTATTCTTAAACTTGCTGTCATTACATTGCTTTATAATTATACCTTGATACAGTCATACAATCTATTGCAATAGCCACCTATTAAGCTGTTTTTGAACAAAAACATTCCCCTGCTAATCCAATTTTACAATTTGATGCTATTATTGCTTTTTGTTCCGATTTTATCTTACATTTGAAATGTTATTACATTTAACTTTGCCCCTAATCCACATCTTTGCCCCTAATCCACATCTCCCAGCTCTTTAATGAAGATTAATGTTTCATACTGATACAAAGAGTTTATCAATTAAAAAATTACTACTGTGTGTTACCATTTATGTTCACTATCATAATGATAGTGGATAATTATGGCACCTGCTGTTCTCACTATGTAGTGACCAGCATTGTGACGTCATTGAACATTATGACGAAACACTACTTGGTAAAAAGATTCAAGACAGAAATAAAAAGCAAGCTTAAAAAACACTTAAATAATTGCTTGTTGCACCTTGATACAGCGTAAGATGTTACAGAATTGTTTTAAGTAAAAACTAACGTTTCTTTAAACGCAATGGATTAAAAACAACATCATAGGTGGATGTGCAGGGCCACCACATGTCTATCAAGTTTGTTGCATGCTAGCAACGTCTTATTGCCCTGTTTTCATGATAGGTGTTCTTAAACTGAACAGAATCATATCCATTAAATTCAGCAAGTGCTTGAAACTATATCAAAGTTGTGGGAGGGTGCCAAGGTAATTCATATGTACTTTCATGATCACGCCATCAAATATTACGATCACTACTTATGACTTTTTTGTCACCGTAGGCAAATTTGTATGAGGTAACACCTGCAATTGCACATCTGTTATTTGGTCCTAGAACAGT
This sequence comes from Trididemnum clinides, assembly GCA_963675345.1. NCBI lineage: Eukaryota > Metazoa > Chordata > Ascidiacea > Aplousobranchia > Didemnidae > Trididemnum > Trididemnum clinides. Next base: position 4,992,180 of record OY776301.1, read on the forward strand.
GATTCTAAAACTTTTTTGCTCTCGTACCATTTAAAGCTTTCGCACAGTCTTTTCATACTACCTATATCAAGAATATCTCAAAAATTCACATTAACAGGTCAGAAAAATTAAAAAATTATACAGTATTAAACAAACATCAGCCCAAAGTAAGAGGCAAATTAATAGCTAAATATGAACATAAACACAGCAAATAATTTTAATGAGATGGATGTAGTTATTTTTATTCCATCAGTTGGTCAATGAGAAAATAGTTTTGCTAACAGCACATCAAAAATCATGTTCAGGCACTGCAAGATGGTTTCAGCTATAATTTGATGGTCATCAAAGCTGAAAACCCCGTTCATACTCCCACATAGATGGAAAAATCAATAACTGAGAAACAGCGTGACCAACTAAATTCAGGGACAATAACACCATGCCCAAACAGAAATTCATAAGAAAGCATTCCCTATGATTTACCTTTGCTGTCTCATCAGTTTGGATGTCTATTAGTTCTTCTTGTTTTTCAGTCCCAACAGGCACATCAGCCAGATCAATGAAGAACAGGTTGAGGGAGAAAGTACAAGATGTAACATCAGAAAAGAAATGCATTAACTCAGTCTTGAGTTGCAAAAGATGGCAATCAATTTCTTTAGAAATCTCATCATCAGATTTTTTCTCAACAAAAGTGAGGAATTTGAATATTCCGTAGCTTTGGCCAAACATTCTCTGCCCAGAGGTCTAGCTTATGGATAAGTGCTTCACACTTTGAGGTGAAATCTGTTGCAATTTGATTGGGGCCTTGGAAGGGCAAGTTTAAGATGTTCAGAACTTCAAAAATGTTTGATAAATAGACCAGCCTTGCAATAAAACATTGCTCTCCAGGTCTGTGTGAAAATTGTGATTCTTTTCCATGAAAAATTGAAGAAGCTCATTCCATAGTTTAAACAGGTGCCTTACATCACCTCAGGGAGCCAGTGCACTTCTGTACAGTAAAGAAGATAAATATGATTGGAACTGAGATCTTCACAATGCTGTTTTAACAATGGCGCATTTATGGCAGTCATTTTAATGAAATTTACCAGTTTGATCTCTCGGTTCAAGCATAATAGCATATTCTCTGTAAGCACTTTCACGCAAATGGCAAATTTATAAATGAAACAATGAACAATGGTCACGCTTGGTACCACAGCTTTCACATGAGCTTTAAACATGATTTACGTCCCCGCATAGAAGGAGCTCCATCTGTGGTACAGCCAATCAATTTTCAGTTTGAAAAAAATTGTCCAAAATTTAAAAAACATCCCTTCCTTTTGTTATACTGGTAATTTCCTAGCTCATCAGTAACTCAGTTTTCACAGAATGGTTTGGCGTGTAGTGAACATACACAAGTAACAGAGCATTGTTAGTTATTTCATCAATTTGTCCAGCTGAATGAATAACCAAAACTTTGAGTCTTTTACTCCTGAAATCACTTGGTCAGCAATATTGACCGATGTCTCCTCTACTTGATTCTTAACTGAGTCATTAGAGGGATACACTTTTTAGCTTTGCAGCTGCCTCCACTCCAATTACATGTTTAACCAAGATCTTTGCTGATGGCATTTTGAGACTCTCCAAATGGTATTTGCCTTCATGATTTTAGCCACTGGGATAGCGACATCATACAATGACTTGACATACTTTTCTTTCTTGGGAAAAATTGTGCCAGTCTTGCCCAAGCACTGCCACTTGATGTACTTGCCAAGTCACTGAAATTAACTTTTATCTTGGTCCTTCCTTTCAGAATAATTTGTATCAATATGATCTGTTTGAGCAGGCTTGGTTGCATAGTTGAACTACCAAGGGTCTTCATGCAAACTACACATTGTGGCAGAGATTCCTCTTTGTGTTCAATAGCTATACACCCATATTTTATGTAAGTTGGACTATACTTTCGCTTCAACATGTTACAAAAAGCTAAATTAAACCAAATATGATGGAAAAGTCTTTGTAGCTCAAGGAAGAACATGCAGTAAATTTTTGAACTATTTGACAGCAGTAATAGATAACAGCTCATTTAATTTTTACAATCGTGGCATGTTGCAAACCTTCACGTGGTGCCACTGCTACACCTAGCCAGGCAAACTAATTGCAATAACTACTTCCAATGATTAATTGTGAAAATGTGGAAAACTAATGACCCTCAGCACTTCAGATCTCAGTGTCATTCCAATGACCCAAGGAGGCCTTTTTCAAGGCTAGCACTGACAATAATATCTGCAAATGTTGAAGGTCTGTCTAGCTTAAAAGAATAATTACCTGCTAACATCTGCAAAGAACATTATTGTGACGTCTTGTGCTTTAAGAAACCCATCATGGAACCATATACAAGCATCCCAAGATCCATGGCATGACGCCAGCAATTGAACACCCACACGCAAAACATGGAAGAGTAATTTCTGTAAGAACTGGGACCACCATTGTATCAACATTTGTGATTGATGACAATGAAGTATTGGAAGTTGAACTTAAAGGCGTAGTTGTTACTTCAGTCTACAAATTGCTGCCTGATGCTTTCTAGATGCACACACTGTGCACCTCCAAACTGCAGGTGGTCATTGGGGACTTTAATAGCAACAGCATAAACTAGGGCTAGAGTAAATCCAACCTGGATGGAGAGGCAGTCAAAGCATGGGCCAAAGCATGCCATCTCAGCCTTGTACACAATGCAAAGCTCCCCAAATCCTTTAACAGTGAAAGATGGAAACAAGGGTACAATCCCAATCTCGCATTTGTGAGCAACAGCATCTCTCCATTTAGCAAAAAGACGTTACTGAAGCCAATTCCAAAAAGCCAACATTGGAATCATTGTGACTTCTGCAGTCTCTACTGCTTCAATACCCAATCGTCGATGTTTCAATTTGTAGAAAGCTGACTGGAAAGGATTCTCAGATGAGCTTGAATACCAACTGCAACACATCCAAACAACACCAGACAACTACAACTGATTTTCAGAAATTGTCAGGACAACTGCTTGACACAACATTCCCAGAGGTTGCTACACAAACTACATCCTGGCTTAACAACATCCGCATGCCAAACGTATTCCACATGCAAGCCCCTTTATGAGAATGATCCTTTTGACAACAAAACCATCACAGCAGAAAGGAAGTGATCAACGCCATGTCAGAAATGCGACAATTTTTATGGCAAGCCATAATTGAAGACCTGGCTATGGCCAGAAACAGTCATAAGGCATGGAAACTAATCGGTAAGCTTGACAATTACACAAAGCCAATGCAACAACACAGCAATATCACTACCAACCAAATTGCTCACCAGCTGCTTTTGAATTTCAAAACACCTCATTCCACAAGACAACTCAAGCCGAATCTCAATACTATTGGTTGTAACCCAAACATCACAAAACCTTTCTATTTAACTGAACTAAAGCAGTGCATTAACAGTTTGAAGAACGAAAAAGCAACTAAGTTGGATAACATCATGACTGAAGAACTAAAGCACCTTGGCCACAAAGCTTTAGTCTGGCTGCTACAGCTAATTAACAACTGTCTAGTTTTGATGAGAATACCAAAAATATGGTTGAGATCTAGGGTGGTTGCCTTGCTAAAACCTGGAAAGGATCACACACTCACAAAGAGCTATCCAACAATACCCCTCTTGAGCCATACCTTCAAACTAATGGAATGGCTTTTATTAAACTGTTTTCCCCCGTTGTCAAAGAATGCCTCATTGACCATAAAGCTGGATTCCACCCTGGCAAGTCTACCACTGCATAGCTCTTGAATCTTACTCAACATATTGAAGATGGGTTCCAGAAAAAGGAGATTACAGGAGCCGTTTTTGTTGATTTAACTGCTGCATATGATATGGTAAACCATCGCCGCCCCTCACAAAAGTTCTCGATATGACAAAGGACCCTCTGCTTACTAAGTTTTTGGGTGTTTTGCTGAAAAATCAAAGATTTTTTGTTGAATTCAACACAAAAAAAAGTCATGTTTGATTGCAAAGAAATAGTCTTCTGCAAGGAAGCATACTCACCCCTCTTCTGTATAACATCTATACAAATGACCAACCACAAGATCAACAAACGTCAAGTTTTATCTATGCATCACTTGACAAGATCATTGCTTCGACCAAGTGAAGGAAAACTTCTACAGCTGAATGAGTACTACAAGATCAATAACCTGAGGGCAAACCAATCCAAAACCCAGATTTGTGCTTTTCACCTTAAAAACATGTACTTCAACAAAAAACTAAACATCGCTTGGAATGTAACACTGTGCCCACCCACTGTATCTTGGCTTCACTCATGATCACAGCTTGATGTTTAAAGAACATGTCAACAAAACAAGAGCTAAAGTTTCAGCACACAATAATATCTTGCGAAAGCTAACAACATCAAAATGGGAAGCCACACCACATGTGCTGCATAGTTCTTCTTTGGTTCTGTCCTACTTGGCCACTGAGTATGCTTGTCTGGTTTGAGAGCGATCAGCACATGGGAAATGCCTTGACCCAGTCTTAAATGAAAGTTGCCACCTGATTACTGGATGCCTGAAGCCAACAAACGTTGATAACCACAATCTACTCGCTGGCATCTCTCCACCTGAGATCTGAGGAGAAGCTGCCAGCAAGCTACAACACTCAAGGCAGGTTTATGACCCCCGTCATATGTTGTTCAACCACCAGCCTGCCCCATCCAGATTGAAATAAAGAAGAAGCTTTCTACACTGGGAAAAAATCTCAACCTGGAGAGAGAAAGTGTGGAAACGAAAGCTCTACGAGCTGCCACAAAGCACTCGCTTAAACATCACACCTGAGGAAAAGCTGCATCCAGGATCAAACTCAGGATGGACAATGTGGCCATGTCTCAACCACCTTTACACAGACGTCACTAGAACTAAAACTGAGCTGAAGAAGTGGGGTTTTGTTGCTCCAGCAACAAACACAACCTGCCAATGCAGAGCTGATGATGACACTGTGCAAACAGACTAAAGCGCTCACTACTACATGAACCTTACTCCACCACTGATGTCAATTTAGCGAGAATGCCAGACAGAGTGTGGATTTGTGGAAAAAATCAATATAAGCAACACCAGTAGATTTGAATACAATTTCTACAATTGACATTTCTGTTGCACAACGTGGATGTTGGGTCATAAACGTGCAAAACCTCAAATAAAGATAACACAATATTGCAAGTGGCTCAATCTGAAAGTTCTCAGAAATTCTATTAGTAAGGTGTTGCTGTTGTACCAGCTGGAAGAGTCTTGTGTACCATCAGTGGTACGCATACCACAGTTTGGCAAACACTGTCCCAGTATAAATCCTGCCATCCAAAGAGCAAACTAACCCAAATTGAAGCACTCATAGTTAAGTCATTGCAATAGCAGAATCTCCATTAATAATGTTGAGATTAAAAATATCAAATCAGCTGGCTGCACCGACCTCATCCAATTGCAAAGAAAATTGTTTCAATATTTTGATCATATCTAGCTTGACACCAATATTTAGTTGCAAACAATAACAAAGGACCACCTTATTTTCCTTCATTTTTTCTTGGGGTATCACAAAGTGTTTTCTTTGGAGTTGGCTACATTTAAAAATGGCAATAGAGACTTCATTTTTGGATGATGAAAATTCATGAAATCAAGGAAAAATGGCCCAAATGTACTAAAGAACTTAAATTTTGTAGAAATTGGAATTCTGTAAAATGCAGACACCAAAATTTTGAGCGTTTTTAACCAGCAAGCTGCAGTTTATAGATGTTTAGAGACTTCAGTTTTTGATATTTTTGAAAACGTCAACAGATAATGCAAAAGAACCATGCTTGTGAGGAAACCTAGTCAAATTGTACTGAAGAACTAAATTTGTCCAACAATAGCATGTTTGTTAGGTCAAGCAGGATAATTGCTCAACTAAAAATGAAACATGATGTATGGTAACCAGTTTTTAATCAGTCATTGTAAATTAATCCTTAGCCCTAAGTAATTGGAGTCACATATTGTTGGAAAGCTTTTAAAGGATGGTAATTTTCATGATACAGCCAGTCCAATCACCAAGGTGCCAGAAGTGATCTTCCAGAAAGGTTACACGAAAATATCAAAATTCATAAACACGCATTATTTCCAGCAACAGAAAAACATCCACAGAGAAAATGCAGAGTTTGTTTGAAGCATGGAATTTGCAAGGACACTTGCTTCTTTTGTTTGCATTGCAGTGTCCCACCTTGCATTATTCCCTGCTTTACATTATATCATACTGAAGCTAAGTACTGAAAATTTGAGTTTTACATACACAATTTAGTGATTTTTATGTTATGCTTCAATTTATAGCCCAGTTCACTGGACAAACAAAACCTATGAAAAAAACCCAAAAAAGTCTGGCACTCTGTGAACAGTAAATCAGCAAAACAGCTGGCTGTAAAAGTGTCAAAAAAAAATTATTGTTGATTACGATGTCATGAATACCCTTATGACACCCAACTCCAGGTGGCAATCAATCGTGTCAAGTTTGATGTTTGTACACCCAGTAGTTTCAGAGGAGTTAAAGCAAATGTATGAATCGTATTTTATATATTTGATATATCAAGACCAGTGGCGACTCTGGCACTTGGGCTACTCAAGCTGAGCCTGCGTTACAAAATGAGGAAAGACTTTGTTAAATTTAAATTCTGCAAAACAAGTTTAAAACTTTTTAACTTAATTTATATTAAGTCCAAAGAAGAAGCCGGACATCATGTAAACCACCAGAGTTTGTGGTGACAGTTGCTTTTTGTGCTCAACATTTTGTCTTGCTCAGGCTCAAGGAAAATAGCCAGACACGCTGTGCAAAGAAATAACGAGAGAGATAACAATTTTCAAGCATTTTTTGAAATCAAATCTAACTCGGGCTTGATTGCAGTTGCCCTAGCTCTAACAATGCAAGCGTTTATTGCATTGTTTCAGACACTTTTTTGCTTAATTTTGTTAATGAACTTGGGCCTGCGAGAAATAGCCAGAGTTGCAATCAGAAAAAGGTAAATAAGAGTAATTTACAAGCACGTCTACTGTCATTTTGTCTTGCTCGGGCTCAGGGAAAATAGCAAAACATGCTGAGCAGAGAAATAACAAGAGAGATAACGATTTTCAAGCACTCTTTTCAATCAAATCTAACTCGGGCTTGATTGCAGTTGCCCCAGCTCTAACAATGCGAGCATTTAATACATTGTTTCAGACACTTTTTTGCTTAATTTTGTTGATGAAATCGGGTACAGTTGATAAAAGCACGTGTTTTGTTATAACTGCGTAAAGGCACTTACAATAATTAAATGGCTGGATAAATTGTAGCCATTTTTTGTCTTCTTGCTAGTTTTAGTGCTTTATTTACTGCTTTTGCAATATTTTGGGTCACTGTCAGTGATGAGCCCGAGTAACCATAAAAAGCTGGAGTCGCCACTGATCAAAACTTTCCAAATGAGATATTACGTGTGATGATGCACCCTGGGCACCTCTGAATATTGGCAATTAGAAAAGGTGTTATGCTTGAGTGATTTTAAAGGTCTAGAGTCAGCAATTGTGCAGTCATAGGGCAAGGTGCACTTCCACATGAGTCATTTCAAGTTAATTGGATAAAGTGGTTTATTTTTGAGGTACTATGTGAGCAAAAACCAAAATACACAGACAGGATATCACAAAGTTCAGACCGATTGAAGTTACTAGTTTAAATCTGACAAATTTCTTTGTGCTTGAGTGAACACAAAAAATAGCAAATTTTAAAAATGGTCATAACTTGACCTCTTTTGATCCAATTTTGAAAAAGTTTAGTGTTTTGTGATGAGAACCAAAATATCTATCATATTGCAAAGTTTCATGAAAATCTGAGATGGTGGGTTTGATTTTGCCATTTTTTAAAAAATCAACTGACTTGGAATGACCCTGAAGCAATTTAACTAATGAGAGATATGATAACTGAGAAGGGCAAACAAAAAAACTAAGTCAAATTCATAGTAGATTTCTTTTTTTACATTAGGCTGAAAATGATCAAGGCTGAATTTGAACAATATTGGTCTCACAAAGTCTGTCTACAGATAAGTTTCGTAAGTTGAAACTAAATAATTTTGCTCACAATACTACCAATGATCGACTTTTTTACTTACATTTTTTAAATGTGCAACTTAATAGTAAGCTAATCATTGATGTATTGTAAGTTAGTGTCCATGAGCAGCATTGCACTGTACAATACATCTAAAACCAATAATGTGATGTGAATCATGTAACAGTAAAGTTTTTAAGTCATGTTCAAAATCCACAAGTCACCATGTTTTCACTAGGCTTATTCTTAATAATTCTAAACAGGAAAACTTACGTGAAGGATATGAAGTGACAGGAGATTCCAGTGAATTAGACGTTGTTGACTGCAGTTGTGTTGATAAAGTTAAAGCATGATTGTTTATGTTTAGTGAGTCAACTAGGGATCCACTACTACCAATTGAAAGGTTATTCATCATTAAGCTAGGACAATCTAAATCCCAATAAATTTTAGATGATGGGTAGATCAACCAACACCACACTACCTAAGATACATTTGAGCATTGAATACTGAGCAAAAATGCGTTTTGGGTAAAGCAGCCACATATATGCCTAGTGATGATCACCAATACAATTCATTATCAACAACATCAAGGCACATTTATCAAGTCAATAACAAGATTTAAAATAGGTAACGTTTTTCATTGTCAGATTTAGAACTTACAATCTACTAGATTTTCAACCAGCACTATTTTTACACCCAATTAAAATTCAGGTTTTTGACTGAGCAAACAATCCAGTTCCTTGCGTTTTTACATGAAAAAACAAATAACTACAGATTCCACAGACCAATCAAACTTGCATCAACACAGCAAATTATGTTGTCTGAATCAATCTTTTTCTAACACCTCATGAAAAAAAATTATGATTGTGGTTTATTTAAATATTGAGTGCAAATAGGAAATGTAGAGATAGATGTTTGATAAAGTTCAAGTTTTTCCTTTTGTACTGAAGTTTGCAATAATCATGATTAACAATGGCCAATAAAGCAAAAAGATCTTAAATGTATTTGTGAGAAAACAACTGATACTACTAGATCAGTCCACATAATTAAAAAAACTAACTGATAGTTCTGCACCACCATTGACGAGAAATCAGATTTTTTGTTATACAATCATTGGTTTTGGCATTGGGATGCACCTAACAATTGCTAAACTAGTCATTAAAATACTGTGAGTGGACCATGCAGAGAATTCTGCTACTTGTGTGGTGGCTCAGCTATTTCATGCACATGCTTTTGCATTAAAAAGCTTTGCATCAGAACCAGATTTTGCATTAAAAAGCTAACATTCGGGGTTTAAACTATAGTTTGTGTTAAATGCAATGGCTTGTATGAGTGAGTACTGACTTTAAGAACATTAGATCATTCTTTACCCTCCCTAACTCTACATTTCCCAATCTTTAATGAGATAATCAAGCTAATTGTGGCAGCTTTGTATTTTACTTTTTTCTAGATCAAATTACAAACTTTTAGCTAGGGTTAGTATTAGAGTGAAGTTGTTGGCTCACTAGAATTTTAGCATTATAAAATGGTGAGAACTTGACTCATGAAAGACAAAGAGCACAAAAATGATCTTGTGGCGTATAAATCAAAGTAACAGTTTAGTTTCAATTTGGAGGTCTGAAGTTTTAAAGCAGATGCTACACCACATTCCATATGCCACTTTAAACAATCAAAAAGAATTTTAATTGCAAGTTTGATGCCTAGTTCAACAAGCAGTTTATTATTTACTAGTTTCTCTTGCCTGCAGTCTAAGGAGCTAAGCTTGATAAATTCCCACTACTTCTTATTAAGTCAGTTTGTAATATACTTTTAAATATGCAAAAATGTTACCTTAAGACACACAATTTTTCTACACAAAAGTTTGTTAAAAAAAACATTGTAAAGTAGAAATGACCAAGCTTAAACGCAATAAATTTTTTAGCCAGGGCAGTAGCTTCTTTTGTTGTTAAGCATTTCTCAATGGTTAATATTTAACCCTTTGCGGTCGTCTGGCAAATATAGCTCGCCAGACGAAATGATGTCATTCTGGTCGTAAGGCGAGTATAGCTCGCCCAACGTTAAAATCGCGTTTAATCTGGTCGTAGGGCGATGGTAAAGCACTAACACACGTGGTAAAGCACATGGCCTTTTTTGAAAACTGTTATTCAGAGGATGATATAAATGTTAGAGCCTGTGTGGCAACTGATGACAAAATTTTATATCTAGTTTTTGATTAGAAAGCGCACAAATAAAATGAGAGCGTATGTGATCTATTTTGTTACGTAGTAAGCCTGTATATTAGGTATTTGGCAACATTTTAACTAAATTAGCGGAAGTTTGAGTTAGTCTTTCTGCTGGTAGGCCTATAATTGTTACATATGATTGCGATCATTGTATTATTGCATAACGATTTGTGAGCTTATAAACAGTACGGTACGATAATTGTAAGCGCAGAATATGGCTAAGCGAATGAGATTGACTGATGATGATATTCTCGATTTATTTGATTCAAGCAGTGATGAGATGGACGTAGAACAATCTGATGAAGATGTTGACTTTGATCCGGAGACGGCTGAAAATGAAAGTGACTGTTCAAATCTTCACAAACTAGCTTCTTCTGGTGACGAAGATATGGACGTTAGTGGAGTAGTAGGTGCAAACACTAGTGCAGGAGATATATCTGCTGATGCTGAAAGTGAAGCAGAAAGTGATGCCAGTATCGAAGACGATGATACGAATTTTGCTGCTGCAAACAGAGGGCCTATTTGGAGACCCTATGCACCAACGGACAGTGATTTATTGAAGCTACCGTTTACTGTCAGTAATCCTGGCCCCCGACTACCTACTAGTAGACAATATGAAAATGAACTTAGTTTTTTTCAGCTATTCTTTACAATCGATATTATTGCAGAGATTGTTCAGGAAACAAATAGGTATGCAAGAGAGAAAATTGCAAAAGCTCAACCACTTGGCAAACGTTCTATATGGAAAACTTGGAAAGACACAACCCTGGAGGAAATGAAGGCAATGCTTGGAGTTGTGCTAAATATGGGCATGCATGCCAAATCCGACATGAAAGAATATTTTTCAAAAAAATGGACAGAGAGGATGCCATTTTTTGTAGATGTATTTTCTCGGGAACGGTTCTTTCAATTTTATTGGATGCTACATTTGCAGCAATCAGTAGGACAAGGATTTCGTGGAGATAAGGTTCACAACCTTGTGACCCACATGAATGCTAAATGCCAAGAGTATTATTCGCCAAACGAATTTATTTCTGTTGATGAAAGTACAATCGGGTTCAAAGGGCGTGTGATATGGAAATGTTACAACCCAAACAAACCAATCAAGTGGGGACTCCGTGTGTATACCATGTGTGAGAGCGAATCGGCATATATTGTGGCATTTGTTCCATATTATGGTAAATTTACAACGGATGGTTTAGTTAGGCCTGATTTGCCTTTTACAAGCAGAATTGTGTTGCATTTATGCAATATGCTCTCTTCAAAAGGGTATGGGTCAGGGTACCACATTTTCACGGACCAGTTTTACACAAGCCCGATTTTGTGTGAAGAACTGAGAAAATTATCTTTTCATCTAACAGGTACGGTTATGCCAAGCAGGAAAGGCATGCCCAATGAACTGTCAAAGAAGAAGCGAAAGAGAAAAGTACATGAAGTAATTGCTTTCAAGAAAAGTGATGACACAATGGCTCTTCAATGGAAGGACAAACGGGTGGTAACAATGTTATCTTTGGTATATAACACACAGTGCGAAAATGAAGAACGTATTTTAGGAAATCAACAACCAACAACCATTGCAAAACCTGTCGTAATATCTCGATACACAAAGTATATGGGAGGAGTCGACAAGGCAGACCACTACTGTGGAAGTTACGCGTTTTTGAGGAAGACAGCAAAGTGGTGGCGAAAAATGTTCTTTTGGCTCTTTGAAGTTGCCATTGTCAACAGTTTTATATTATATAATATCCAGAGGAGAGGACAGGGATTGAAAAGTGTTACACACAAAAAGTATCGAAAAAACCTTGTCATACAGCTTGTAGGAAAAATTCGCAATAAAAACTCGAGAAAGCATGGAAGAAATTCAGATGTAGAATCAATTGAACGCCTGTCTGGAAGACATTTTGTTGCAAAAATTCCCAATGGAAGATCAAAAGATTGTGCAGTATGTAGCGACAGAAGAGTCAAACAACGAGAAACTGTCTATCAATGTGAAACATGTGAAAGAAAACCTGGACTACACCCCGATAAATGCTTCAAAAAATACCATACTGAAAAACACTACAGATAATTGTCGCAGATTTTGTTAATTTTATGTTATGATGACTTCGTGATGACGTAATACACTTATTTCTCAACAATTGCACTTTTAAATTATTATTTGAAAACAACATAAGAAAAAGTACCGCTAAGCAGAAATACGCAGACAACGGTAGATAGCTAGTGAAGCTTAACGCGCTAAAGCGCCCACGCGTAAAATCAGCCATTTTTAAATACGACCAGCGACGGCGACTACAGGAACACTTAATCCGACCGCAAAGGGTTAAGAAGCAGATTATGCCACTAGTTTCTGAGAAGTATACAGTAGTCATTTTTGATCACTTTAACTTCATTAATCAAAAGAAAAACAATAAAATTTAACTTTAGCCAAAATTACAGTTAAATACATGGACATGAGAACAAAACAAATTTTGTTGATCTAGTGTATTGGTAAAATCAGCTACAATTTAGACCAGAAATTCTAGCAAAGAATCCCTAGAGATGGTTTACAACTACAAGTTTCACCTCACTATGTTTGGAAACTAGACTACACTGTTACAGCTAAAGTTATATTTGCATATACTGAAAATGTAGAAAGTACGCAATAGCAGATCTAGGCAAGGATGTAAGAACATATGTAAATTAACCACTTGAAAATGTTGATCTTTAATAAAAAGTCTTTAATTTGGTTAAAAGGTATTTATTATCACCCACCAAAAAACTGTTTTTCTTCTATTGGCAATAAAACCTAGTCATGTGGTCTCAGACTAGCAAGGCAGGCCTGAAAGGAAATAGGTAGTTAAGTTTCTTGAACCAGGTCATGGTATCTTTTTAAGCATAATAGCAACAAAACATTGATCACTAAAAAAGATCACCAACTAAAATTGTGGTGGTAAAAAGCCTAAAAAAATTTTGACCCCATGCAAAATTAAATTTTGGCTAGCTAATGTCCTGACCTGCAATTCTGATCCCCTTCACTGAGCAAAACTGAGACCAATTAACCAATCAGGAGTGTTTAATGGAAATGCAGACCACATGGCAATGCTGCCATCAAATTGTTATTGAATGACAAAATAATCACTTGCAACTTTTGAGATCAATTCTTTTACTAGGCCTAAATCATACTCTAATTGATTAGGCCAAGTAAACAGCACATTAATCTGCTAAATTCATTAGCCTAAGTTATCCACAGTTACAATATCCTGATCTTTTTAAGTTTCACTTTAGTATTCTTTAGTGATTTGTTTATGCATTTAACTTGCAGCCCACTTCTGAAGCAAGTGCAGGCAGAGATACTGGCATGACAATTCAGCAGTATACTGGTATAGTACAGTACTTTTTACGTTTGTTTTGTGACTATAGCATAAAAATTAAAAGCTCTATATAGCTAGCGAGTAAGTGTTACCTTCAAGCATAAACATATGACTGAAACAAACTATAGCAAAAACAAAAACTAAACTGTGAGGTCAAACCGTCTGAGTCTACCAATACCTTAAAAGCTCTGCAGTTAGTAAGTAAAAATGGTGCCAGACAGTCCACTGCAATACAAAATAAACTGAACAGATTAATCTAAGGTTAAAAGAGATTTTATTGACGTGGATAATTAATTTCGCAGATAAATACCTCAATTACCAAAGGTGCTTTTTGGTTTCAAAACAATAAATTGAAAACTACAATCAAAACTGTTATAATGCTTTATGCTCGGTAGGTCTTGCATTTTACATTCAAAGAAGCTTAACAGTTACTGCACAACGTATCAAAAACCAAAACTTACCGAAACCCAAACACAGAACGAACTTGTCAGGGTATGACCACCAACTTTCAAATTCTCAATTTCAGACAGCAGCTTGCAAACGAAAAAATCTCCACCCAAAAGGATTGAAGGATCAGTGCAAAACAAACAGCGGATATATCCGACGTCTGAAATAGTGGTACCAAACCGTTTTTCTTCCGATTACTTTTTTGTAACCTACAAAACTAAAATTTACCTCCGGTTTTGTTTAGCAGACTGCTGATGGAGAGACATGCGGATATTTTCTTAAATCTTACTTTATTACATTTACTCCCAGGGATGAATTTACCCTCGGTTGGAAATCCCTGGTCTCCATTAGGTATAAAAAAACCTGTTCCCATGGCCTGTCACTAAAGCCTATACCTGTTAGTAAGCAATAAATGTGTCATGTATCAGGCAATCATATTTTTGGCCGCTTGTTTTGCTGCGCTTTGTATTGTGATTAAACTGTAAATGCTGTTTTGAACAGTTATAATTTTTTGGTTGATGGTTGCAAATTGTTTTTACGGGGAAAAAATAGAGAAATATTAGGCTATACCGTACCATGAGTTATATAAAATAAGCTTGTACCATGCCTACGAAATCGAAGTCGATGCATTAGTTTTTTTGTCGCACTCGAAAATTAAAAAATAGAAATTCTTGAACTCGAACTCGAAAACATCGATCGAGTTTGAATTCTTTAATTGCATAATTTGGAAAGGAGAATAGTAAATAATATTTTGCAGGGTTCTCATCACATACCAATTCTTATAGCTGTTCCTCCTTCTCTCTCTCTCTCTCTCTCTCTCCAACGAGTCACCAATATCACTAAATTGGAACGCCTTTACCGAGCGGCTAGTCGCACCATCACCGACTGCTTCTCGTCCCCCTCTATCCCTCTTCTTCTCTCCGAGGTTTCTTTACCTCCTTTACGAGTCACCCTGACTCATTTCACTCTTTCATCTTATGAACGGACTCTTCATCTCCCAATCTCCTTTCTTATTTCAGGTTTGACAAGATTTGGAAAGTAACCGAGACTCTGCAGATCGTCCTGGAGAGCTTTTGCGTCCACTCACCAACTCATGCTTCCTTCTACTTCCCCTAGGGAGGCTCTTCTTGCGTGCCCTCCCTCTCCTCGTTGGAACCCCCCTTCTTTCATGGTGAAATCCACCCTTTCCTCTTCATGCTCTCACTCTGATCTCCCTCTCTTTAGCGAAGGTGCGGCTCTCGCTCACCTTGACTCTCTCCCCCTCATAATTTGGTACTCTGGACTGACGGTTTTGTTCCTTTTCCTTTTGGCAAAGGCAGCTCTGACGTACTTGCTAACTGCTCTCTCTTTGGTACTGAGGCCACTCTTTCCTTCTCAACAAGCCCAGTATGTTCAAGTTATTCCGTTGAAGCCTACACCAATCTGTATGCTCTTTGCTGGTCTTGGCAGCACCAACAAGTCTGTCATTTCTCTTCTCCTACTATCTGACTCTTGCTCAGTCCTCGCCACCCTGTCCTCTCCTCCATCTTTCCTTTTACCTCAAACTCTGTGGCAGATTTGGCAGGAACTGTCTTCTCTCTCATCCTGTTCTACCAGGCTACAATGGGTCCGCGGACATTCGTTTCTCCCGAATAACGACGCGGCTGATGACCTAGCCAGACAGGAAGCGCTACTCGCACCCTCTTCGAGCTATTTATCGAGCTGTTAAAAAATGGCCTCTTCGAGCTCTTTATCATTTTGTGGACTTTGCATCAGCTAACTCATGGCTTGAGTACAAGGACATTGAAATTTTTGATGGAAACAAAAAAAAGCATGATTTATTGTCATTTAGAAATGAAGTTGCCCATGCTTGTTTAAAGCAGAATTAGATTCACCTCCTGTCGAAGCAACAAATCCAGCTGATGGTCTCGCTTTGGTACTGTCAGTTTAAAAGAATCCCCAAATTATCAGGGAGGCAATAGGCAATCACCCAAGAGGCTGTTCAAATCACCATCCATCCAGACTCGAATGTACGATTTGATCAGTTTGCCATTTCCCACCTGCTATTAATGCATTGGGCCAACGTGCGAAATGGAAGATGGTAAAGGGAAAAGTCGCATCAAACGCGAAAAATGTGATGTGTTTTTGTCAGGGATGTCGAAGCGGTCCTTTTGCTGTGGAATCGGAAGCGCGAAAATTCCACCGCTTCCGCATAGGAGGGAAGAATCGAGGGAGAAAAGAAATTGGTTCTGCTATCCTTCGGAGAAGAGCGAATAGAGGGAGCATACACATTAAGAAATGAGAGTGAGGAAGAGTCGTTTAGAGAGATGTTGACCCCTACGAAATCAGAGTTGGGGTCAAGTGAAGAAAGAGAGGAGGAAGAAAGCTCAGAGAAGGATAAGCCCTACCTGACGAAAATGATGACGCTGCCGCTGGTGTCTGTAACATTAGTAGAAAAAAATACCAGATCGGGAGCAGGTGCCATCGGATCGCAGAGCAGAAAATCCATGGATCCGGAAAGAGGAAGAAATAATGAGGTTATATATTAATGGCATCGCACGCATCCGAAGTGGTGAGTATCTCGTCAATGATATCAACTCGCATGTAAGAGTAGATTCAATTTCAGGTTCTAAGGATAAGTCTAGACCAGTGGTTTTCAACCTTTTTGCTAAAGTGGAAACCCAAAGAAACATTCCAGGGACTCGAGGAACCCCTGTTCAATAATTCAATTGTCTTATGCAAAAAAAAGCATTTAATTTAATCAAAAAAATTAAATTTGTGTAACTTCTGGCGGAACTCCAGGACTATACTGGCGGACTCCTGATTGAAAACCACTGGTCTAGACATTCCACTTCAATTGTGTCAATTGAATCCTTCAGCATTTGCAAGCGCCTCCACAATGTTGCCAAATGGGCTTGGGAAACTGTTTTCTGAGAATATTTTGGAAGTACCTGACACCATGGATCAATATAAATTGCAGCCAAAAGAGCAGCGTTGGATAACAAAGTTGTTTCTCTACATTCCACGGCATGAAGCACAGCCAATGCCATAGAAGAAGTATTGTTCACACTCTTGCGCTGCAGTTGGAATTTATATTCAGCCACTGCCCGAAGAACTGACCTGCGTTTAATTTCTTAAGCTAAAATTGCAGTGGTCGTGTCATAAACTGGTTTTAAGGATTCAGTAAGCTCCTATCCAGAAAACCAATTAACGTCTGGAAAAAGGAGGGGTTCATTCGCTAGAGCGATTTTGCCCAGTAAATCCCTGACAAGCGACATCCTTTCAAGTATTAAAAACTTTGTACCCCAACGGGTCTCACAATCCAGTCTAAGAAGAGGTTTGTTGTTGTGCTTGAACAACTCTATGATATTCTGCTTGTTGGTCTTTTTGGTGTCATTTCCCACTTTTGACATAACTTCTTCGGCGCAAAAATTAACTTTAAAGAAGTCATGCACACTCAGTTGTAATGTGTGAACAGCACATCAGGCGTTATTAACTCCATCTTCAGCAGTTATTACGTTTTCCCAAAGTTTACTATCGGAAGCTTCAGCTACATCACATTCATCTTCTAAATTCCGATCAGCAAAATTTTTGGGCAGAGCAAAATTACTCCTCATCAGCTCTCTAACTTTTAAAACATTGGATCCGTTATCTGTGGTGAGGCTGTAAATTTGCTTCTCTAAAATACCAAGTTTGGCCAAGCAGCTTACAATGTTTTTACGTATTGGAGCAGCTGTGGCTCTTTCGTCTAACTCGTTTCCACCTGTGGTGATAACAAGCAAATCTTATCTTCGTTACTTAGGCTTGTGATTGGAAATCCACACATTGTTGCTGGTTGTTTTCCAACAGTCGCACTGCTTGTTCCTTGCAATTGCGATTCAAATTGAGAAGTTATATTTGAGCCTTAGGCTTTGTTTTCTTTTCTTCTTCAATAGTTTTGGAGTATGGGTTTGGATGTTTTCTTTTCAAGTGATCAATTAAAGGCCTAGCATAGACGTCTGAGCCGCTTTTTGGCTTATAGTCGTATTGAGATTCTTCTACTAAACAAGTGGCTGTGTTTACTCCGTAACTAAAGTGTTTGCTGCCCATAAAATTCCTCTCTTAACCCATTTAACTCTTTTGCTCCCGCGTGAAAAGCAAAAAAAATTTCCGTAAGGTGGCAGCGCGAAAAACTGTCATAATCAATCATAATTAATCATAATTATGTACCTCAAGTTTGTTTGTAAATCATTACTCAGCTGTCTACTTCTACATTAAGTGTGATATATCGTTGAAATCTACATTTCTTGAGGATTTCAAATAGAAAAAAAAACATTTTTTTTAATATGCAAATTTTATGCAAATGAACCCCCCCCCCCAACTGGGGAGTAGTTGTCTTCGAAATTAAAGTAGTACCCTCACCTCAAAGATCACTACAGATTTTATTTTCTACTAATTTTTTTAGAAATGGTCGCAAAATGATGCTAAGAACATAAGCTTTCAAGGAACATCAATCAAAACTTACCTAAAAGCCTAGGTTTTCTACAATTTGCAATTTTCTGAGACACATGACCTTTTTTTTGACCGGTACCGACCGGTACCAAATTTTGGTAGTTAAATTCAGTACCTAAAATATGATCAGTTATTATCTGCTAGAGGTTAGCCTAAACCATGTAACATTATGTATTTTTGAACAGGGAATTTCTTCAAGATTCAGAAAATATCAAGTTTAAATAGAATATGCTGTCACTGACAATGAAACAGCAGCTTGTTTACACCCTTCCCATTTCTTGAGAAACAAGGGGGATACAGCAAACTTTGATTTAGAGAAGCCAAATTTCTGCTAGCTTTTAAACTTGTATTTCAGTCTTTGTCTCCTTGGAAACTTGATACAAAATGACGACTTTAGTGGTGAAACATTTGCAATTTATTTTATCCTTTTATAGGGTGTAGTTTTTGTAAAAATTATAATTTAGTGAAGGTAAGTCAAAAAATTTTTGGGGGTTTTGAACTGACATGATGTACAGTACTCATTTTTGATCAGTAAATATCATATACCAATTAGTCTTAAACTATTTAAAGTTATATATTGCTGCAAAGCAAATTTCCTAAGCTTTCAAATGAGACCGGTATTTAGCAACATATCATATTTTTTACGCACTAAATTTACTTTTATCTACTTACCACTCAAATTTGTTTGGGGGGTTTTGAGACCCCTAAAAAATTTGGAAATTTAAAAAAGTAAAATTTATTATTATCGCTTGAAATTTTGTCAAATGATGCCCCAAAAGAGTAGTTTTCAGACTGTGTTAATGATGAAGGGTTTGGTTATGTGGTAAAGATGTAATCTGAATTTGATTTTAGCGTAGTTGGCACGTGCTGAGAATTTGGCCGATTTTGTCGTCTGCAACTGGGTTGTTGGTCATTTTAACCGTTTTTGGGTATAAAAATCCAAGAATTAGGGCACAAATTGTACATCTTCCGATGCGTGAGGAAATAAGCGTGATCTTTTGAAAATTTAATGAAAATCGGATGAAAAATAAAGTCACAAATCGGTTTTTTAGTAAACTAATTTTGTAACTCAATTTAAAAAAATTGAGGGAAACACTGAAAACACGAGATCATCAATCGATGATTGCGGGAGCGAAAGAGTTAAACAACTTTCAGTGCAGTTTTCACAATAACTTACCGCAGCAGCAGCTTTAGTTAAAAATAAAAATTATACTTCTGATTTAAACAAAATTGAAATTTAAATTAGGTAAACACGCGTAAGAAAAACCAATGAAATTTCTACTTTTTTAAAACGCAGCTGGGGTAAAGCGAAGCCAAACTGAAATTATTGGAAAGATAGTTTCAATCAATAACTCCTTGACCACTTTTGTTTCTACGTTTACTTTCACTTTTAGAGAAGTTCACTCTTCACTGAGGCAAACAAAACAACACAATACTATGAAGAAAGACTTCAAACACTTCTCAAAGAGAAGAATATATTCCACAAATACAGTACTTATCGTCGCCGATAAATTCCTAGTCTGAATAATACTTCTTCTTTGGTATTGGCTGTACTTTTGTGATAATGCAATAATCCAACAATATCCTCTGCCATTATTCTCTTCCAGTTATCCACTGTTCTTACAACTCAACCTACTAACTCCCGAAATCGCTGACTAAAATCTCAAACTCACCGATGGGAATCTATTCTCTTAGCACCAACCCAGTAGACAGCTAGAATTTTACTCGAAACTAAAATGTACAATTTAAAATAATACAACTCCCCTTGGAGTAGTGTAATCTCACTCGAATCTAATATCTAGAATAATTAATAATCTTATCAACGCTCTATATACACAGCACAAAATGTTAAATTCTAGAAGGTTCATGAGATAATTCTAGCGGTTTCTAATAAAGCAAACAAAAACCATCACATGATTACCATAAATCAATTGCACGTGACTTCATCACCGCTTGCAGTGCTTTTCAAAGTTTTGTTGGAGGACCAAAAGCGCATTGTTTGCATAGAATTTCAATGGAGGCTTTTGTTATCAGTTCATTTTCTTCACATTTTATGTCTTAAAGTTGAAATTTTTTTCAGAAATCGCAAAGACTGATAATGCAGCTAAATGTTAGGACACTAACTGTAAGCGAATGTGCTAAAAATAAGAGTTTTTAGGCTATATTTGGTAAGCTAGCCTAGGACAGTGGGATTAGCAATTATCTAATTTGAATTTTGCAACAACCGCACATAGGCAGTTGCTTTTAGAAGGGTCCAGGTAATACCGTCAAACTGGGGATGGTGGAAAAAACCTAAATTAGTTGAAACAGCTGCAACATAACTCCTTTTTAAAAAATTATTTTGGCTTTTTTGAGAAAAGGATTTTACTTTAATGTCCCCCAAAAATCCGTCTTCAGCCAAACTTTTGAAGTGTTTTTCACTAAAAAGGTGTTGATAGATCCCGTTATGGAACAAATAGATTCATCTGGTCTCTCAAAAATTAACTCGCCAATTAGGATCGACCTCGCAACACCCCTAAAAACTGGCCTATTTTATAGGGGTAACACTTATTGTGTATGGAATGGGGGAAACAGAAAGGCACTTTTGTCTCAAAACAAGGTTGAGGACTTTTTAGAGGCTAAGTTTTTCTGCAAGACTTTTTGGTTATAATCAGCCGCAAATAAGTGTAAAGACCATTTTTTACGCATATTTTCAAAGATTCTGAGGGGTGAGGAAAGCTGAAGGCATTTTTGTTTTGAAACAAAGTCTAAAACGTTTTTGTGCGAGATATCGTACAATTTGTGATTGACTTTTTGTTATTTTCAGATCCAAACAAGAATGAAGATTTCTTTTCTACGAGTATTGCTCATTTTTGATAATTTTGGGAGGCTGAAGGAATTTATATCTCAGAACAAAATTGAGAGCTTTTTTTAAAGATCGCTTTTTTTTGAGCGATTCTTTTGCTCCATACAATTAAAGTCGAAGACCTTTTCATAGGAGATTAACCTTTTGCAAGTGAGTTCTTTGCCTATTTTGGAAATTTTTGGAAACGGAAGGGCTGACAATATTTTGGGGGCATGCACTTATTTCTTTTACATTGATAATATATTCAAATGGGAGGTATGTGAAAAGTGCATGACCTCTCCAATCTAATTTTTCTGTAAGGAGTCTGAGAACCTAGCTTTTTATATTATCTATAAATTTACATCAGTAATTTACTGCAGAGCTTCTACACGTGACCTGTTACAATCTGTTATGTTTTCAGTATTGTTAACAATCAAATTATGCGGTTTCTGTGCTCTACATCTCACAAAAAACATTGTATTACTGATTATGAAGTTATCATCAACTACATAAATGCAAACCACGATAGAAAAAAGAAAAAGGATACATCATAATTGAACGAAAAAATTTTAATATGAGGCCATTACAATAGCAAGTTTACCAATCGTTCAAATTAAATTCAAAGATCTCACCGCGACCATGATTGTTGAAAGTAGAGGGCCTATGTTTAAAACCAACATAAATCTTATCATTGTGAGCTTCAAATCTTCGCTCTTTGCACTGAAACCAGTCAGGGTTCAATCCTAGGTTTACCTCAATGACATTGTGCGCGAAAATTAAGATAGTATGAACAATTTAACAGGGAAGGTAGAAGAAACCGAGTTCCTTATATAGCATTAACGTAGACAACACAAAACAAAAAATGTTGATCACACGTAAGCTCTTTCAAAGTTGAGTTATTGGTCATTTTGCAGCGAGAATTTATGTTCAACATAATTGAATTTCAACCGGGGATTCTAGATATCCCTGATTTCAACCAGCAAAAGTACTGGTCAAAAACAATCAAGCCGAAGCTATGACATGTACATAAGAAAAAAAAACATACACCATTCAATAAAACAAGTTTTTAATAAACAGTACAGATATATAGCTATTCTAATAAATTTGACAATATTTGCATCTTAAATTGTAGCACGAGTAAAATAGATGCGATATGCATATATATAAAATATATGCAAATGTGGGGTCCATATTTAGATTTTTTTATGCACAATTTTGATAATGAATAAAAAAAATTAGTCCATAGAAACAAAAAACAAAGCAGTCCATTTTCTTTTCCTGTGTTCTTGGGCAAACCAATCCACTCCATCACAGCTAGATGATTAATCATCTGGGATCAGATAAAGTTAATGATTAAATGCATTTATTTTAGAAAGACATGATATCTTGATGGCATCAGTTCTGGTAGGCCCTGCAAAGTTATATCTGTCAGCTTTGCTTTTCATCAGTATTTACACTGTACAAACGACAATGCTTTTTAAAAATCTGCAGTTTTCAAAAGTAACTACTCAGTGACTCAGCATGTCATATGAAAAATTCATAATTAATCCGGTTATATGGATTTGAAAATGACCACTGAATTAGTGTAATAAACGAGCAAAAAACAAAAACTTGTACAAAGCAGTACTTGCTTCAACATAAGTAGCCTTTTTGAAACCATTTTAAATAACAAAGCAATCATGCCTTTGTGACTTCATAGTTTTGGTATTGCACTTCAGACCAGCAAAGGCGTGGTTGGATTTTACATTGAATCAAAACGACAATGTGCTGCAAGGAAGCAACAATGATTTATAGCATCAAATTTACACAGTGCAGTTGCCTTAGTGGGGTACAAATGTGTCATTTAATTCTTTCACAATACTTACCAGTGCATAGAATCTATTGCAATTGGTTTTGATTCCAAGTAATGCTCTATTTCAGAATTTCTTTACGAAAACCTCAAAAAACAAACAAGAGAAAAGATTAATGAATCTCATTCTATATAGCTGTCCTCAGAAATGGAGATTTAGTCGCATTTAGTTGCAACTAAAAGTTGGTAATGCCCAGCAAAGATTAAGAGCTAGTGCTTTATTTGGCACTATTAAAAAATAGATGGTCTACGCAAGCTAAATACTTATATATCTAATTTACAACTTTCAGATTGCAAATATAATAGCAAAAAATATAGTTAAGTAACATGCATCAACAGAAAATTAGCTCTGTTGCAAAAATATTTGTAAAAGATAGAAAAAAAAAGGTATTGACTATATCTGTGGGGACCATTTGATACTTGTTGTCAAAAAATCAATAAGGTAAAATTTAAAATTTTACTCAAAAATGATCACCAACATCTCATAATACCATGCAGCAATCTATTTCATCATATTAGTAACCCACAGCCTGTTTCGACCTTAGGCCTATTGGGTTTCACTACACAGGTGTGAAAAGCACTCAGTAATAATAATCCTGAAAATTGCTACCTAGCAACTAGCAACCTCCAAATTTTGTTAAAAAAACAATAAATTTAACAATCAAGAGTGCACCTTTGTCTTGCATTTTAAGAACCTCTCTTTAGGTAATGCATTCATTTAAATAAAAAAATTATACAGTGTAGAGAACAGATTGCAAATTTTAATTTAGATATGTACTTTCAAATAGTGGAACCAGTGCTCAATTATCTTCCACTGCTTGTTGATGTTATATTAAGCACAGAATCCAAAATTAGACAATTTGTGTAGCAGATCAAAAAAGTATTGAAATTTTTTAATCCCAACACCATTAATAATTCGTCTACAAAATCTGAAACAAAAAGTTATGCGTAACTAGCTAGAAATATATTTTTAACCAGGTAATGAGTAGGCTAGTAAGATAAAGTTTGATTGATGGGCACAGTTGAATGGTAAGTTTAAAAGCAGCACTGGTTTCTCTACACCAGGTCATAAACACTTTGACGGGCTGAGATTACAATTTGAATTTGTTGGGGCATAGCAACAAATTAGGTCATTGGGGCTGTACTTATTCTGTCGATAAATGTAGACCTCAAACATAGCCTTTCTTATTACCCAGATTGGAAAGGCTGAGATGCTTGATTCTTAATTGTTTTCCAACTACAGGTTGATGACTTGCAACAAATTTGCTCGAAAACGAAGCGTATATTTAGAATATTACCTAAATTTGGATGATGATCAAAGCAAAGAAAGAAAGAATAGTCAAAAACAATTGATCAGAATATTGGATTTGACCCATACAATAAGTTTATAACATATGAGGACAACATCAGCTGATGAAAAATAGCTGATAGTCTCCTGGTTAAAAGACATTTCAGCCATTCATGCAGCTCACAGACTTACTGGAATTGCTGGGCTTACTAGTGTACAGTAGCAAACTATACCAGTCAATCTTCATGCACCTTCCAAAACATGGTCACTACAAACTCAAAAATATGTGTAACTACTGTTTTACATTTCTTTTAATGTATGAAAGCCATTTGACTTAACTTCTGAACACCTAAAATATAAATGTTCAAGCTGCTTTCCCTGTTTTCTTTGCAATATCATTTTAAGCATCAAAAAAGCCTAGTTCCTTTGCTAGCACATCCAACAACGGCACAAAAAAAGACCACTATTATATTCTATCCCTATCAAAGCATCTAATATGATGAAAAAAACATAAAGTAAACATTTTGTATGTTTTATTTTTAAAACATCGAAAACATTAAAGGTTAAGATACATTGTGCAGTACAAAAAATTTTGAAAATATTGCAGAAATTAATGATAAAACAGTAAAAAAATACTGTACAACAGCTCACTTACATCAAAGATCGTGTGAAAAAAGAAAAAACAACAGCAAAAGCACATTTACATCACTTCTTTGAAAGAGAATCTTCCATAAAAACGTCGGGTAACTCAACTGGAGGTGTTGTCTCTCTAGTCAATCTCTTCGGTTGGGGAGAAGTTGTCACAGGTTGTTCCTTCCTTTTCCTAAAATACCTATCAAGCGTAACTTGGTTCTGCCTCCGTTTGAGAACTTTACGAAAGTGGCTCATAACAACGTCGTTTAATACATAAACACCTCTACTGCTTGCGGCTTTATCTGAATGGTAGAGTTCCAAAAAATTTTGGATATCATTTCATTTTGCACAAATTTCTTCGATATCCGCAGTAGAGGCATCCTTCCTTCCCTCATCCTCATCAGAAGACATCTCTCCTGTTAACGTCCTCTTCAGCTCTTCCTGAAGATGCTGGAGTTCTTCGGTCGTGAGCTCGTCACGATGTTCGTCGAGTAGCTCCTCGACATCGCCGCTGTCCATTTCTAAACCAAGATTTTGGCCCATACTGACAATTTCATCAATCAGTTGACTGTCCTCTCGCGATTCCTCTTCAACGTCAGCAGCTGTGCTGGTACCAGCAACACTGTCAAACCCTTCAAACTCTTGTTCAGTCACACAATTGGGCCACAATTTACTCCATGCCGAGTTCATAGTCTTGTATGACACTTGGTTCCAGGCTTTGTCGATGAGGGTGATGCAGTGATAAATATTAAAATGATTTTTCCAAAAATCTCGAAGGGTTAGCTGTGTGTCACTAGTCACCTCGAAGCATCGTTGAAACAAGAATTTAGTGTACAATTTCTTGAAGTTCGCGATGACTTGCTGGTCCATAGGTTGAAGCAGAGGTGTAATATTTGTAGGGAGAAACTTTATCTTCATAAAATCAAATTCCTTTGTCAAGTCTTCCCCCAAACCTGGAGGGTGGGCAGGAGCATTATCCATAAGAAGACAGCAGCGTAGTGGCAACTTCTTTTCCTCCAAATATTTTTGTACGGCTGGACCAAACACCTCATGCACCCACTTAGTACAAATTTGCCTGGTCAGCCAAGTCTTTGTGTTTGACCTTCACATAACAGGCAATCTCCCCTTAATAACATTATTAGCCTTGAAAGCCCTTGGATTCTCAGAATGGTAAATGAGAAAAGGCTTTACTTTGAAGTCACCGCTAGCGTTCCCACACAACAAGAGAGTTAGCCTATCCTTCATTGGTTTTTGACCGGGTATCGACTTCTCCTCGCGAGTGATGTACGTTCTTTGTGGCATTTTCTTCCAGAAAAGTCCTGTTTCGTCCATATTGAACACTTGTTGGGGAACATATTGTTCGGCATTGACATATGGTTCGAATTCCACTTTAAACTTATCGACAGCTGCCTTGTCCGAACTCGCTGCCTCCCCATGACGAACAACGGAGTGTATATCACTTCTTTTCTTAAACTTTTCAAACCACCATCTGCTTGCTTTAAAATCAAACCCTTCAGGAACAATAGTAAGATCTTTTTTTATCAAATCTTCATACAAAAGTTTTGCTTGGGCACAAATCGCATCTTCGCTTGGAGTATCCCCTGAGAGCTGTTTCTCGTTTACAAAAATAAGCAAAAGTTTTTCCACTTTCTCCAATACCTGTGGCCTTTGTTTGCTCAAAACACTAGATCCTTTAGCCACATAACTTGCTTTAAACTGGTCTTTGTTTTTTAGGATGGTGCTTATCGTCGATTTCGCCATGCCAAACTCCTTAGCCAACACAGACACACGCACGCCTGATTCATATGTCGCTATCAATTCTTTCTTAAATTCAATAGTTTTGCGCACTACTTTCCTTTTTTCTTCACCGGCTTTACTACTTCCACTAGCTTTCTTTGGAGCCATGATTAGGGGCTAATACACTATGTAAAACTATAAAAGAAATCAGTAAGATAACAACGAACACGTCTGCTCCGAATGAACTTTGAATTCGAATACTGACGGATGCAGCATCATTGCGCGTTCGATTTCTCTCGACCTTGAGTAAGCGCGTTCATGTTCGCTCGGCTTCTCTCGGTTTGGTCGTGACCAGAATTTATGTTCGAAGTCTGAGACGTAAAAATCTCGAATTTTTTGGTCGAAAACCAACTTGGTCGAGAACAGAATCGTTTGATAACCGAGGTTTGACTGTATATACATTTTACCATTCTTCTTTTTTCTGCAAATTTTAGTTTTTTTTACCTGTCGACTAGGCTTTTTTGATTCTTGCTGGCACCATCGATACAATGCAAAAGGCTATCTCTCAATTTCTGGTGTATTCGTATTAAGTGAGATTGTTTTACTAATTGTCTGTCCCAGAAAATATTTGTCAAATAATTAAATATAATCTATTAGAACATTTTAAAATGAGTAAAGTTTCATTTGAGCCCCACAAGATTGAAGAAATT
Organism: Trididemnum clinides; assembly: GCA_963675345.1. Classification (NCBI taxonomy): domain Eukaryota; kingdom Metazoa; phylum Chordata; class Ascidiacea; order Aplousobranchia; family Didemnidae; genus Trididemnum; species Trididemnum clinides. Next base: position 5,019,768 of record OY776301.1, read on the forward strand.
AAAAAGAACATTGAAAAAAGAAAAAGACCCTTTAACTCTTTCGCTCCCGCGATCATCGATTGATGATCTCGTGTTTTCAGTGTTTCCCTCAAATTTTGTTAAATTGAGTTACAAAATTAGTTTACTACAAAATCAATTTGTGACTTTATTTTTCATCCAATTTTCATAAAATTTTCAAAAGATCACGCTTATTTCCTCACGCATCGGAAGATGTACAATTTGTGCCCTAATTCTTGGATTTTTATACCCAAAAACGGTTAAAATGACCAACAACCCAGTTGCAGACGACAAAATCGGCCAAATTCTCAGCACGTGCCAACTACGCTAAAATCAAATTCAGATTACATCTTTACCACATAACCAAACCCTTCATCATTAACACAGTCTGAAAACTACTCTTTTGGGGCATCATTTGACAAAATTTCAAGCGATAATAATAAATTTTACTTTTTTAAATTTCCAAATTTTTTAGGGGTCTCAAAATCCCCCCAAACAAATTTGAGTGGTAAGTAGATAGAAGTAAATTTAGTGCATAAAAAATTTGAAGTGTTGCTAAATACCGGTCTCATTTGAAAGCTTAGGAAATTTGCTTTGCAGCAATATATAACTTTAAATAGTTTAAGACTAATTGGTATATGATATTTACTGATCAAAAATGAGTACTGTACATCATGTCAGTTCAAAACCCCCAAAAATTTTTTGACTTACCTTCACTAAATTATAATTTTTACAAAAACTACACCCTATAAAAAGATAAAATAAATTGCAAATGTTTCACCACTAAAGTCGTCATTTTGTATCAAGTTTCCAAGGAGACAAGAAGCGAAATACAAGTTTAAAAGCTGACAGACGTTTGGCTTTCGTAAATCAAAGTTTGCTGTATCCCCCTTGTTTCTCAAGAAATGGGAAGGGTGTAAACAAACGGCTGTTTCATTATCAGTGACAGCATATTCTATTTAAACTTGATATTTTCTGAATCTTGAAGAAATTCCCTGTTCAAAAATACATAATGTTACATGGTTTAGGCTAACCTCTAGCAGATAATAACTGATCATATTTTAGGTACTGAATTTAACTACCAAAATTTGGTACCGGTCGGTACCGGTCAAAAAAAAGGTCATGTGCCTCAGAAAATTGCAAATTGTAGAAAACCTAGGCTTTTAGGTAAGTTTTGATTGATGTACCTTGAAAGCTTATTTCCTTAGCATCATTTTGCGACCATTTCTAAAAAAATTGGTAGAAAATAAAATCTGTAGTGATCTTTGAGGTGAGGGTACTACTTTAATTTCGAAGACAACTACCCCACAGTTGGGGGGGTTCATTTGCATAAAATTTGCATATTCAAAAAAAATTTTTTTTTCTATTTGAAATCCTCAAGAAATGTAGATTTCAACGATATATCACACTTAATGTAGAAGTAGACAGCTGAGTAATGATTTACAAACAAACTTGAGGTACATAATTATGATTAATTATGATTGATTATGACAGTTTTTCGCGCTGCCACCTTACGGAAATTTTTTTTGCTTTTCACGCGGGAGCAAAAGAGTTAATAATGAATGGAAACAACAGTATTATGTTGTGTCACATAATGGTAAAATGAAATGCTTACTTTGTGCAATAGTAATTTCAACAGTTTAAAATACAATGCACATCCGAAATATTTAAAACAACGGGTTGACAACTCTGCTTTCCCTCGCTTTTGAAGTGTCCATAGAAGAGTCAAAAGTACAAAAGAACTATTGCTGAAGTCTAGTAATGCAAGGATATTATTTACACTAAAGCTATGCAGTTCAGGCGCTAGATTGTTAAGTTTCTAAGTGTAAGTTTTGTTTGGAGTTTTTGTCTGTTTGCCACTGCTCTACCCCCACACAGAATGCAATTTTCTAGCGATCCTATACGAATCAAATCTTAGCAGCTTTGTTTTGGTTCTCCAAAGTGCATTTAATAGTTCCGCTAAAAACCAGGTAAAACGTTTAAACAGTTGTCCGACTTGGAAGATCTTCAGGTTATGTATATGAGAAGAGCTCGGAAGCTAACATCCAAAGCATCTTTTTAAATTGCTTTTTTGGCTAATATTTTGCTCTAGAAATATTTATTGCCCCTTTGTACAAATTTAATTGTGCTTGTATTATTTTCTTTTTTATCTGTGCACTGTGCAGCTAGTTCATATTTAGAAGCCTCCTGTGCCTTGCTTGATTAATGGCTATGTAGACGACATTTTTTTAAAATACTCAACTGGCCCTCATGAGTCAAGTGCATGAGTTATTGTATTAAAATTTCAAGACTTCAATGAGAATTATGCAATTTTATGGAATGCTAAAGGTTCATAATTTTCGAAATATGGTGATGTCTCACCAGCATTTTCAACTACTTTTAATCCACACCAGCATCTTACATGCCAGCCATCCATATGTTTATACTGGTATATTAGGTGGAAACTGTCAGATAGTAAGTGTGTGTAAAGCAGAATCAGGTCAGGCCACTTTCATATTATCAGCAAAAGAGAGGGTAGTAGGAATTTATGAATCCATGGCATTGTCGTGAGTTCGTTAGTTTATTTTACCGTATTATTCCTCACTCGATATAGAGTTGTTCCTTTTTTATTGCTGGTAACAATCAATAGCATTTAAATAGCAGTATTTAACAGAATTATAGTGGAAATAATTTAAGCATGACGATACGAACATATATATGCACACGGATCACGTGACAAGATAAAGCAATGGAGTTTTGATAAGGTTGGCGTGAAAGCAATGCAATTTCCCACACCAAATGCTAACGTTGATGTTTAACACTAGGTATGGGAAATACTGATGGTGAGATTAAAATAAAGCCAAATAATTTACAGTCAACACAAAGCAAAGCAAAATCAAATAAGCACGTAATCAAATAAGCACGTAATCACCACAGCATGATCTAAAATTGCTCAAAAGAGCATATTTGGATTTTTTGCGTGGAAACAGTGCAGATCGACTAGCCTGCAACATACTAGTATAGATTAGATTAGTGTGGGAAAAATATGAATGGCTGGCATGTGAGGCGCTTGTGTGAATTAAAGGAAGTTGAAAATGCTGGTGCGGCATCATCAAAATTTAGAAAATTGTAAACATTTAGCATTCCATAAAATTGCATAATTTACAAATATGCTCTTTGGTCCTTAATCAAACCAAAAAGGAGTTGTGGAGTATTTTTTGCAGGGTATTAAGAAAAGTAAAGCATACAGCTAATGAGGGTCAGCAACCTAAAACCACGTTGTCCCATGTTGTTATCTTGTGTTATACTGAAGGTTATATGCTGACAGACGCAGATGCTATCTCTACATTTTCGTTTTAGTGCAATATGGTTGAAAAATGTGAAGTGCCTGCGTAATATAGGTCAAAACTCTTACTCTGGTATGAGGTTTTGCAGTAATGAAGCAATGGATCAATGGCATGATCTAAAATTTCCCAGAAGGGCATATTAGGATTTTATGTGGGAAACACTGCTGACTAGCTTATAATATGCTAGTGTAGCTTCGATTTTTTGTGGGAAAAATATAACTGGCTGGCATGTGAGATGCTGGTGTGGGATGAGGGTATTTGAAAATGATGGTGAGGCATCACTATACTTAGAAAATTGCGAAAATAAATCCAAACGTTTTACTGTGCAAGTGTTTTACTTAAATAGTTTTGTTCTACTTTTTCTTCCTAATGTGTTTTCGTTTGACAGGGATCTATTTGAATGAATTTAAGCAAACAAATAATCTGTATCTGTATCTTTTTTATTCATGACCACCACCATTACACACGACACTGAACAACAATAATAATGAGAGAAATGGAGTCAAGAAAAGGAAGAAGCGACACAACGTCAGACGTTAAAACATGCAAATGAAAACAGTGGATCCATAAAACTAGAGCAATAGTTGCATGGCCGCTAAACCCTAAATTCAAGCAATTAAAGAACAGTTTAATTGAATTGAAAAAAAACAAAACAAACAGAACAAAACAAAAACGCAGGAGTTTTTATAGTTGTAGATCATATTATTTTGTAAGTAAGAAGTAATAAAGATGACCAGTGCGAGACACGGCTACGTAGGTGGTCAATGGGTGGCGCAACCGGCCTACAAGGCTGTTTTTTAGCTCATCTGAGCATGGTGAGGAAAGAAAAACCACCCTGGAAATGAAACCTCACCGGGTCCGGAAACCCTTTCATTAAGTAACTGGTCGAAAGAAAGAAAAAAAATCTACGAAACACATGTACATTATTAACTTACAAGACACGTAGCTTAGCTCACCTCAACACAAAGGTTTTAATGTGTTACCTGAGAGTAACAGTTCATCAATAAGTAGTTCGTCCTACAGCCCCAGTTCTTACGTTTGCGTGAATGTTAGTAGTTTGTTACTTGCAGAATTAAAAGAGTAAAATTTTACCTTCACTTCGCGTACCTGTATTTTTGATGAGAAAGCAGTGCTGAGAGGAGCCAAGCGTAAACATACGACACAACAACATAATCATTTAAACAGATGATAATCCTATTTTACATTAAGAGATGATATCTGCAATGCACATACTATACTTGATTATAATAATGTGGTTGTCATGTTTCAAGCACTAATTGCTCTGCCAAGTGGTGTTACATATAAAAATAGCACTGTTCCATAAATTGTGAATTTAACAACTGCCAACCGTTGTGTTAGAAATTGGCCTATTACGTTGTAACATATTAAAATGTGGGTAGTATTACTATTCTTTTACAGTCGATAGAATTAAGAAGGTGATTATGCTCACAATATAAGGTTAGAGTATACAAAAATATTCAAGTTTAGGTAGTAGTAATTTGGTAACATGAGTTTCGATTGTTATCTTCTTCTTCTTCGTATGGAGGCGATGTTTCTTAGATTGTTATTATTGTAATCTATTGCTGCCCAATGTCCAATGTTACAAGAAGTTGTTGATGATTGGTTGTTGTATTTGGAAGCCTTAGAAGAATCGCCCCTGCATGATGATGATGATGTTTCCTTCGATCGCACCGCGTACATTATCTGTAAGCAAAAGAAGCGAACCAGCAATCTGTTCAAATACCAATGGAGTTTGTGCACAAGTAATTTCGCAACTTTGCGCTGTATGTGACAACAGATATTTTTTCAGTTTTGAAAAAAATTGGCAATTTGCTCCAGATGGCGGGACCTTGGTACGAAATAGACTGCTGACATAAACTGCTAGAGCAAGGTTTTGGTATTAATTTAGATCTATTTCTGGTATTATATTGTGAAATGCTTTTTACAAATACATTTCGAAATACGTCAGGATTTTTTCCAGAGTTCTGTTTGAACATAAATACTGCAATCTCCTTAGTTAGTAACTGGTTTATAGTAAGTAGCTGGTGAGTTTTTCTTACATCAGTTACATCTCTGTAGTGCCTTAGGTTGCATGCCATCCTTATGAATTTGTTGCATGTTTTTTGTAGTTTATTTATCAATGTTTTATTTCCAATGCACCAATTAGTAATACAATATTGTAAGTGACTGTTGATTAGAGAGTGGTACAAAGTTAACATGGAGCCTTGCCTTAGAAAAGGTTTGATTCTGCTTACCACGCCAAGAGTGGACCTTAATTTATTTTGAAGATGTCTAATATGTCCTGTGCAAGTTAAGTGCTCATCAATATGTACACCTAGAAATTTCATTGTAGTAACCTGTTCAATTTTTATATTTCTAAGTGTAACAGTTAAGTTAGTAGGAGGTGGTTTAGATTTAGAGGATCTGAATAGAATGCATTTAGTTTTAGATACATTTATTGAAAGATTATTGGCTACCATCCATTTGTCAATATAGTGTAACTCTTCTTGAGCACGTTCATAAAGTGTTGCTATGTTTTTATTTTCTAAAAATATGCTTGTGTCATCTGCAAACATAACGGGATCGGAGAATTTTAAACAGTTTTGGAAATCATTAACATAAACTAGAAATAACAATGGGCCTAAATTTGAACCTTGAGGAACCCCTCTTGTCACTGGGTTGATTATGTTTGATAGAGTGCCATTACATTCCACTTGCTGCGTTCTACCAGTCAGGTAACTCTTAAACCAGTCATAAGCTATGCCTCTGACTCCATAATGTTGCAATTTGTGAAGCAGTATATCATGATCTATTTTGTCAAAAGCCTTAGACAGGTCAAGAAAAATACCGAGTGTGGGTACTTTATGGGAAAGGGATTCGGTTATTTTGTGTACCATAAACGTTATTGCATGTGAGGTGTTATGATGTTTTCTAAAGCCAAATTGATGGACAGAGAAAAAATTACTTTGGTCCAAAAATGTGCACAGACGCCTATACATAATTTTTTCCAAAATCTTTGAAACATTTGATAACAAACTTATAGGCCTGTAGTTATTAATGTTGCTGCTGTCACCTTTTTTATAGATTGGACATACTTTAGCTAGTTTGAAATCATTAATGAATTCTCCTTTGCTGAGCGATAAGTTAAAGATGTGGCTTAGTGCAATTAATATGTTATCTGGTGACGACTTCAATAGCTTTAGTAGTAGTAGTAGTAGTAGTAGTAGTAGTAGTAGTAGTAGTAGTAGTAGTAGTAGTAGTAGTAGTAGTAGTAGTAGTAGTAGTAGTTAGTAGTAGTAGTTAGTAGTTGGCAATTTATTTCGCTTCTGTTTTCTCAACACAAAAAACTCAACGATAGGATAAAAACAACGAGCGAAAAAGGAATGCAGGTGACAAAACGAATTGACGTTAAACATACCCAAATTTTTTAAGATTAAATTAAAATAATTGTAGAGAGGGGCATGGTCACCGCACCTGACAAAAACATCAAGCAAAAAAATTGAAATAAAAAAAAAAACACAACAAAAAAGAAACTAAAAAAGCAGTCAGCCAAATAAACAACATTTTACCCTATGTAAAAATCCCAATAGCTAAAAGAAATACATTCCTCTCAGTGCCAAACTGTTGTTACCCTAACGAGGGGGGCTAGCAGGTACTACACCTTGCCCAAGGGTGACCTGGGAGAACTTTGATGGTATTTGATCTATGCCAGCACTTAATTTGGATTTCATGCTATGCAATATATTTGAAATTTCCATGGGACAAGTAGGCCATACAAACATTGTCGAGCGTGAGGATGGTTTTAAATATTCACTGTATTTGGCTTCACTTGATTGAAGTTCATCCATCAGTTTGGAGGCTATGGTGGAAAAGTGGTTGTTGAAATGATTTGCAAGAGCCTGTGGTTCATATATTTCTTTACCATCAATTTTGAGTTTTTTGCAATCAGATTTTCTTTGTTTTCCAAGCAAGTTGTTAATAAGACGCCATGTATTTTTTATATCACCCTTGAATATGTTAAATTTTGACTTATAATAAGTCTGTTTTTTCTCTTTTATGATTCTGTAATAGTAATTTCTAGCTTGGGTAAACAATGTTTTTGAGTGGTTTGTTTTGGTTTTCATGTAGTGTTTAAAAAGGTTTTCTTTATTGTCCAGCAATTCCTGAGCTTCTCTATCAAACCAACTCTTGTTTGGTTTGTTTTTAAAACTGACCTTCTTTAATGGAAACGATTTTTCAAAGTCAGTCATATACTGCTTTTTCAGCTGATTGTATGCATCATCGGGATCAGACTTTTCCAAGATAGGAGTAATGTCAAGTTCAGATACACATTGGGTAAACGAGGCTATTTTTGTGTCACTGAAGGAGCGGTAATACTCAATATTTTTAGTCTGTGATTTCTTGATGGACATGCATATCATTGTTACTAGATGATCAGATATTGAGTAAGTAATTATACAACTCTTTAGTTTTTGTGCATTGCAACAGTTAGTCCAAATGTGGTCTAGGAGTGTACCATTGGTTTGTGTGATTCTAGTTGGCCTATTGATTAATGACCTATATCCATTTTCCAACATTACTTCAATGAAGTTGCCAACATTAGGTTCATCGCAGTCAAGGAGGTTTATGTTGAAGTCTCCAAACAATAAGCCAGAGGTGGGCACTTCCGCAAATCGGTCCGCAAATCCGCAAATTGCGGACTCCAATTTATTTTTGCGGATTTGCGAACCTAATTTCCTACCGCAAATATTTGCGGATTTGCGGCAAAAAATTGAAATTTGCCGCAAATCCGCAAAGCAATAGACTGAAAACTCCTTTTCAATTAAAAAAAAAATTACGTTATTTGACAATTTGTTTTTTGCATTGTGATATAGCTTGTAGCGATCATTGTTACGTCACATCAAAGCCTTTATATAAAGCCCTCGCCGCCGTCTTTACCTCTCTTTGCGCCACGTGACTTTCGAGCAAACTTGTAGCTGCAATTTGTATGGGAATTGTTGAGCAACAATAAACCAGATAACGAACCACGTAGTGAGGATTAACAGCACGCCGCCCATAAGAAGCGCTACAAGCTTTTATTCTTGAAGCTGATTTAGCTGGCTGGCATTGGTAGGCTATATTGGCAGGTTGGGTACTAGGGTAGGTAGGATGCTAGAATAGTGGTGCTGCAGCTCACGCTCGTGGTACCACTGTGGTGCATTCCAGTAAATAGGCTAAAGGGTAGGGCTTTAGACTGGGTGAGTATTGCATAGGCCAACCAAAAAGTCTGCTGTAATGGCCACGCTATGAGATTCCTCTGTAATGGCCACGCTATAAGTGTGAAGATCAATTTTCTTTTTTTCAATAGGCTTATCACTACAGAAATATTCACAATGGATCATGAGAATTTTAACTCAAGTTGTCTTATGGATGGAAATGTTATGGTTGAATGTACAATTATAAATAACAGTGAAGCAGAAGAAGAGTGGGAAGATGATGCATCTATTTGTGATGTTACAGATGTAGCAGAGACTTCTGGTCAAGATAGGCTAGATCTTACTCACCCTTGGCCCCATCTTAAAAAGTTTTTTAATCCTGTTGTAACAAAAGTGAAAGACAAAGTGAGAAGCAAAGGTTTAAATAAGCCAGCATGGAAAGGAAAAATCAAATGTGTCCATTGCAAAGCTTCCATAACTTATAGCACATACAGTTTATACAGTCTCAAGAGTCACTACGAACGAGTAAGTAAATATTGGTCTGCTTGTAGAGTAATAATTCTATACAGTTTTGCTTTAAAAAACTGAGAAATTTATTATATAGCATGGTCAGCTGATTGGCTCAATAGTAAGTTTAATACTGAAAAGTTATCTGGCAATATATGTTGAAATCAAGAACATGAATTTTTATGACCTAACAATATTTTTTGTAAAAATGATGGTGAAAAGAGACAAATAATCAAATAATAGTTTACACAATTCTTTTGTAAAAGCCAAAGTAAAAATTGACAATGAGCAATTGAGCATTTTGTAACTATCATGTATTCACAGGAGACTGCAAAAGTGACTTGTTAAGGTCTTTGAAGCCAAGCAGCCACCCACAATAATTAATAGTCGGAACAGAAAAATATTGACATCTAATTTATTTTCACTCACAGATAGCATAGCAGTGTTAATTACCACAAAATTATGGATAGTACCTATATTTTCCAGCACAAACGGACATATATGTTCTTTTGTAATTATATTTATTATTGCAATCAAGTTAGCAGTATCATGTTACTGAAGGAATAAATTTGAGATATTGTACTGGGAATTTAGGCTGCAATTGAAATTCCGGTACCTACTTGTGCATATTGCATATATAGTTTTGGTCGTGTCGTTATAAATGGTACCATTATGGTACCTGGTTTACAAGATATAAGTATGATTGAATGTCATTATATGGCAGCAAATTTCCGACTTGCTAATGGAAGTATTTGTTGTCATTTCAATTAGACGTCAGCAGCATGGCCAAGTGGTATTGTGGCAGTTTATTATTTTAACAATATCAGTGCTGTTTCTGAGTTTGATTTTGACTGCAGGCCTGCTACTTTGACACACACATGGTTTGCTGTAGACTTTAGAAATGCGAGCTCATTTCTCAGTTACCTTCATATCTTCATTCTTTATGTAGATAGAGTTCCAAATCCATAGTTTATTTATTTATAATTACCATTGGCTATCTATCTTTCATTTTAAAATTAATTTTAGAAAACAATCTATTTACCATCTTTGTAACTTAAAAATTACGAACACAAATGTGTTTATTTTGATGCATGTCATTGGTATGAGCTTAATTGGTTAGATTTTTGAGTTATCAATCACAAATTTATTCTTGATTTGATACCCAATTTCACAATCGAGCATTGGTCATTGTGCCCTTTGGGAAAGACAATTTTGGGCCAAACCTGTTGGCAGCACCTGTATGGCAGTATAGTCTAATACAGTATGCAGAATGCTGACCATGGTTGTGATGGAAACGATTTTATACCTAAATGAAATTGAAGAAAAATATTAGATTTTACAGTACAAAGTATTTCCGTGTAATTAAGGGCTAAGTTTTTATGATGATTTGAAGTATAACATGAGCGTTTTTTAGGTCCACAAAAAGCATGCACGTGATCTTAAAGCTGCAATATCAGGTGGTTCCAGGCGAGGGCGTTTTAGTGCTCCTAGCAAGGAGATTAGTGGTCGAAAAGGTGTGCAGTGTCAATCAAGTGTTACTTCATTTTTGCATGGATATAGTAATAAAAAAGCAATGGATTTGCTATACAGGTATGTAGACCAGTAGAAACAGGTCACTTACACCACTGAATCCACTGTGCTGTTTGCTCGCTTTGCGTACTGATTACTGACTTAGGATTTTCAGCATTCATTCTTAAACAGGTTGACCATTACCAATCCGGAATTATGGGGACCTTAGGGGTGCCGGATTTTCCATTTATTACCTTAGAATACACAAACCCAGTTGCTAACCACCTCATCCTAAAATTAAAATATCCTTTAAATCAGTACAAGTTGGTTAATAAAGAAAAGACAAGTGAAAGGTTAATGGAATCAGGTAAAATAACTGGTACAGTACAGTACAAAATTAATTCAGTTTACTTACATTACAGTACAGAGTACAGGTACTGTTTTCTAGGTTAAATTTGTGCCGGATAACTGATTGCCGGATTAGTCATAATCAACCTGTACTTTCATGCAATATTAATATCCCTTTATTACAATTAATTGTTTTATCTGTTGTATACGGACACTGGTACGGTGGTACCTGTATTAAACGTTTTGTATTATTGGTAATGCTTTCTTTTGTTTTTAGACTTATGATTCAGGAAATGGTTCCTGCTAGCTTTTTGGAGTCGGATCATTTTGTTGCATTTATTAAATGTTTAAATAGCAGTTTTCAAATACCTTCAAGACGTACGTACATGAGGAATATTAAGCATAAAGCTGAAGCTGGGCACGCTGAGTTAGTGGCAATGTTCTCTCGAGTGAAACACATCGCAACCACTGCTGATTGCTGGACATCTAGAAATAGAAGCTTTTTAGGAATGACGGCTCATTGGATTAATGAAGTGACATTGAAGAGAGAGAGAGCTGTGTTAGCTTGTCGAGAACTCACGATGTCACACACTCATGAAGTTCTAGCTGATGCAATGCAAAAAGTGCACAATGCTTTTGAAATAGACACTAAGGTAATCATATGCAAACAATTTATTAAATCTTATGTAATTCAATGCAATAGCTTTAAAGTTGCAGAAATTAAAATTGGCTGAAAAATTAATGTATCCCAACTATATGGTTTAAATTCATTGGATTATTTACTTATATCATTTCGTATTTTTCACCATAATGTGACGTTAATGTGACGTCAGCTGCTGAAGCAGATTAATTACATGATGCAAAGCACTATTTATAACACCGTATTGTAATTTGCGAGATGTTTCAGAATTTATTTATTGCTTTTTTTTCAGCCTCATCGCCAACTGTTTAAAAAATTACAGCAGTAATATTTTTATTCATTTCTGGAGTGCACAGTAGGTCATTACAGTCGCTTAACGTTAATTTTGTAATTACTGCTTAGCTTGCTTGGCCTGCTGCAATCTTTGGTTTTTTGTATTATTTCATTATTTTAGTATTGTGACGTATTATTGGCAGCAGTTGTTATTTTGACTTTCCATTTCAAAATTTTTAATTTTTATATTAATTATATTGATGGTGATAGCCTAGCTCTTCATCATTTTTGATAATGTTGGCCGCCTGTACCAACAAAACGTCAAATAAAAATCCAGAGCTGATTTTAGATGAGAGTTGTTATTTTGTATAGTTACCGGGATAACCAAAAACTTGAATTTAGTATTACCGGGAAACAACAAAACCCTAGGTTTAGGCCTACCCCAATTTTTGCAATTTTTGGTCAGACCTTTTCAACTGATTTATGTTCAGATTGGAAGCATAACCACAGATAATGCAGCTAACTTTGCAAAAGCATTCAAAGTATATGGCATTGATGTTGATGATCCAATAGCAGAAAATGGTGAAGACACTTTGAATTATAAGGATGAATCAAATATACAGCACGTAAACCTCACTGAATTATTGCAAGACGGAACAGACATCTCTTTATCCACTCATTATCGATGTGCTGCCCATACACTTAATTTGTTGGCAACGGTAGACGTTGAAAAAGTTCCTGGATGGACTATTGGTAGTCAACAATTGCGACCATGTTTCACCAAGGTACCGGTTTTCTTGTTATGCATACTTATGAGTTATCACAGGAGTTGTTTTCATACTTTTAAGTGTTGATGCGAGAGAGTGCAATTATATTAAATAGTACTCTCGTTACCCAACTTGCTGTAGGCGTTGATTCATGCTTTTCATTATGCTATGCAAATATATCATCAATGATCATTTATACAAATGTTTATTCCCGCGATTAGATTTCTTTTCATACTATTCATTGTGAGATTAGCTCAATATGACGTTGAGTTTTTAAATTAGATTACCAGCTCTACATCATAATTTGCACCTATAGGCTATTTGTCACTTACAAGTAAGAAAATCTTGATCCCAATTAGACTTCTAAGACATTTCTCTTATGTACGTCCCATGAAAAAACCGCTTCTAGTTTGAATTTTTCATATTCAACTGGAGCAAGTTACACTTTAATGTCGAATTCGAGCTTAAACATGTTAGATTTTACGTAACTTGTAAGTTTGGTGGAATAGTGTTGAATTGATCAAATTTACTACTGTTTTTCTTAGTGAAAAAATTGAAGCAAAATGTGTTTTGTTAGATTCAATTTGACACTTTGTGATGGCTATAACATTACATAGTCAATCAATGCTTTTTAAATTACCAGTTTTCAACAAAATATATCGATTTCATCAAATCAGCAGCTCTTCCTCCAATAAAATAATTGATCGTAGCCTTTAGTATTGTCCGATACAGCATGTGCTTAATAAATCTTTAAAATTTGATATCAGGTACTTGGAAAAGCTCAAGCCATATGGAATAAGCAGAACAGGAAATACACTACTGCCAACGAAATTCTTCGAGATTGTAAAAGGAAACTGAAAACACCTTCCGCTACTCGCTGGAATTCATTGTATGATTCTTTGGAGGTGCTACATGAAATTTTAAAAACCAAGATGTCGCAGTTAAACGCCATTTGTATAAGAAATCAAATTCCAGCGTTCAACCAGTTTGACCGAGACGTCATAGGAGAATATTTGCTAGTAATGAAACCACTGGTTGTAAGCTTAGACAAGCTCCAGTCGGAATCAGATGCGTACATGGGTCTGCTACTACCAAGCTTATTTGTGCTCAGGTGATTTTATGTTACTAGATGAGATTGTTGTTGTAGCTTTTTTCTCATTTCAGTTCTAACAAATATAAGTTAATGAAATGATGAAAACCTCTTCGATTTTTGTTTGTATGTCATAAAATAGTTCTCAACAGGCCGACTAGTTCAGGCCCTAACCCGAAAGGACAGTGCTGTACGAAATTATGAGACCATTTTAATTTGGTAAGTTAATCACCGCAGTAGCCTATTTGGAGACAAGCGTCTGTTGTTTATTGTATTTTAATAAGTGCAAGCCCTGATAAAGTCCGAAATTTGTATTAAACTTAAGCCCGAACCCGACTCGAATAGCCCGGCCCAAACGACAACTCTGTCGTATTCAAGTTGAGTAATGGTGCTCGGGCTTGACTTGAATTGTGCTTAATTGATAATAGCAGCAGGAGGAGCTAAATGAGCTTGCAACATGTAGTTGCAAAATCTGGACGTACCTGTTGGCAAACTCGCAGTTTACTTATATTCAAGACCACATGCACCAAATAGTGATTGTTAAAAGTTGAAATGCATTTTAAAAACAGTGCTTTTCTGTTTCTATGTCGTAATAACAAAGCTATCTAAATGACTTAGTGCTTTTTCCCGAGTTTAGAGATTTCAATAAAATAGGCTGTAGTTAAGTGTGAAAGATTTTTTGTTCAACTATTTGAAATTTTTGATTTTTGACCCATGCTCACTATTTAAAAAAAAAGAATGTTAACGCTTATAACTTTTTTATTGACACTAGGAGCAAATTGGAAGGCATACTGAATTCAGCAAGTTTGAACCATGCCCGCATGCTTGTGGTATACTTATTGGACAATTCACTCAGTGAAAAAAGAGCACCAAAAGGTTTTAAAGATCGTTTTTCGCATCTGTTTGAAGATATATGTTTACTTCTTGCAACGGCAATACACCCTCACTTCAAAATGCCAGTGGTATTGCGCCTGAACAGAACACTTGCGGAAACAGTAAAGTCGACTCTAATTTCTGAAATGAAATCTCTGATGGAAGCTAATTCACAGAGCAGTGAGAGCAATAACGAGGATGACAACGAACAGGATTTTTTCAAGGTGCAATTGCTATTTAAGATAATGAGTAATCCGATGAAGTGATATTTTCGGCTAACGATTACATTTTAAAGCATTAGGATTACTGAATACCGATTACCCTTGCAGATAGTAAAAGATCACTTAATTTTGAAAATGGGCAGCCCTATAATTTCTTCCGCTGTCACTCTTATTGCCTAGCTCGTATAGGGAATTTTGCTTTGATTAAATGCCAAAGGATGCATAAAGCTATACCGGTATGTTTTTTTTTTTAGGAATTAAGGACTCCACTAGATCACGATCGAAACGAAGAAAAACTAGTGGAAGAAATGAACCGCTGGAACAAGGAAAAAAAGTGGCAGGACTCACTCTCGCCTTCAAGTTTTCCCGCAGTATATCGACAACTTTGGACTAGTTTGTTTATTAAATACAATACGCCATTACCGAGCTCAGCTGCAGTAGAACGCTTATTCTCCTTGAGTTCCGGAATTCTGACGGCCAAACGAGCAAGTTTAACGTCAAGAAACTTTGAACGACTTGTTTTCCTTAAAGGAAACTTGGACTTTTTGAAGTGGCAAGGGATCACGGAAACGTTTGCTCACTGCTCTGTTGACATGGCCACACCTATCGAGTAGGCTGTTTGCTTGACGACAGTGTACTACCATGCTTCGTTTTAATGTTTTTATTTGGTTTGTTCGTTTTAATTTTCTTAGCTGTTATTAACATACAGTACATGTAGGTAATGCAGAAACAATGTTAATTTCATTGAAAATTGAGGACAAAATAACAGTAAATATTGCGGTCTAAGTTTGCGGAAGTGCAATGTGCATTTGCGGTTGCGGAAGTACGAAAAATTACCGCAAACCTATCGCAAACTTGCGGATTTGCGGTTGCGGAATACCTCCTGCTGTTTTGCGGAATTTGCGGTTGCGGAATTGAGTTTAAATTTGCGGTGCCCAGCACTGCAATAAGCATTCCCTTTTGCTTATTTTGTGCAGTGTATTTTCTAGAATTGATTGAAACAAGGATTGGGCATTAGCATCTTTACTAGGAGAGTGGTAAATATTTCCACAAGTTATTGTTTTATTTTTGAACATAATATCAACAAAGATTGCTTCAAATACTTTTTCATTCATTATTTCTAGGTCAGTACGACGAGAGTAAACCACATCATTTTTGATATAGAAACCTCCTCCACCTCGAAATTTTGATCGAGGGTTAGATATGAATATGTAATCCTGTAAGTTTGTGTGTGGTCCTGATTGGTTTGGCTTTAGCCAAGTTTCTGTTACAGCAATTAGGCTCGGCTTAAATGCTAGTGATGATAACAATCCTTCAAGTTTTGCCAAATTTTTGTAGTGGTTTAATGATCTTATGTTCAGACTAATAGCAGTGAAGTTGTTATCTGAGGAATTATTAATGTCATTCAGTAAATTGGTATGAGCTTTACTACTGGTTACGTATCGATCATTTGTATCAAACAGACAAATTTCATCAACGTCTGTTAAGTCATCACTTTCAGTGCATGTGATTTCATTGAAACCACCAAAACTGCCATCAAATATTTTGTTTAGTTCATAAGCAGATAGCAAGGTAGCGTTAGAATTTGTTTGGTTAGATTTGTACAATTCATCAAATTCAACATCAGAACAAGAAGAAAAGGGAAAAGAAAAATCATTGCACAGGTTACACTTCCAGGTGCCTATCCCATTATTATTAGTTTGACTGTTCTTACCAGTGCATTTAACATGAATTATCTGTAAACATTGTGAGCAGATTGATGATTTTTGGTTTTTTTGAACTGTTTTCAAACAATTGCAACATGTTTTATCAGGTTGTTTTGGCATAAGATAGTTCAAAACTCAGAGCAAAATAAGTTCTGTAAAGAAAAGAGCTCGCTGAAGAAACTGTACAGTTGGCTAGTAGACCAGGCTATGATTATGTAACAACTACTTAGTTTAGTTTGGCTAATTTGCATTTATCAGTTGCGAAAATTACGTAAATACTTCCAGCATATTCGCTAGTTACACAGAAGCAGCATGATGATGAGCAATGCATAACAATACAACACTAATGATATGAAATGAATACAGGATTTAGTACTAATATCTAGAAACTATTTATATCTTATCATTAACAATAGCATCAATATCACCAAAGTCTTCAATTACTAACCTTTTGTTGTCCTGGATGCAGTATACATTACCATTGGTCGTCCACACATTGAAAAATCCAAATGCTTTCCTGGCCTCCACCACAAGTTGTTGTCGACGTTTCGTGAGGGACTCTGTGATCGACAGCTTTTCCAGACTTCCATCAGATTTCAACCTCCGCTTGTTGTACACCAGGTCCCGTACTGATCTCCTCACGAATTTGATGATGATAGGTATTACTCCCTTTTTTCTGGAAGGAAGTACATGACATGTATCAATATCATCAGATTTGACCTTATAATCAAGTGTTAGCCTAGCATTTAATTTTCCAGTTACATATTTTTCAAAATCGACGTAACTCCCCTGCATTGGAATGTTCTTGCATCCATGGAGGATCAGGCAGTTGCGTCGGCCGTACTGTTCCAGGTCATCAATTCTCATCTCATTCTCTCTTGTCGCTCGTGCCACCTCCTTCAAGATTTTCTCCAACCTGTTGATAGCCTCTTCCATATTCTTGAGCTGCTGACCTTGGGTGTCGTTTGCAATATTACCATCACCTGCAACAAAAGACAAACTGGCAGAACCAGCAGTTTGGGGTTGCAGGTACTGTTCAGCATACCTTTGTTGAGTGGACTTGATAGTCTGGATTTCCTCCATCACACTCTCCAGGGTATACTTACTTCCGACCACAGCCATGACAGATATCCAATACTTTACAAAATCAAGATATTCTAAAATTTAGCCTATAGGAATATTAGCCTAGTACTACTACCAACTTAGCATAAAACTCAGCAGATCATCTGAAACTTATTCAAATAGAATGATATGAAACTTGACTAGAGCAATACTTGGCTACATCTGTGTAGCAAAATGTTGCTCAAGAGAAGATCGATAGGCTTTGACTCTTCCACTAAATTTAAAAGTAAAATATGTACCATTGTATCTCTTAGCTAATGCAGCTGAAATTTGAAAAAAATTCTTTGTTACCACAATATTAAATTTTTTTATTCTGTAAGAACTCAACTACTTCATAACCAATACACAAAATTAGTGATTTATTTATAATTTTTTGATTTGTTGGAATTCAGACAGTGACCCTCCAAATGACAGCTACTAATGGAGTTATCAATCCCCATGTTCTAGATATTCCAGATGCAAATGAGCATTATAGTACTTACAAGAACAATAAGTATGCCAAATAGAAGTTGAGTCCCGAAATATTGCATTGAATAATTAAAAAGAGGAAAAGCAAAAACAAAAAGCATTTTTTCATAAATTGCATGATACATCAAGATAAAGCTACGACTGAGTCCGGCTACAAAGTGACATCTTTGCTTGGAAAAAAAGTTAACCATTTAGCGATGCAAAGCCAATAAAGGACAGTGTTATTAAAGTTGTATGATGCTTAGGTTCAAACAAGGTTAACGGATCTAAAGATATACCTTTGTCAAAAAGAGTTAACACCAATCGTCAGCATACATTACTCAATAGGTAACAGATCAGTTAAAATACATAATTCAAAGGACACCAACTATTATTCACTGGCCTTGCATGACTCAAAAATGCAACTGATTCCGTACAAGTATTGTGATTTGTTTGTGCTATAACTAAAGAATTTGATGTATATGACGAATTGCTTGCTTTAAGCACTCTTAAAGGGAGAACATGGGGAGTTGATGTTTTGAACAATTTCAAATAGAATTTTGTAAAAAAGGTCCAATTATTCCAAATATAGTAAGCGTCTGCCCAAATTGTGTTCCATCTACAATCGGAAAAAATGAAGGATTGGTAGCAAGTCTCAAAAAAGAAGTCGCAAATCATAATGCTTTTATTTTGCTTTATTTCATTTTGTATTAGCAAAATCTCTGTATCAAATCTGTCATTCTCGATAACCCTTTAAGAAGGTTGTGGATATAGAAAACTTTATCCTAGAAAATGCTATGAGGCATCGCCAGTTTTGATGCATGCTTATGTACAGGGTGGCCCAAAAGTAGGTATACAGTTATTAAAAGTAGGGTTTGGGTCCAAAAGTAGATTTGTAGTTCTTATGTAGGCACTTTTAAACCTCTAGAATGATAGTTATATCTTAAATGGAAACTGTTTAATCTTTTTAGTGCTCAAAATGTCCTTCTTTACATCTGTTCAAAACACTCTGACATACCGTGCAGCACAAATTTCAATTTGCATCAATTTCTCTGAATGCGTCATAAATGCAATCTTTTAATTCATTTACTGTTTTGGGATTCTTCTCCTTGTTCTTTACATACTCTTTGTTCTTTACAACACCCCAAAAAAAGAAATCCATTGGTGTCAGGTCAGGTGAGCATGGTGGCCATTCAATGCTACCTGTTCTTCCGAACCAACGCTGTGTAAAGACTTTGTTAAGGTAATCTCTTACTCTCAACGCATAATGTGGAGAAGTTCCATCTTGCTGAAAGAAGAGTTCATCAAAGTTAGGTTTAGTTTGAAGTTGTGGCACTACCACTTCACAAAGAATTTCCAAATAGTTCTCTCCATTAACTGTATGCCTACTTTTGGGCCACATAAAGTGCACTGCTGGTAACTTCAAAGCACATAAAAAATAGTTTAATAACTGTATACCTACTTTTGGGCCACCCTGTATAATGATGAGATCATCAGTGCAGATTTGCCTTACCATTCAAAAGTGCAGTGTTTGTCTCAAGGCAAATTATTAGTGAAAATTTTCTCTTTGCGTGAAAAAATAATTGACTTCTAATGTGAGAATAATCAAAATTGTGAGTTATCAGATAATAATTTCCTTTAAGATGCGTCCTTTTAGTGTGATATTAACTCGACAGCCCCGAGTGCGACCTGTACGTCGCAAGCCTTCTTTGCTTATACACCGAGTGCACGCTCCACGTTGCGCTGAGAGTGTGTCATAAAAACATGTTGCAATCGCTTTTTTTATCCGACCAATGAGGTTGACATATATATTATGGGATACCGACGTCATTCAAAGATGTCTGCACCCATGTTCAATGCTTGAGTGTATTTTTTCTGTGTAAAATTGGCAATGAAACGATCATTCTCTCAACCCTCAACTTCTGGTGAATCTGGTAAGAGGTCACGCCTATTTTCTTTACAACAGGCTTTAGATCTTGTGTATGATTCGGACGAAGATGAGCAGGATTTAGCTGATATTTACCCTGAAAGTGATCTAGAGTCAGTAGATTCTGATGTCAACTCTGAATCAAGCAATGAAGATGAAGGGCTTGATGTAGATCTAGATCTAAGTAGTCCTGCACCTAGACCTAGCACGGCCCAAGTTGGGCGTGGCACTGGTAGAAATAGATCTAGGCCTACAGCTGGTGGTGATGCAGATAATTTGTCAACAGGATGGACAAGAGCATTTGGACCTCTCTGTAATGTTTTTGTACTCATTGGTGTGATGTACATTGTATATTTTTGTTATGAATGGCCTTTATATGTGGGGGGTTGAAAATTCTAAAATTTTGCTCAGGAGCTCAGGTGCAGGGTATTTTTAGGCCCAGGAGGTCAGGGTTCAAAGGATTAAGTCGAATTAAATGAGTTAAATGTTTTTATGCAGGGTGAAGTAAATCTATTGACAATATGTGGCAAAAAATTCTGGCATTTTGGAAGAAGTTGTTTTTTTCAATCGCTACTTGAAAAGTCAAAGCTTTTAAGAAACCATTTTGCCGAGTTAACAAATGTAATGAATGAAAGAGGGCACTGGTGAATCTTTTGAAAGATACCAAACAATTTTAGATTTACCGATCAAGAAATATAATGGAAGGTTTAGGATTTTGAAAAGTATGAGGTAATTTTAAATCTGTTATTCCAATCTCACATACTTGACTTTTCTGAAGCACCAGGAAAATTTCAAAGGAGCTTATTGAGTTATCTGAAAATAACATTGTTAAATCGCAGTACGACAATAAAGAATATTCCGAAAAAATAAGGAAGCTAGGGGTAGAATGCAAGGCTGCGAACTCGAACTTGAACTCGAACTCAAAAGAACTCGATCTTTTTGCCAAACTCGAACTTGAACTCAAACTCAAAATTTTGCGGGACTCGAACTCGAAAGTATTTAAAGCAAGTTTGAGTTCATTTTCATTTGTACAATATCATTACAACTGAATTTAAAAAGAATCAAATTATTGGAAATTAACGATCTTATGCAGAAAGTAGGCTTACACCAGAATTTTTCTAAAATTGTCTAAGCCCAACTCAAGTCATCAATTTCGTATGCAGAAAGAAGTTTTGGCGTTAAGCATGGCTTATTAATTGTTAAAGTCAGCTTCTTATAAGTCATTATTGTAGATGGCTTAAATCGCGACGAATGCATGCATAGAGGCAAAACCCTTGTCAGTGTATTGCAGTTGCTGAATTTGGGCAATGGGCTTCAAGTAGCTTAATCCTTTGAACCCTGCAGGCTGGAAAACTGGCCTTACTGAGAAGCCTTATAGACCTGGAAGATCGGTTAACCCGCTTTTGGGTCTACCGTCATTACCCTGTAAGCCGGTGTACCGGCCAGCAAATTATCAAAGTTGGGCTCACATCACATGCAGTTTTGGTTTATGTAATCTAGTAATAGAATAGTTTTGTTTATCGCTGGCATTCAAAGGGTTCAAAAGAGAAACAGGGTTCAAAGGGGTAAATCAGTAACAGTCAATCTTTTTGCAAACAACAACATCCATTTGTATCGCACCACAAAAACGTACAGCATGTTACCTGCCAACATGACATCACAAAATATATTATATTTAACGGCAACCTCATAATCCCTTCATAATCTGGACTTTCAATAATGGTAGGGTCATAATACATTAAGCCAGGGTTTCAAAAGTGTCGTTTGAGTTTAGTTTCTGCTTACCACGATCGCCGTTTGGTGAGGCACCCAAACTCAATCCGGGCCAGCACAAATCAAGGTCATGACCGAGGGCCTATTCTTTTACCACCGCGGGCTGCTGCGCTGCCCAGATTAGATGCTGGCAGTGGTGGTGTTAAGCCAACATCGAGTTGCATCATGCAAAACCTGCAGACCTCATGTTCCTTTTGGTACGTGATGTATGAGACATGAAGATATAACGTGATCTGCAGTTTGCATAGTGACACCACATTCGCAATTCGGTGATGAAACGAGACTCCATTTGAGCATGGACGAGTGAAAACGCCCTACACCAGTCCACAGGTGATTGAGCCTTACCCAAGATGTTCTGGGCAGACTCATTTCAAGTGGCCTTGAACTGACACTGGGAATGAAAGCACGGGCCCTTGAAGTACTCTGCAAGTAGTTGCGTTTCATTTATGGTTCGTTCACTGCTTCATGCAGAGTCCAGTTTAGACAAACTACCTAATAGTCTCCACACAGCAGGTACAAATGGGTGTCTTGATCTAAGTCTCCCCAGGTGCGCATTCTGATGCCCAACCAACTGTCGGTGCAGTACATGGTCGGGATCATGGATAGCACGATTTGCCAAGGAGAGTGTCGCTCCTAATCGGCGGAGCTCAGCTGGCTGGATGCCTGCGAGGACAAGCAAGTCCTCCGTTGGTGTGGGACGCAAGTATCCAATGGCAATGCGCAAAGCATCATTGAAAATGCTGTCAATGAGGCGAGTGTGAGTACTACGACACCAAACTAGTGCGCAGTACTCAGCGGTGAAGTAGACCAAGGAAAGAGCAGAGATGCGCAATGTCTTGGCACCTTCACCCCATCCGGATCCTGCAAGTCGTCCAACAAATCGACTCGGGTGGAGAGTTTTTTGCACAAAGCCTCGAAGTGGTGACGGAAAGCGAGCGACCTATCCAGCTCTTCCCCAAGATACGTTGGGACTGGACAGGGTGGCAATAGGTTACCATTGTTGTAAACATTAAGCTCAAGTTTGGCCTCTCTGTTGTTGAGGTGAAAGGCCGCCGTCACCGTTTTCGTATTGCTGAGCTTTAGCCTCCAAGTCTGGAGATAAGCTGAAAATGTAGTCATGTCTTGGCTTAGAGTGTCCTCCACAGCCTTCCCATCTCGAGAAGCATACAGCAATGCTAAGTCATCAGCATATGCACACTTCTGAGAAGTCATGGAAGGCAGATCGCATGTGTAGATGTTGAAAAGGAGGAGGGCCAAGAACGATCCCTGTGGGAGGCCGTTTCGCAAACGTCTTACCTGCTTTACTTGCTGTCACCAGTAGTGAGCGTGAAACTTCTATTCTGGACAAGTTCCGAAGCATCTGACCATGTGCTTATCCGGTAGAAGCCTAAGCAACTTGCAGGTGAGACCACGGTGCCAGACAGTGTCGTAAGCAGCTATCAGATCGACAAACACGGCACCAGCCTTCTTCTTGGCCTCAAACGAATTCTCGATGTTTTGAGTAAGCAAAACAGTCTGATAAGCAAAACGGTTGACCTTCTCCATCGGAACTCAGCCTGCTCCATAGGGAGAAGTGGGTCAACAGTTGGTTCAACACGAGCTTGTATAAGCCTCTCGAGGATCTTGTAGGGAAGACAAACCAAGGAGATGGGACGATAGCCTTTCGGGTCTGTTAACGTTATTCTTAACGGTGGCTGGGACGCATAGGAACGTTAACAGAACTGAATGATAGATTTCTCCGTTTTTAGTAAATAGTCTTTAACGCGGATTTTAGTTGATTTTATTTCGTGATTCTTTAAAATTCGAAGCCAATTGAATTATCCGGTTTCTACAAAAAATAAAACACTAAATTGCCACACTATAGGGGGCGGGGCAATTACACATAAAAAAATAACGCACATACCAGAATCATTTTCCCTGCGAGATCTTCGCTATTCCAAATGAATAAGAGGACAGACATGCAACTTTTCTCATAAACTACAGCACAATTCGCTTAACTGCAGAACAATTTATCACCTATTCAAAGAACCAAAACCTGCTATTATTAACTTGTAAGAGAATTTCAAGAACAAGCTTCGACTGATTTAATCAAAACGCAAGAACAAAATCATCGCTGCATCTACAAACTCGTTGAATTAAATGGTCACAGCAAAAAGAATTGCCGCGAGTCAACAGCTCTGCATGAAAAGACGCAGCGCTGACTAATTGGTTTGCGTCAGTGCAATTCAGAACCAACGTGAAGAAAATATTTAATAGGGCCCTCAACAGGCTTCTTGGGTTTAGGGATCGCCACTACCAGTGCTCTTCTCCAGACTTTTGGAACTTTGAGGCGGCGCAGGTAGGAAGAAAGAAAGCCACAAAACTAGGACTTCAGTGCATCTCCAGCATGGGTTATTAGCTCCGAGCAAATAGAATCTGGGCCTGGAGCTTTTCCTGGTTTAAGGTGTTTGAGGGCAGCAGCAAACTCCTGAGAAGTAAAACTCGAAGATGTTCACTGGACTTGTCGGAGTGGCTCTTCAAAGATCTGACACGTCTTGCGTGATGAGTCGAGATGACTCACGGTCAATACCCTCGTATCTGCCGTTTCTAATCAGCTGGAACGCAATAGCGTTAGCTGAGACGGCACAGTGACGAGGGGAGCGCCGTGATCTACCAGTTAGGTTGTTCAACATTTTACATGTTTTTCGACTAAAGCGCGAAAAGTCGATAGTCTGAACTGCCTCGGACCATCGATCTCTACATTTCTTGTCGAGCCTGAGGAGCAGGGCAGTGGCAGCCCCGTTAGAGTTGCTTCCTTCAGGCGACTGTAGAAATGCACAATACAGGTTCTCGCACTCAGCATTGTAACACGATATGTGGTTATTTCGACGACCGCGTGGGATAGAATTTTTGGTTGCTGTTCTGATGACATTACAGAAGTCCTGGTAGGCCAGATCCATATCTGGTGAATCTGGTGGCAACAAACTCCTAGCAACTTTTTGGGTTAATGCATTGTAGTGGCTCCGGTTGGCCTTGCGGAAGTTCCATCGTTCAACAGGCTTGTTCGGAACAGGCAGAGCAAGCCTTGGTGAAACAATAAGCGAGGGTCGATGTTGTGACCCAGGGAACGTCTCTAACATGCGTCTGTTAGCTACACGGCTATCTGGATCAAAACTGACAAATGCCAGATCAGGCTTGGTGTCAGTGTTCCAGCGGCCAGAATGAAAGATGGCCACGTACTTTGGGTCATGGAGAGGGACAAGGCTGTTTAGGCTTGACCAAGCAACAAGGCACTCTCCATCGACACTGCTAGTTCTATAACCCCAGTTGACATGTGGACAATTGAAATCGCCTTCATAGAGAACGGGGTGAGGGAACACTGGGACATCAGACGCTTGCAGTCGCGTAGGTGAAGGTTTGTAGACATTTACAATTCTATAACCATCAACGTCCACGCACAACCACTCAGTCTCCGATGTAGCTGGAGACTGACCAACAAGGGTTCATTTTAGCCGGTCATGGACAAACGTGGCAAGGCAATGCTTTCTGCATAAAGAAGACCCAGCTAGTGTAAAGCCTGGTATTGTTAGCTTATCTGCACAAATGAAGTGGGACTTCTGAAGTAGAATGACGAGTGCCTGATACTGCACGGAGAGATGATGAAGTACATTCATCTTGCTTGCAGCGAGACCTTCGATGTTTGGTTTCAAGACCACTAGCCTTCGGAACTTGTTGACGGTGTGCCCTGACAGGGGCACATCGCCACGCCCTGAAAAGCGCGATTGACGAGTAGTAGGCCCTGGCTGAGCATCGAGGTGAAGGGTTACCCTTCTAGATTGGCAGGTTCGGTTTCTATCTGACATTTTTGAAAGACATACCAACGACCCAGGCTGCGAGAAAACGCCTGCCAACTGGACCTGCATACCACCAAGCCTCCCTTTGTAAGCCCGACTTGTACGAGCTCGGCTTAGGCCTAAGCTCAATCTAAACTAAGTCTGCTTTCTGCATAAAACCCTAAATGCTTAATGAAAACATTAAGGTCACTGAAAAAAAACGTTATAATTCGATTTTACAGTTTTGCAATGTAGACAGTCACAGTAAAAAATGGGCGACCTAATTGACAGTCAACTTTTTCTTCGTAAACAATGAGTCGCAGACATAGCCTTTGTTTTGATCGAAAGCGCATAATTAGGGAACCTACAATGATTCAATCGTAAATTATTTTTCAATTTTTGCTTTCAATTTTCGCAATTGACAATACACATATTACCTGGTTATGGCAACCACATTCGCTTTTAAAATAGATGTTTGAACATAAGTTTGAACGCGCAATTTTGCTGCAACGTGCTTAGGCTGAGTCAATGACTGTATATTTCTGAACTCGAAAGAACTTGATAAATTTTGACAGGACTCGAACTTGAACTCGATACAAAAGTCGACCGAGTTCGCAGCCCTGGTAGAATGTCTCTGCCTCCTTAAACATGTTCGTCTTTTGATATGGGGTTTTTCCACGACATATGTCTGTGAATCATCATTCTTTTACGTGAGACAAATCAAGAATGCTCTAAGAGCTCAGATGACAGATGAACACCTTGAAAACCAATTTATGATTGCTGCTATCCCAGTCACACGGTTTGGGGGAAGGTCTTAGCGCACAGTGCAAACTCAATCGCGGTATCAACAGGCACTATTGATGATTGAATGAAATGTAATTTCGAGACGAAAAAATCCAATTCATCATGTATGAATGGCGTCGATACTGCGACAGATTTTTGATTGTATGCGACTTCCCGAAATAATTCAAACTTTATAGCAGGGATTTGTGGCCCAAAAATTTGTGGCCTATTAAAATGGGCCATAGCACGAAAAAGGTTGAGAAACACTGTGCTAGAGGTAGTTTTGTAAGCGCTACATTTACGTCTAAATTCTATTGTGCAGGATTTACGCTGGTGTAAGGTCGCAAGTTCGTAGGTGTGCACAAGCAGCTACTGAAGTGTTTTTGTGAAATGTGGTAGTGAATTGTGAAAGCATGAGGCTTGACCTATGGAATGCTTTTGAATTTTCATATCCCCAGTTGTCTTTCACCAGAGAAACTGAGCGTTTGGGTGACTGCAAGATGATCTCTTGGTCTTCCAGAACTTGTTTTTTCACCTACCTTTGCCACTTCAACCTTCAACTTAATATGTTTTCAGAGTAGCGTTTAGTACAATAAAGATACAGTCTGGAATTAAGTAGGATTAACAGCTAAACTTTTTCAGACAACGTGTTATATGACATAGCCTAAAAATGTCTCAAACAAAATCAAACATGGCGGCTGTGTTACAGGTAAATATCGATTGGCATTCAATTTCATGATTTTTCATATCAGGATTTTGGTTAGGTTTTTCTTGAACGTTGATTAGGAGCAGGGTTTCTCTGTAGAATATTAGTGTTTTAGAAGTATCCATATTTAAAAGCAGACCAAATCTGTTCAGTATTTCACTTAAAATTTAAGTACCTTTTTTCCAGCTTGCACCCATGTTCTTAAAGTGGTTGAATGTGCAAAAAAAAGCTATATGATGATGTATCATGGGCTTAAACAACCACAAAAACTATTTATATAGCATATATTTATATATTAAACTAGTGCATAGCAGTCCAAAATGTTTTTGATATCTGTAGCTTAACATTTTGGCAGTGGCTATTTTGCCGTTGACGGCAATTTACCCTCAGAGACTATTTTGCTGTGAGTTGTTTGTGATTGGTCAATCTTAATGACGTACTAAACATGTGACTTTTGGTCGTCTCTGATTGGTCAATTTTAAAAACCAAAAAAAAAGATTTTGCACCCCCAGGTCTCTATCCCCCACCCTGCACACTCCCTTGCAGTGTACACTGCCCCGTACATTTACATACCGGGCCTGCCCCTTCAGTGTACACTGCCTTTCTTTTAAAGCCCTGGCCAGCTGAGATTCGAACCTGATACCTTGGTATCTCAAGACCAGCGCTCTATCCACTACACCACAGAGTCACTGGTGCGATAATAGCAAATTTGGCTATATAAACACACGTGAATGATCACGGCAAAATAGATTCCAAGGGCAAATTGCCGTCGACGGCAAAATAGCCACTGCCTAACATTTTTGTCATCCCATACAACAGTATTGGCAAAGCTGGTTGCTGCAAGTAACTCAAGGTATTGCTTTGATGAAACCTGCAGCTGTGCTTGGTTTTATGCAAATAGAATTGCCAGTAATGCAAACTTGATCATGTATTATCTTTTTCTACTTTTGTTATACTTGTCCAGAGCTATGATAATTAGGTATTGTTTTTGCACAGGCAATAAATGCTGTTCAGCAATTGAGATCAACTGTAACTAATGTCTTCAATTTTCTATGTGACGGTTTCAAAGGTGATGAAGATCATGATAGTGTTGAAAATGAGCCATCTTCATCTTCCAAAGAATCAAAAATGTTTTTGCTTCGATTTCAAAATTACTTACAAGCCGTTAATCAAGATTACAAGTAAGTAATCTTAGCAGCATCACATGGTGTGTTGTTGATATATGTTCATATTTCAAATATAATATTTAGCAAATGAAAAGATCATACCATTGTACTAAACATTATTTTTGCAAGTTGAGGTAGCATCGTTGTTTTTGAAGCACATTCTAGTTTATGGGCTGTAAATCAGATCTGATTTTGCTTATTGTTTTGTTTGTTTCCATTATATTTTTGTATTGTTCACTAATTGGCACTAAAAGAGAGAAAAACTAAAATTTGTAAATACAGATTTATAAAAATGTGAAAAAATAGCAAAATTTACAAAAACTAAAAGACTAATCTTGAGACCAACAAATATTACATGTAGATGGACTTTTGAATTCAATGCAATTATTTAATTTTATCGTATTGGGCAGATTTGTTAGTTGTTTTTTATTGTGTTCTGTAAATTGCAGCAATTTTTGTGTTTAAATTGGTAGTTTTTGTGTTGCTGTAATGTCATATTTTAATATAAATCAGTTATTCCAAATATAAAGACAAATTTTCATAGTTCTACATTTCTGTATAGCAGTGTTGCCTTTAAAATTGATCCAAAAAATTAACTAGGTTTTTAAGTTTTGCATTTTCAGTAGCTTTTAAGCATTGATATCACCTCGTTAGCCAATCAGAGTGTAAAATAACTGATGGACGTCAACATGTAAATTAATTATTAATTAGAATAAAAGAATTGCCAGTAGGTTAAAAGAAAGAAAAAGCAAGGGAAAGATCTTGAAGGAGGAAGGTGCTTGAGGGGAAGAGATGGGTGGTTGGGTTTGATTGAAGTAGACAGGACAAAATTTGAAAGGAATGCACGGCAAAGATCATAGATAAGATAACAAATGGAAACTGATGTGGTAGAAAGACTTGTGGAAAAAGTTACTGATGAAGAAATTGTAGAAGCAGTGCAAAAGATGAAGACAGGAAAGGCAATTGGACCATAAGAAGAAAGTGTGCTGATAATAGTTGCAAGAGGCAAAATTGGGGGTAAAGTGATGATGGACCTATGTCAGCATTTATTGGATGGTAGAATGGAAAATTAATGCGATGGTGCTTATTTTCAAATAAAAGAGTGATGTAATGAGCTGTGCATCATATAGAGGTATAAAACTGCAAGAACATGCCATGAAAATTGTTGAAAGGCTGTTAGAGAGACAAATATGAAAACTGATCAGTTTGAACAGAATGTAGTTTGCAGTTATGCCAGGAAAAGGAAGAGTGGATGCAATATACATTGGGCAGAGGAATAGCTTAAGAAGAAAAACAAGTATATGTGTTTTGTTGATGTGGAAAAGGCATTTGATAGAGATCAACAACAGGTCATGGAGTGGACAATGAGAAAGAAGGGTTTACTAGAAGTAGTGTTTCAAGGAGTTTTAAGCTTGCATGTTGGATCAAAGACAAGAGTGAGGGTGAGATCTGCATATTCAGGAGTTTATAAATAAAGAATTGGTGTACATCAGGGATCTATATTGTCACCACTATTGTTTGTAATAGTTGTGGATGTTATTACAGAAAAAGCAAGAACAGGTGTAATTAATGATGTACTATATTCTGATGATCTTGTTTTCAATGAGCAAACCCACAGAAGAATTAACCCTTGTCTGGTGGCATAATTTTCTACTACTAACAGGTGGCATAGGTATAATTGTACCTAAACATATTTTATGGAAAATTTGTTATCATAGGTATAATTTCAGAAACACTTGAAGTTGATTTATACAGTAAGCCTTTCAGGACAATGAGAGATAGTTAAGCACTGCCCCAACACAACGTATTATGACTTCATAGTACAGCATGTTTCAAAAAATTTGACATGCAAATATCTCAGAAACTACACGATCATATGAAATGAAACCAAACAGGCTTAATATGGACCAAAATAGAATTTGTTCCTGTAAATTTGGGTGAGGAAGTTTAAAGGCACATGAATTCCATGAAAGATTTCACAAATGTTCAATATGTGCACTGCCTGTTAGATGGTACAAGTCAAGTCATTGGTCGTCCAGATCCTTTTGCTCTGCACAAACAGCCTTCTAATTTGAATTTTTTTGCAGCTCTAAATTTGCTTTACTTTTGGTGACTTTTTGGAGAACTTTCTCACAAATTCATGCTGTACAGTCTTGTTCGAGTTTGTTTTAGCATGCTCAAACACACAAAATGTCTTTTCTCAGCTAGTAAATACCATTTAAAGACACAGATTTGGACACAGTGTGAAAAATTTGTCAGTCAAAAATTTCTACACTTGAAAAGATTAACATATCAAACGTTAAACACAAAATTTTGCTCTGTTTCTACACAAGTTGTGCAAATTTAAAGTTATTAAATTGCAAAATGATGTCAATTTTTTTGAAATACGTGTACATGTTAATTATATTGTAATGCTGAGATGACATCATGCTTTTAGGTGTTTACAAATACACACTATGCCAGGGGTGGCCAACCCACAGCTCGCAAGCTGCATGTAGCTCTTTGCCTGGTTTCACTCAGCTCTTTTTCACATGCTTTGTTTCTTCTATCAGCAGCCTGGTTCTCATAAGTTGATCACTTTGAAAAGTCAAGCAGAAAAGCAGATACAGGTTTTTCAAAAATTCACGAAGCACTCAGAGACTAACCCTTGCCTTGTACCAAGTGGCTTGGAACATTGTGTGGGCCAAAAAGCCATACAATGAAGGGGAGTTTGTTAAAAAATGCCTCTGTGACATTGTTGAAATCTTTTCTTTTGAAAACAACACACTGAAAAGAATGTTATCAGATTTCCAACTGTCCTGCCACACTGTTGAATGCAGAATATCTGATATTGACATGGTTATTGAATTACAGTTGCACTCTGACTTCCAAGCTAGCAAGTATTTTAATGTCACATTAGGTGAGAGTTTTGACATACTAGACAAGCCTCAATTGGCAATATTTACACGATTTATTTCAACAGTTGTTTGATCAAAGAAGAACTTCTTGATATTGTGCCATTAAAAGACAGAACCTGCAGCATAAATGTCAAAGAAGCAATGATGGCTGCAATCGATAAAGCAAATCCGCTCATAGCAAAACTGACTGCAATAATCATGAATGGAGCGCCAGCCATGATTGTATCTGTGAACGGACTTGTGGGGCTGTGCAAGGCTGACCAAACATTTCCTGTGTTTTGCCAGTTTCACTGTATCATTCACATGCAGCAACTCGTTTCTAAATCATTGAAGTTGGACAACATTGTGATGGAAATCGTCAACTACATCCGTGCACATGTGCTTCACCACCAACAATTCAAGAATCTCATTGCTGAGCTAGACCAAGGGCTTTCAAGTGACCTGGATCTTGTAGCCAAAAGAGACAAGGCCAAAGGTTAGTATGATATGGTCTCATGACTAATTTTATACTTTTCCTTACTGAGTCATTATGTATTTACTAAATTTGTCCATTTTGGGCTCATTTTATTTGTAGATGCATATATTTTTATTTATCAAATTTAAATTTTAGAGAATTTAAATTTGCTTTGTTTAAAATGAGTCAACGTGAGGCTATTATCTATCTACATTGTGCAGGAAAGACAAACCCAGAAATTGTCAAGCTCTTAAAAGCCCCAAAATTGACAGTTCGAGATGCAGTAAACCGCTACAAAGAACTTGGAACATCAGATGATCGACTCAGATGTGGACATCTGCAAACATCTTGCACTCCATCCAAAATTAAAGCAATTTAAGAGCGAGTAAGAAGGAATCCCAACCGATCGACAAGGAAAACAGCTAAGGAGTTGAAAATTGACGAAAAAACTGTCATAACCATTGTTAAAGAAGATCTTTATTTGCCTCCTTTCAAGATTACTTGTGAACAACACCTAACAGAATTGCAAAAGCAAAAAGGGATGGAAAGAGCCAAAATTCTTTTGAATCAAATGAAAAATGGCATCATCGCTGGAGAAATCATCTTTTTTGATGAAAAAATATTCACTATTGAGGCAAAGTTCAATTTCCAGAATGACAGAATTTTAGCAAAAAGTGCAAATAGCATTCCCTGTTTGTTTAAATTCGTTTACCGTTGCCAAAAACCTGCATCGGTAATGGTATGGACTGCTATCTCTGATAGTTGGAGATCCCCTCTCATCTTTCTTAAAGAGGACACAAAAGTGAATGCAAACTCATACATCGAGGGCATTTTGACTCCTGCTCTTGTTGAAATGAAGAAGCATTTCAGAGATGAAGTCTTCACATTTCAACAAGATGGTGCACCTTCGCACACTGCAAACAAAACCCAAACCTGGTGTGAGCATCACTTCCCAAGGTTCTGGATTAAGGAATTATGGCCTCCGTTGTCACCAGATTTGAACCCTTTTGATTTTTGCGTCTGGTCCATTTTAGAAAAAGAGGCATGCGCGACAGCGCACACCAGTACTGAAGCATTGGAGAAATCTCTTAAATGAGAATGGGCCAAAATTCCTCAACAAACTTTTCATGCCACAGTGAAGAGTTTCAGGAGAAGGCTCAAGTGCATATCTGAAGCAAAAGGCAGACACATCAAAAATTAGGAGAGTAAATATGCTTTTGGGGGTTGATGATATTATGAGTAGATTTTTGTTTAATTTTGGCATTTAATAGTTGTTAATTTTTTAATTTATATAGGATCGGAAACTTTCTCTGCACTTTCTACATCTGCTAAATATGGCATTGAGGTTTTCTGGGCTTGCAATGCATCAAGCGCATACCCAGTGCAAGGTCAGATTTATATTGCAAAACCAACAGATGGTCCTCAACAAGTAATTGTTGGTGAGCAAACAGTTCTGAAGATGGTCAGTTTGCATAAAGGCTCTGAAAGAAATGTCACAATGGACAGCTTTTTCGTAACTATGGAATTAGCTAAGGTATTGAAATCCTGGAGCATGACTTTAGTTGGTGCTATCAGAAAAAAAGCAAAAGGTTTCTGCCAAGCAATATGTAGCCTAACAAGGCTACCTGAAAAAGGCCTCTTTACTCCATCACTTTTGCCTACTATCATAATGCATCAGTCTGTTCATATGTGCTTGAGAAGAAGAAAACAATCGTGCTTCCGTCATCTGCGCTCATGTCTGGAGAAGTTGGAAGAAACACAATCAGCCAGAACAAAAGGTGGAGTTGATACTATGGATAAAATGGGTGAATACACTGTTTAGCAACGAACATTTTTTTGCAATGGATGCTGCCATTTTTCTATAATATGATTGACTTTGCTGGCTTGGCAAACTATGTCAGCTGGTCAAAGGATCAAGGAAATAAGTTTCTGAAAGAGTTTGCTGACATGCCATGTATGCCCTCAATTGAAGCTCTTGGCAACAGTTGGATGTTGGTGAGGTACTATTTTCCTCAAGGCACTGTGAAAATGGTGCTTGGAGTCACATTGTGATGCCACGAGAAAATGCTGCTGTTGCTCGTGCTCCTCATGGCAGTCGTGGATCCACTTTGATCATTGGCAATTGTGGTGTCAGCTGAGACCAAAGCATAAAAGAACACAAAACCAGGAAAAGCTTTGTGGTTTGCAGGCAATCTGTATGCAATAAACATTCACCATTAAAAGTGATGTGCATCTCTTGTGAAACTATTTTTTCTGTACTTATTTTTTCATATTGTAAACAAATTGATTGGTTTCCGTTTTTTAAAATAAGATGATTTCTTAAAAAATCATTTTTGCAAACAAGAAGTATATAAGGTACAATTGTACCTATGCCATCTGTTAGGGGTGTATAAAAACAATTTGATCCAATATACCAGGAACGTATAAATATATATGCTTAATATTTTTCTAGGATAAAAGCAAAAATGTGGGGATGTCAGTGAATCTAAGGTATCTTTGATGTATAGCAAAAAAATTATTGTTTATTAAAATCACAAAAGTTACAATAGTGCCACTATTGTAACTTTTGTGATTTAAATTAAACAATGATTTTTTTGCTATATCGCAAAGATACCTGAGATTCTCTGACATCCCACATTTTTGCTTTACGTCAAAGATACCTGAGATTTCTGGCATCCCCACATTTTTACAATTATGCCACTGGACGAAGGTTAAAAAAGAGATGTTGGAATTGGAAGGAAGCACTAGTAAATAAGAGTTTGAAGGTCAGCATCAGTAAAACTAGAATGATGGTAATCGGGACAGAAGGATTAGTGTTCAAAAGCAAGATAGATTCATGTGGAGTTTGTGGAAGGATAGTGATGACCAATCGAACGTTAGGCTTGAAATGTGGGAACTGGGTTCATGGCAGATGTGCGAATGTAAAAAGAGTTACTTTAGGGTGGCAATGCGTTTTGCTTGTTCAAGATGTAGAAACATGATGGACTCAATCAAGAAGTTGTGTGATGGAGTAAAGACAGTGCATGATTTTGTTATTTAGGAGACAAGCTTAGTGCCAGTAGTAGTTGTGAAGCGGCAATCACAGCATGATCAAGAATTGGTTGGGTAAGATTTAGGGAATTTGGAGAGTTGTCACTTGGAAATAGGTTTCTGCTGAAGATGAAAGGCAAAGTTTACGTTTGTAGCATAGGATTACCAACACTTAATGGAAGCGAGACATAGCAATTAAAAGAATATGAAAAAGCATTTTAAGGAGAACGAAAAGAACTATGTTGAGAGACATGGGTGGTTGAAAAGTTGTCAACAAAAAAACTACTCAAGAGCAGTTGGAGTTGGTTGGTTTGAACTTGTGCTGAGAAGAGATGATGATAATGCCTTAAGAATCGCCTTAGATCTTGAAGTTAGTAGCAAGAGAAAGCAAGGATGACCATAGAAGCAAGTGGAAGAGGAGGCAGAGAAGATTGATTTGAAGACAAAGGATGCACAAATCAAGTGATGTAGTGAAATGGAATCTGAAGAATTGCAAAGGAATCAGATGAATCTGGCCAACTTCATAAAGGAGACAAAACTAGGCAAAAACTAGAATACTACTGCATGGCTTCACACCACAAGGATAAATAAATAATAACTTAAAATTGATTGTTCAATGAAGCTCAACTAAGGTGAGGATTACAGCAATGCTGGACACCATGAACTTCCAGCTCTATGCTGGAGGTGTGTTGTCACAATTTATGTGCTCGCCATCGGCATAAAGCAGCTATTTTGGATAAAATACTGTAATATTATAACTTTTGAAAAAATTTATTTATTTTTAAAGTATTTGTGGGTGAACAAAACAATCACAAAGCGTGGTAGTGGTATCCCTTGTGATTACAATTTTTAGGTATATGAGTTTTATTGTTAAATTATTTATTTCCATTTGCCTTTTAAGGCTTGGCCATCACCTCAAACCATCGGGATCGACCAGTTGCCTGCAGTGATTCCTACACTTATCTCTATCTTGAGCATTTTCAAATTTCTTCTTGTGATTATTCGCAAATTTCCCCACATTTTCTTAAGTGTACCTTTATCTACATGACAATCTAATGCTTTTTTAGCTTTTGCAGTAAAACATTTTTATTGCCTTGCATTAGAAAGAGATGAAAAATATGTCCTTTCTCACCCTAGGGTACAATTTATAATTTTTTTTTATGGATCAGCGAAAATTCTTCCAGCATGGCATCAACGTAATCTTGGTCACCAGCTTACAAGATGAGAGCAACATCTACCATAACTAAATTATTGCTAATATGACAAAGCGCTTAGCAAGTCTTTGCAGATTTCTTTTGAACTCTTATTCCTACTGCATGTATTTCTATGACTTGTTTTAGGTCGTCAAAATGTTCGTAGTTTCACTAATAACAACAACTAATCAAATCACAAACTTTAGTAATAGCATCAGTTCTACTGTTAGCAATTTTTCAAGTATTTGGAAAAAGTTTAATTCAACTGTGTCACTGTTTTCATTAGCATTAAGATCTCCGTAAGTCTGCTGTGCCATAACAGTCATGTCGCAAAACACACTCAAACAAGCTTTGACGTTTAACTGCTTAATTGCTTTTGAAGACGGAAACAAAGTTGAGTTTGGATTGTTTTAAAAGTAAAATTTTGATTTTGTAATTGAATTTTAAGCGTTAATAATTTTTGCATGAGATCATCCGGCAATGTGTTGCTGATCATTTTAATGATTAGCAGCAATTTGTCGTTACTTTTCAATCAACCAGATATTTCTGTTGCACTCAAGTAAGTGCATAAGGTCAAACATAATATTTTTTTCTTCAATTACAGAAAACTAAAGCCTTTTTTCAGAAATGGTTTAAGTTTTGTTTTAACTGTTTTATGTACTCGATTGCTATCAGTTACTATAGCACTTATAGATGATACAGCTTCAAGTTGATTTAGAATAAAGGTAGTTTGGTTTAATCGGAAATCGGAAGCCAACTAATACGGTGGAATTCTTTTGACATAACCTCTGAGCCTTTAAACATGCATACTAGTAGCAATAACACCTAACCACTACTTTATTTTTTTAGGCTTTTTAGAAAAACACGTGACCTAAAAACACATGACCTAAACACGTCACACCTAAACACTGCGAGCTGATTCTTGCTCACAATTTTGAGCTTCGCATAAAAACTTTCCCTTCATGATTTAATGTTGTTGACTTGATATAAATGTTGTTGATCATTAGAATTACTTTGCTAGAATTCAACCCACGCTTGTAAAAAAGTGTTTCTTTATTGCCAACTTCGAATGGGTATCTGCGAAGGTTTTTTTGCTGCTCAGTTTGTCATATCTTTAACTCTGTGAGAAATAATTTAACACATATGTTACATGATTATAACTGTTGGGTGATTATGACGTAGTAACCATTTTTCTGAAATTCATTGTAATTTTTTTGTTACCTAACAATTAAGGAATCGTCTGAAATTTTATGAATTACAATGTTATGATCCTCAAAGGATTAAACGCCTCTTAACAGATCTTTAATGACCAAAAAACGCGTGTATCAAAACTGATGTTGCAGGAGAATACACTTCCTGCTCAACTCTTGATTATAAACGCAGTTTCATGATCTGTAAATACCTCACTTTTGTGGCTTTCTTTCTCGTTACTTAAAAAAATTATTGTTTCTTCTAAAACTGGACTACTTATCACTTGTTTTGTGATTCGATTTCTGCTTGAATAGGGAAGAAACATTTCACTTCTATGAGATACCATACAAATGTAATATATTCTTTAATATAAACTGAAGTGAGATCAAAAAGAGATGAATTGAAAAATAACTTTTTGTCGCTGACACAAAGAAGTTACTGATAATAAAAATATCTGAATTTTCATTTTTACTATCTCAACATCAACAAACTTTGCAGTGTTATCTTTTTTGCATGAACATTTCTGTCATTGGCTAAAGCTTTCTTTGTAACTTTTTTCCTCACATTTACCGGAACTAAACTTTTTGGTGATTAATCATGTACTGATGGGGGTAATGCTTGACAATTTTTACACGAGCTAAAACTTTGTCATATTCAACTTTGACCATTACTCTTGCTGGTGACTGCTAATTTACACTATGGAATTTTCTCACTGTAATTTGAATCCATTTTTGTTTTTCTTTGACATCTTTAGGGAGACAAAGAGCTGCTGTTTGGTTATTGCCTTCACAATCTGTTTTACAATCGATCACGCAACACTTTTCTACCGATCTGCTCTCATATAATAATAAGTTTTCCAAATAAAATTACCTACTGTGGGAAAAAGGTTATCGCAAAAATGAAAGAAACCAGCCCACGAATACGTAAAAAGACGCAAAAACCTAGTACTTCCCAAGCGCAACATAGAAATACACTATTGCCCATGGATGCAATTCAAATGACAAAATTGCTTTGCAAAATAGCCTTTATCTAGGTATTCTTGCAATGTATTTCACAAAAAAAAATTGTCTATACGAGCAGAATAACATTCTCCATGAAAGCCTATAAACATTCATGTTAAAGATTCCAAATATCTATGAAAGAATTAGATTGCATCGTCTTCATTGTTTGAGAGGCTAAATCATACAAGGTCCTGATGACAGATTGTAGGCTGACAACTGACAATAAATCCCGCAGCAGCTAGTAATAACGTTGATTACTATGATCACGAAATTAGGCCTACGTTGTTTAGCCTGTGATCTAATTAGGATAAAAAATATCTACCGATTTATGTTTGAAGATAAAAAATATAGCAGATATTAATTTATTTTGCAGCAACATTCGCCAAATAGCCGATATTCATCAATTTCTTGAAAAAAAAAACCAGCATCTGATTTTAAGTTGCAGATGTGTATACGTAGCCTGAATCTTAAACAAATATAGGGAAAAAATTGTATTTAATGCGGTAATTAGAAATTGGTTAGTGGTTTTGCCACGTTTTTAGTAGACCATGTGTGGTTATTAGTCCCAAGTGACGCTCTAGCATTCTCGTCTTGTTGCCGATTGTGCGTAAATGAGCGGTTGCCGAAAGCTGTTTTTTTATTGGGATCATACTTACCCTGTCTGCCCCGTATGTCACCAACTCTCGTGATGTCACTACCGATTAGCCATATGTGATAAGAAGCTTCTCCGAATTGAGCACATTGTGCACGAGATCGATATGGATGCAGTTTCAGGATAGGCTTGATGTGATAGAAAAATGCACTATATTCAATAGTGTTTCTAATACTCGAATGTTGACCTAAACAATTGTTCTCAAACTTTCGCGCTTCCAAGTGTGAAGCTATTAGGGTTTTGTTTTATTTGGTCATTGCTATATGACTATGGTCTATTTTCGGTACTACATGGCTAGGTACGTCGTGAATATTAATGTTCTTGAGCTTCTATTTTTTAGTGAAACTTTTGTGTTACAGTGAGGTTGAAAAGCATTGTAATTCGATGACAGCTGCATCTGACATATATATGCTCGGACCTTCGGGTTTTATCAGTCAAGATTCTGTGATGGATAAAACAGCCACATACAGAAATATTTCGTTAGCTTACCAAGTATGTTAGCTATTTAGTCTTCATGTAAATTTTAACTTTACCACAGCGTGTTTCTAAAACAAGACTAAAGATTTTAGTAAGAATTGCAATTTTAAGAAACCAAAATTTGCACTTAAGCTGACCACTGCTTTGTTGGATGAAGTGATGTGTTCCTGTTTGTTGCAACGATTCATTAGAATTTTGGATTCACACCATAGAGTAGGTTATATAAAGTGTGGGTTTTTTCTACTTTTGATCAAGTTAATGTTGATGTAAACAGGTTGACTTTATGGAGACTTGCTGTGTTTTTGATCTTGTTTCGGTACTGTCTGCTTTCCTATGCATCGTTCTAAAGTAGTTTTATGTCATAACACCTGCAGCGATTTAGCGGTAATCGTTCCAGAATTTATAAAAAAGGCCTGATTTTCGAAACTCCGTAAACGCATCACTGTTTTTCGTTAGCAAGGGCATTCGGAATTTTAAGTGCTGTGTTACTCCAGCTAAAAATCTGGTTTTAAAGCGGGTGTGTTGTGGTAAATATGCGCTTGCGCTGAATTAATACGTCTAAGCTTGCGCAAAATCCCGGGAAAAAGAGCGTGAAATGGACTATTACCATAATTTTTGTTTTCTGTCAGTGGCAACATCGCATGCATGACTCATCACAGTTTGCTTCATCATTGATGCAATCACCAGCACTTTCCGCAAAGAAATTGTTTTCTCAAACCGGCCAAATAACAAAGAGACGACGTTATACACCACACAAATTCCTTACCCCAAATATCTCTGTACAGTAAGTTCTTTTGAAATTGTGCTGATTTTTGAACGCAATGAGTTGCATTATTCCCACCACAGAATTTAGGTATAGCAATGGCATAAAGTGCAGCGAAAAACAGAGCTGTATAATTCACTACACCTGAGTTAGTTGTATTTACGGCCAGATTCGTAGTTTTTGTTTTCAACATAAGTTCAAACAAATGTAACATTTGCCAACAAACTAAATTTTCTTTTATAATTTACTGTACGTTTATTGCCTTTACAGCGACTACATTTCAAGCCATACTTCTACTCTTTGTGATTACTTACAGACACGTTGATAACACATTACAAATGTTATCGAATCAATTGAAGGATTGTGCCATTAAAGTTTTGCAAGCAACAGGAGACGTTCGTGTTGTGCAAATCGTTGTGGGCAGGGTATTCAGCGCCTTCGTTGTCCTCAGATATTATTACATTGAAAAGATCTTGGTGAGATGCTTTTTCGTGGTTTGATCCACTTTTCAGATTCATACAACATTCTTTTGCAAAACGTTGAAATTTAGGTGTGTTTTAGGACTACAAACGCAATTTTTTCGCAAGGAAATTTAAACAAATTAAACAATAAATCAAAAAACTAAATAAAGCGAAGTTGTCTCACAGTTTTGCTCTGAAAAATTCATAAAAAAAAGTTGATGTAATTTTTGATCATTTTTGCTGTGCTGAATACCCGAGTATTTAATTATGATTTTTTGCCAAACTGCATAATTGTGAAAGTTGCTCTTGAACGTTTGTGTGCCAAAATAAAAAATTGCTTTTATATGTCAATTTGGCAATGTTAAGAGCTGTTGCAAATGTGGTAAATACTGTGCGCAGTCACGTGCTAAAGCAAACTGCTGGTTTTTGAGCTATTAAATGAGCTTTTGTTCTAGATGTCTTTCTTGACCACTGACGTCTGTGTTTTTCATTCCTAACTATGGGCTTTTGATGAAGGTTAAAGGTTTGGGAGAGGATTTTTATAACGAAGATGGTACAGTAGATGTGATGACGAGTTCCGAGTTTGAGTCAATGCGCATTATCACTGAACACTCCATGTCAGCAATGATGGAGCAAAGTTCGCTGCAACAATCACCTCAAGGAGATATTCCTCTTCGCTATTTGCTAGTAAGTGTTTCCATCGGTTTTAGAATGTATTTGAAATGGAACGAATTTTTAATGAACTCATCAAACACAAGATAAATGGAGAGTTTGGGAAGCTGCAAGGTTAACTTTCGGTCTTTGAGTCAGCAGTATTCTATGCGATCGTTGCTCCAAGATGTAGCTTGAATGACTAGTAGATCTTTTTATCTTGTAAATGCGGTTATTAAGCATTTTAGACGTGGCCCTATAAATGATCTTTCATATGTTTTTAGCCTGCCCCTAAATGGATATTTTTACCCAGGTCCGCATTCTTCCCTAGATCAGTGTACGATAAAAAATGTGAGCTGTAACATAAACCATTATTTCGCTCGGACAGGCCGCATGCAACTTGTCATAGTGCTCAATTCGCAGTCTTTCGATAGCAAGTTTACCAGTAAGTCCATTGCTCGATGCTGTGGACAAAATACAGTTAATATTTTATGACAAACATCACCGATAGTGAAGACAATTGAAGCTGCCTGGTGGAAAATCTTCGAAAGTAGGAACCTCATTTGAGTTGGTTTGTTAATTCACTACCGAATGCAAGTGTTTTTATGTTAGGTTTGTTGTATTTTTGCAGTAATTGCTTTGAATGTATGATTTTTATGTTCGATAAATTCAGGTTGATTTCGTTGCGAATTCTGTCTATTTGCAGAAGAACAGCGTTGAAATACGGCAATCTTAATTAGATTCATCCGTTTAGATACTTCACATATTACTACCTGCATGACAAAGCTAGGACGTAATATAGTGTAATGAAACTCTTGATCCATTTATTAGTAGGTTTGAATTTTATCGAACCGTTTTGTTTGGTTCAATATAAACGTAGCTCAGATTGCCGACAAAGTAAAGTAGGCTAATATTTCACAATATTTTCAGCATTGGTTCATGAGCTATAAGAACTTGTTCACTGAGAAATGCGGCATATGTGGTAAGCATTTGTTTGCTGGGCTGCCACCATTGTGGAGAGATTTCCGTAGCTTTGGTCACGCTAGTCATGATGCTTGCCGCGGTTGAGGGATGTGGTCGGATTGGATGAAGCAAGGTGTTTCCGGTTCTCTAGATGGGAGCGTTTAATTGTTGAAGATCGACTTGGAAAGTGGGAATTTTTCGGCACTATATAGATTTCAATTTAAAATAGAAAATAAAAAGCAGTTGATAAAAAATTGTTTACAGGTTTTATTTTGTGCAATCGTCTTTCTGTAATGCCATATGTGCTTGTGAAGAGAGCAATGTAGTTTAACCACATAGCAAATGACACTGCCTGAACTTTATAAATAAAATTAAATAAAAGCTGTTGTTGTTAATTACCCGACCCCTTCCGAGGGATGGGGGCATGGCGGAAGACCATGGAGCCCCAGAAGCCGGGAAACTTCCCAGAGGTTGTAGAGAGACAGAGAGTCGCCAAAGAGTGAGCGGCGCAGAGAGTCCGTAACTAGACAGTGCAGAATGAGATGAGAGGTGTCCTGAGACGAGTGTCTGCAGGTGCTGCAAAAAGGATTCTAGGTTCTGTCAATCCTAGAGAGATGAGAACCTAACAGAAGGCTGTGTCCGATGCAGCGTAGACGAGAGACAACACAGCGAGCATGACGACGGAGCACAAGTTTCTCGGTGAAAATTGAGGGAACCTGCGTGTCAAAGAATTTAGATGAAACTGTACGCCTCCAGTCCGAGAAAAGACGGGAGTGGATACGAGAGATAAGAGGTGAAAAACTACAAGGCTTTGCGGAGGGTGCAAGTAACGCTCCCCGTCTGGCCAGCTCATCAGCCGCGTCGTTCCCCGGGAGAAACGAGTGTCCGGGGACCCATTGTAGCCTGATAGAACATGAGGAGAGAGAAGACAGTTCCTGCCAGATCTGCCACAGAGTTTGAGATAACAGGAGAGGACAGAGCGAGAGTCAGATAGTATGAGAAGAGAAATGGCAGACTTGTTGGTGCTACCGAGACCAGCAAAGAGCGTGCAGAATGGCGCAGGCTTCAGCGGAAAAACTTGAACAAACTGGGCCTGCTGAAA
The DNA here is from genome assembly GCA_963675345.1 of Trididemnum clinides. Lineage (NCBI taxonomy): Eukaryota > Metazoa > Chordata > Ascidiacea > Aplousobranchia > Didemnidae > Trididemnum > Trididemnum clinides. The sequence continues at coordinate 5,062,791 of OY776301.1, forward strand.
AAAAAAGAGTAGCCTCAGTGCCACAGAGCGAGCAGTTGTCAAGTACGCCAAAAGGAAAAGGGACAGAAGCTTCTGTCCAGAGTACCAGATCATGTGGGGGGGAGAGAGTCAAGGTGGGCGAGAGCCACACCTTGGCGAGAGAGAGGGGGATCAGAGCGAGAGCATGGAGAGGTAAGGGTGGACTCCACGGTGAACGAAGGCAGGTTCTAAGGAGGAAAGGGAAATTAAGCAAGAAGAGCCTCCCTAGAAGAAGTAGAAGGAAGCATGAGCGGGTGAGTGGACGCAAAAGCTCTCCAGGACAAATGAAAAATACTTTCGGGCTGTGGCGAACCCGAAAAAAGAAGAAAATTGAGATGGTATTGGACTAACCACCACTTTAATTGTTATTAGAAGATTGGGAAATAGATTAATAAAAAAGCAACTTGGATATGGCCAACTTTTTTAAATCTGAAAATTCTAGTCTATGTTTTTAATTGCTTGGATAAAGGCTGCTGTTTGTTTGTCTTTAACAATGAAAACTGTGGCATCATTTGTATTAAGTGTGATCCCTCTTTACGCTTCATCATTCACACTTTGCAATAAACCTTTCATGAATTTGGCCCCTCCTTTTCTCCAGACACTGTTACTGGATTTAGTAATAAACACCAATGCAGTGATTTTGTCAAAGACATTCAGTCCTTCAAGATGTTGACAGTTGCTTTGGTTTGAACATTGTATGGCTCATTGGAAAGTTTTTAAATTTCAAGCGTTTTTAAATTTCAGATCCCACAATCTTCAATTTTTGTTCCAGAGTTGTATCTTTGATTGCAGAATAAACTGATGTTGCTATTTTATATTCAGTCCTATCTTCTAGCATTACATGTGAGAGATAAAAACCATTAGTCTCTCCCATATTTACATAATGTTCTTCAATGACTGTTTGGCGATGATAATTTCCATTTACTTCAACCATTGTCATTGTTGCATCTTTTCTTCCATCTGCAAAAATGGAATCCAGTAATTCAAATAATTCTTGCTCCTTGTTTCTAATTTCTTCTCTATATTTTTGCCTTTCTCTTCGCAACTTGTTTCTAGCCACCACATATCTTTTATCTTCTTTAGTAACCATTCCAAAAGCTGTTAATGTAGCCGAAGCTATAGCTGCACCAGCTCTATCAGACACTTCATATCGCTCACAAGCCATTGCAAGTTCTTTTAACATAACTCGATTCTGCTGCAAAATAGATTTTGAAGAGCAAGGTAACGCAGAATCAAATGATACTGATATTTCTGAATTTTCACTAGTACTTGTATCAGATTCAAAACCGATTCCAATATCAATATTTGCTAAGCTTGTTGAAACTGTATTATTAGAATTGGATTGTTTTTGAGACATTTTTTGAAGAAAATTTATATCAGACTAATCGATTGGTTCAACAACATCCAAACATTTTCTTTTTCTAGGACCTATTTCATGTTCATAAAATGCAAAGTCATCTTCATTCATTTTCAACCTATTAATTTCTTCAAGTTTTCGTCGCTGTTTCTGGTCATTACAAAAATATTGAACAATTCTTCAATATCACGTAAAAATTCCGTCATATTACAATTAAACGTCGCACTGGTGTTGAATCTTTTTTCCCTTTTTTTGGCTGAGATTCAATCTGTCGAAAATCTTTGACAAGAGTTAAAATCCTAAACACAATGCCATCTACACTTATGCAATAAACATTACAGTGAACCCAACGTTTATGTAGTTCATTTGCAACAATGACAGTTGCAGCTCTTGTTCGCCAATTTCTTTCATGAAGCAATCTTTGCAAAATATTTCTTTTGGTTGGAAGAACACGATTTGGAAAGGAGTCACCGCTTTTAAAAAGATAGTTTCCTTGACGCTCACAAACTCTAGTAACAGCTTTTCTTGTAAGCATTCCAAAATGATAACACTTTACACAATAAGAGTACCAAGTTTATAATATATTTTTGAGAATAAAAACATTTTCTCTCCATTTCATTATTCTTCTAAAAAACATTTTGAACTTGTGGTACCTAATTAATTTTGACTAGTAATACAGTAGTTAATCAAAACCACCTAAGGACCGCAAAAGCAGTGATGTATATATAAAATACAAAGTGAATAAACAAGCCGATTTACGTTATAGGTAAAAGTTTTACTTCGCCATTAGCAAAAACATCATTTTTGCTAATTTGTGGCTTGTGTGATGTAGCTAGAAGAAAAAGTTGTATTAGAGCAGATATAAGCTTGGGTCTTCAGAGCATTTTAAGCCCAAAACCAACTTTCTAGCAGTGCTGGGCACCGCAAATTTACACTCAATTCCGTAACCGCCAATTCCTCAAAACTGCAAGAGGTGTTCCGCAAATCCGCAAGTTTGCGATGGGTTTGCGGTAACTTTTCGTACTTCCGCAACCGCAAATGCCCATTGCACTTCTGCAAACGTAGACCGCAATATTTACTGTTATTTTGTCCTCGTGATGATCTTTTTTTGGAGATCAAATTTTGCCGTCGCCCAGACGATGACCTCCAAAAATAAAGGTCATCAATACCCGGACGTTATCCTCCAACCCAGAAAATAAGAGCGTCCACTTCTTCCAAGCGGTTTAACCGCGGAACAGGCAACACTGCCTATTGCTTTGCGGATTTGCGGTAAATTTCAGTTTTTTCACCGCAAACCCGCAAATATTTGGAGTAGGAAATTAGGTTTGCAAATCCGCAAATAGAAACGGGAGTCCGCAAATTGTGGAAGCGCCCACCTCTTCTTTCTAGCTTAACTAGTTTTTAAGTTATGAGATTTTGATAAATTTGGGGGAGTGCAAAATTTCTGGGGGTGTTTAGCCACCTGGGTGTAAGTGGCAGAAGCCCAAAACAACTTTAGAAGGTGTTTTTAGACCTAACCACCTACTTTAATAAACCTGGTTTTTTGATTTGAAAAAAAATTTTTTTTCACTCCACCCCAACAGACACACATACAGAATTGCGCTTTATAGTATAGGTTTCAGCCACATTTCAAAAAATAAAAACGTTTTCAACTGCTTGCCTTAGAATTATGGTTGCTGGGAGTTGGGATTGAATAGCTAACGTACGGTAATGAAAGAATTGCAGCAAAGAGCCTAAAACGTACTGGAAGTATTACAGCAAAGTTGACAGTTTTGATCCACCAATCCGATAGTCCAATAAGATAATTTTCTTCAGTATATGGGCGCTGGTCCAACTTAGTCCATTTTGCGGTAAATATTAAATATATCTCACTTATAACACTTTTTCTTTTGAAGACAAAATTAACTTTTTTTGACAAACAGTTGTTCTCAGTATTTTTTTGGGGTTTCGCCTAACTCAGATTTTGTAACGAATAAACATATTACGGTACATCATCTCTCAACACTCGCGGCGAATCAGCGACATTTACAAAAATAAGGCATTTATGATCGAATAAATGAATAGGTGAATAAAGTGTAGAAAATAAGTTCTTTTGAGCAAGAGAGTGCTTACCGAACCCCAATTGCTGGAAACTATGGCAGTCACAAAGAAGGCCAAGCTTGACAATAATGTTTTTATTGCATTGATATTAAACTCCGATTAACTCAGTTGCGTCAGACAGTCAAAACCACGTCTGTTATCCACGACAATCAACCGCAAAAAGAGAGCAAAAAATCTCCGACCGCATGGTCGGCAACAAAATACTGCACGCGTCACCAAAAATGAGGTCGCTGCACACGTCTGTGTAAACCAGGTCACTGGGCACGCCGCGTGAATAAAAAAAATAGAACAACAAAATGATGACGGGAAAGGCAAGCCGATCACCGACATACCATGAGAAGATAAAAAATAAACATTATCAAGTCCTAATAAAAAAAGAAAAATATGTGTGTGTGAGTTTAGACACATACAATAATAATACACGATTACACTTAGTAAAAACTAGAATCACACACAACGGCGGGAGTAAGGTGCTGAGCCGTCCAAAGCAAACTAACAAAAAAAATGAAAACAAGATAAAAAGATGTTTGGCATGGCAGCTGGATAAAGTGCGAAGCGCGACACGCAACAACACCATACCATACTTAAACTTCAGGGATTCCCCTAGTTAACGCAAATGTGTAGCAAAAATTCTCAAAGCTTTGAGGAGGAGCAAAATAAAGTTGGTTTAAGAAACTATTTTGCCAAGCTCATGTGTTTCAGTCAGTAGGATGAGAAAAGTTAATGGAAACGTAACTCTTTGAAACTGACCTAAATTTGAACAACCCTATTGCTACACTTGTTCCGTCTTATCTTCTTTGTCACACTTTTTGACCTATGTGGCAAGCATTATCTAGTTTCTTCTTCTCTTTCATCAGGCTGCAATGGGTCGCCAGTGTTTCTTTTTGTACGTGCAATGACACGGCCGATTATCTAGCCAAACGAGGTGTGCTGCTCTGCACCAATCAACAGCCGCCTCAACGTGGTGGTGCGGTCCCCGACCCCGTTTGGGTTGGGTCGAAATGGCTGTTGGCCTTCCCGAGGGTCCCAGTTACCCCGGGCACTCCCCATTTATTTTTTCGCTATGCTGCCCCCTGAACGACCGCAGAAGGGCAGCACACAGCATCTTTAAAATCGGTCGCCTGTTCTCACTTTTTCTTCTCTCCTGCCTTACTCTTGCCCTCCTTCGTCTCCTCATTCTTCTTCTTCTCCTGATGAGCGGTAACGTTCATCCCAACCCTGGCCCCATCTTTCCTTGCTCTGTGTGCGCTGGAAATGTGACTTGGTGGGGCAAGTCAGTGCAATGCTGCGCCTGCTCCAAATGGGTCCATCTAAGGTGCTCACAACTTTCTTTATCTAACTTCTAAGCTCTTGGCAGCTCTCACTCTTGGAGCTGCCCCCCCTGCCGTAACACTGTGACTCCCCCTCCTCCGACTCCTCCGGCACGTATACCTCCACTGTGGAATCCGGCCCCCCTCTGCTAATGCTGCACTCTTGCCCCACCCTCGTCTCCAAATTTCTTATCCCCCATCTGCCCATCTTATATCTCCTTTCCCTGCCCTCCCACCACCGTCCCTTGCTCCTGGCTATACTTCTGCACCTCCTGCCTCCTCTCCTCCCCTGACTCTCTCAGGGTTCTTCAATGGAATGCTGGAGGTCTTCGAGCCAGGAGCACTGAACTACTTCACTTTCTTTCATCCCATCCTGTTGACCTTATCTGCATTCAGGAATCCAATCTTAACTCATCTTCCTCTTTCCGGATTCCTGGATTCTCTGTTCTGCGTTCTGATCGCACCCACTCCCGGTCTGGCATTCTCTCTTCTGATGCCTCGCATGCCAGTGGCGGCGTTGTCATTTTCGTCAGACAGGGCCTATCCTTTTCTGAACTTTCTACCACCTCGCTTTCTTTGCTCGATCCCTACTCTGATTATGTAGGGGTCAACATCTCTCTAAACAAATCCTCCTCGGTGTCATTTCTTAATGTGTATGCCCCCCCTACTCGCTCCTTCCCAACGGATGGCAGAACCGATTCCTTCTCTCCCTCAATTCTTTCCTCCTCCAGAAATCTCTTCATTCTGGGGGACTTCAATTGCCATCACCCGCTTTGGGACTCAAGAGGTACTTCCGACCCCCGTGGGGAGGAAGTATTCGACTGGGTCATCTCCTCAGACCTCCTCCCCCTCAACGATCCTGACACACCCACCCTTCTCCATCGCTCCTCTCCTGACATCTCCTTTGCTCCTTCTACTCTTGCTTTTTTTTGCTCCTGGGAGGTGCTTCAGGACCTGGGTTCTGACCATCTACCAATTCTTCTATCTATCCCTCTCTCTCCGGTCTTTCGCCCCAATGAGCGTCCCCCTTCTTTCAATTTTCAGAAAGCTCGCTGGGATGACTTTGCCTCCTACTTTGACTCTCACTGTCCTTCTGCAGAGGTATACTCGTCTTTTTCTCTTTCCTCTGCAGCTGCTCTCTTTACCTCTCTGGCAATGAATGCGGCCAAATCTTCCATTCCTTTCGGCCGCATCAAACGCCCTTCTAAAGCCTGGTGGTCTGCTGAGGTGGAACAAGCAGTTGGTGAAAGACGCAAGGCTTTCGCTACTGCTTACAGAAGTGATGAAGATCGCCAGGCTTACATCTCCGCTTCTCGACATGCCTCGTCGGTCATTGCCAAGGCCAAGGCGGAGGCATGGCAGACGACCTGCACTTCTCTTTCACCTAAATCTAATCCTAAATCTGTGCACTCTCTTCTTCGCTCTATCGCTGGCTCATCTTCCTCGTCTTCCTCTCCTAACTTTCCTAACTGTTCTTCTCCCAGGGAATCGGCTTTGGTCTATGCCGCTTACCTGAGAACCCACTTTTCCGTTTCTCAGCCTAAGGCCCTGCGCAGCAGAGCCAGAGGCTACCTCACTGAGCTCCGCCGAGCTACGTGCCCTGTGGATTTTCACTCGTCCTTTTGCTCTCCCTTCTCTCCCGCGGAATTTCTTGCGGCTGCCTCCAACCTCTCCTCATCCTCTGCCACTGGTCCAGGCAAAGTTGCCTATCCCATGCTAAAGCATCTTCCTCGCTCTGGCATGGATTTTCTTCTTCACATCTTCAATCTTCCCTGGTCTTCACATTCCTTTCCTTCCATCTGGAAGACATCTTCTATTATTCCCATACATAAGATGGGAAAGCCTCTCCACTCTCCTGTTTCCTTCCGGCCTATCTCTCTCACCTCCTGCGTATCAAAGCTTTTTGAACGCATCATTCTATCCCGTCTTCTCTTTTTTCTGGAATCTAATTCCATTTTCTCTCCTCGCCAGGCCGGTTTCCGCCCTGGACGGTCTACACTCGATCAAATTCTGTACCTTTCTCAGTCCATTTCGGATGGGTTTAACAAACCCAGGCCGGGCTCTCGGACGATTCTCTCTACTACCGATTTCTCTAAAGCTTTTGACTCTGTCTGGCATCCCGCCCTTTTCCACAAACTCATTTCGGCTGGCCTCCCTCCTTGCTTTGCTCGTTGGACTCAATCTTTCCTTTCTGATAGGCGCGCTTCTGTGGTTTTTCAAAATCACAAAAGTCGTTCCTTTCGAGTCCGTCGAGGTGTTCCGCAAAAATCCGTTCTTGGCCCTGCACTTTTCTCTCTCTTCATTAATGATCTTTCTGCTTCTCTGCCTTCTTCCGTCAGCTGCTCTCTTTACGCTGACGATCTGGCCATTTGGTCCTCCTCCCCCTCGGTCCCCACTGCGGTGGAGGCCACACAAGGAGCTCTGTTTCGATTGGAGCGCTGGTCTGAGTACTGGTGTCTTTCTCTCAATCCGAGCAAATGTGAGGCCTCCTTTTTCTCAGTGGATCCCCACCAGGCTAACCTCCAGCCCAACCTCCTCCTACTCGGCTCCCGCCCCCGTTTCAATCCCACTCCAACTTTTCTTGGGGTCACCTTCGACTGCACTCTTTCCTTTTCTAAACATGTATCTTCGCTGAAGGCCAAGTTCTTCCCACGTCTCAAGGCCTTACGCTGTATCTCTGCTTCCTCATGGGGCCCCTCTAAGGAGTCCCTCTCTGTTCTGTATAAATCTTTTCTTCGGTCCCTTCTCACTTACGCTTCACCCGGATGGTTTCCTTTTCTAAGCGCTACCAATTTCACTAAATTGCAACGCCTCCACCGAGCGGCCAGTCGCGCCATCACCGGCTGCCTTTCGTCGTCCCCTATCCCTCTACTACTCACCGAGGCTTCTCTACCTCCCCTACGAGTCACTCTGACTCACTTCACTCTTTTTTCTTATGAGCGGGCTCTTCGTCTCCCAACCTCCTTTCCCATCTCAGGTTTGGCCAGACTAGGAGTGAAACCAAGACTCTGCAGATCGTCCTGGAGAGCTTTTGCGTCCACTCACCCGCTCATGCTTCCTTCTACTTGTTCTAGGGAGGCTCTTCTTGCGTGCCCTCCCTTTCCTCCTTGGCATCTGCCTTCCTTCACGGTGGAGTCCACCCTTTCCACTCCATGCTCTCGCTCTGATCCCCCTCACCCTCGCCAAGGTGCGGCTCTCGCCCACCTTGACTCTCTCCCCCTCATGATCTGGTACTCTGGACAGACGGCTCTGTCCCTTTTCCTTTTGGCAAGGGAGGCTCCGGCGTTCTTGCCAACTGCTCTCTCTGTGGCACTGAGGCTACTCTTTCCTTTTCGGCAGGCCCAGTTTGTTCCAGTTTTTCCGCTGAAGCCTGCGCCATTCTGCACGCTCTTTGCTGGTCTCGGCAACACCATAAAGTCTGCCATTTTTCTTCTCTTCTTCTCCTGTCTGACTCTCATTCTGTCCTCGCCACTCAGTCCTCTCCTCCACCTTTCCTGTTATCTCAAACTCTGTGGCAGATCTGGCAGGAACTGTCCTTTTTCTCCTCCTGTTCTATCAGGCTACAATGGGTCCCCGGACACTCGTTTCTCCCGGGGAACGACACAGCTGTTGAGCTTGCCAGACGGGGAGCGTTGCTTGCGCCCTCCGCAATCCCTTGTAGCCTCTCTCCTCTTATCTCTCGTATCCACTCCCGTCTTTTCTCGGACTGGAGGCGTACTGTCTCTTCAGAGAATTTTGACAAACAGGTTCCCTCAATTTCCACCGAGAAACTTGTCCTCCCTCGTCATGCTCGCTGTGTCCTCTCTCGTCTTCGCTGCATCGGACACAGCCTTCTTTTAGGTTCCTATCTCTCCAGGATTGGCAGAATCGAGAATCCTTCTTGCAGCGCCTGTGGACACCCGTCCCAGGACATCTCTCATCTCATTCTGCACTGTCCAGCTACAGACTCTCTGCGCCGCTCACTCTTTGGCGACTCTCTGTCTCTTTATGACCTCTGGTCCAGACCCTGGGAAGTTTCCCGGCTTCTGGGGCTCCATAGTCTTCCGCCATGCCCCCATCCCTCGGAAGGGGTCGGGTAAACAACAACAACAACAACAACAGGTGTGCTGCTTGAGCCATCTAATCTCATGTAGCTTCTCCCCTCTCATCTCTCGTATAGTCTACACTTATCTCTTTTTTGGGACTGGAGGCCTACTATCTCATCAACGAAAAGCATACCATGTTCACGCCGGCAACCTAGTTGAATTAGGCTAGGAGAAAAGTGGCAGCCCATTTTAAACCAGTTACAAATGTAAATTACTGACTGGTAGCCCCACCTCCAACCAGGCGGACTGCTATTGGTGGGTACCCAAGAGTCACCTCTTACAACATGCTGGGTGAGCAGCTTTACATTTCTAGCCCGGGTAGGCACGGGTCTCGTCACACTCGCTGCTTCTCTGTAACGAACGTAGTATTCTGTCAAACTCCTATTTCTAAATTTGAGAATCCTTCATAAAGCGAATGCGGTCATTCAGATATGGACACTATTTTTTTCATTTTGTACTTTCCAGCTGCAACCTCTTTGCGTCCCTCGCTCTTTGGCGTCTCTTCTTCTTCAACCGCTGGTCCATTCGTTGAATTGTTGCTCGACTGCTGAGACTCCGTGGTTTTCCGCCACTCTTCCATCCCGATAGAGATCGGGAAACAACAACAGGAAGACGAAAGCTCCAGGCAATTACGATCAGTGTTAAATTTCAGGTAGCTGTTCGGAAAGGGCCATTTATGGACACTAAAAGGGATGTGCCAAAATAGAAATTAACATGCGATGTCAAACCAAAAACATTTCCTTCGCATAGTTACCTATGTCCCAACAACATTGCTCGAGAAAAAGAAGTGATCAATTTTTGTACTGTTTGCGTATTTTGTTACATTACACTCTGCCTCCAACCCGTTGATATCTTAATAGCTTCATTGCGCTGTGAGATGGTTTACGTAAAGTTTCTTCGTGCAAGTAGAGCAATCGTGCAGCTACGCAAGCCCTGATTGACGATTTCTTATTACTTAACCTAGTTATGAGATTCGGCACAAGTATAGACCTGATGACAGGCACAACTTTAAAACAAATGGAAGTGCGCAAAAAGCTTTTGAGAGCCATTGATGTTATAAAATAATGCGCACAATTATCTACTAGATGCAAGATGTTTTTCGCAATTTCAGAGTTAATTCAAAATAATTCTGGATTGTTTAACGCCTTTGTCAAAGAAGTGATTCGGCGAAGTCATCCTTATTATCTAGTAGTGAGCTTCTATTTTTCTAGCCTTACTTTATCAGCTCATCTCTTGAAGTTAACGATCAACTTGTGCTTTGCTGACCATTGAACAAACATGCTTGAACATTTTATTGACTTCAAAATTTATTTTTATAGATATTTTATACAAGTTCCTCTTTTACACTCGAGACGTTAATTATCGCAAAATTCTGCCTTTTCAATTTGAACGAAACACGAATAGCAGTAACGGAGTCGATCTATGCTTATAAGTGCACACATAACTTACAAACAAAAACAAAATGGGTCTTAATGTAGCTTTGAAAAAAGCTGTTTTGCTGAAAGCTAAGCGTAACTGCCTTGCTTGCGTTCGAGCACATGAAATCTGAGAACTACTCATCTGCGCCACCAAAAAAAAGGAATCTTGATAAGATTCTGATAAAACAACTTTTTCAAATCTATAATAAAGTCTTGTACCACCAACAAATTAAACTGGGTTTTCCAGATTGATACCAGCCAACTGCAAACAATTTCATTAATTCGCAGTGAATAATGTTGTCATTCAACGAACCAAAAATACGTAAAATGACAACACCTCGGCTCACAGTGACAACAAAGTAACGAAATGAAGTGGATTTAACAATCGACCAAACTCAAGCTATGCATATTGAACCGGTTAAACTTTGAGTGAAAATCTTAACAGGATAGAAAGCAAACGTAAGCGTAGTCACGGTAGTAGGAAGGATGGCAACGGGAGGTCAGCCCAAAATGTGGAAACTTGCTGTTTAAAACAGCACCTTATAAACCTTACCCGAAAGCGGTTCCTACATATACCTCGCCGTTGGCGACCAACCTCAATTACACGCAGCAGATTCCAATGCTTAGCACTTGTGAAGCGCGAACGGTCGTGCAAGATAGATTCGATCGCTTGAGATCACCCGGGTAGCAACCAGCTCGGCTACGACTGTGAGCAAAGCGATTTGAATTTTCGGGAAGATCGCGAAGTCTTGCCAAGCTCGCTAGATCCGCCTGCAACATGCGATTTGTTATCAGACGAATTTGACGGAGTTCGTAATGTCAACGCTTTCGATTGCACCGCGCCGTTCACTTCGCCGTGAAAAAGATTTTGATTAGGGGGTTCTTTCGAGCATGCTGCTGGCTCGGCCGCTACAGGTTTGCTGGCTCGGTGTGAAGGATGCTGTTCGTGCGATCGCACAGACGAAGACGCAGCTGCAGCTTTATCGCTGACCGACACGTTTCTTCTCGTTTCTTCACAGAATGCTTTCAAACTGTTGCTCCCAACCACCAACTCATCAGTAGTAATACACCGAGTCACAGTGGGGACATCATCATCGATTTTCTCATCTTCCGGGCAAGCACACTCGTGCAATTCCTGAAAAGAAAATTATTTTTGAATTTATCTTCCGAACACAGGAAACTTGTCGCTTATGCTAGGACGTTGCATTCAAACCTGCGTTGAAGTAGGGATCAATCAGGCAACTTACGTTTTAACTGAAGACCGGACCACGGGTATTTACATCATCAAAGGCATTGTAAGCACTCGTGTTAATAGCCTGTTGCCTAATTTTTATTTGATAACCATTGTTTTGAAGTTCTGGGGCCCCAATTCTGTCTGCTAAGTAGGCCCATATTCAGAAAATTTTATAAACTTTATTAAGGCATTAAACAATTTAGAATTTTTGTGAACCCCAACATCGGGCCTGGCCAAAATGCTTGTCCTAGTTTTAACTTACTTCGGAACGACCAAAACTATTGGCTCAGTACATATGTACCGCAACTCCTGCAACCAACACTAGGTAGAATGCTGAAGGGCTAACGCATCACTGTCGCGACAAACAGCGCTCCATCCCACTAGACCACGCTGCTGAGTGAATGCATTAGCTCAGCTCACATGATGAGCTGACAGCGAAGGCGAGTGAAAAAACAACCAACTGAGCAGAAACATGCTGATCAGGTGAAGCACATGGCAGCGTCGATCAGCGTAAACCTAGTTACTGCGATAACAGCAGCCAAGTGCTTGTTTAAATGGAAAGGATGAAACACACATTCAAAACGTAGCAAAAATTGTAATGGCTTGAGCGTACGGTGCACACAGTTTCGACAGTGCACAAATTAATGAAAAGTGAGCACGAGATATTACCTTTAAGAACGGTATAACAGTCATTCCCCGATGCGGATCGTGCGTGTCACGACTGGCAGGAACTGGAACCGGATCATCTAACGAAGGATGCTTCCACAAATACCATCTGACAGACATCAATCCATTTAATAAAAAGCTTTTACATCTATTTTTCGTTGTGGTTCAACATTTTTTGTGGGAGGGCAGTTATTGCAGTACTGCGGTCACAATTTCCACTACATCTGCTAACTTAAAACGCAAAATCAAGTCTTCACCAAATCGCTTCCACAAACCAAAAAAAATCGCTGATAAAGATAATGCGAGTTAAGACCAGTTCACTTTGCTGTAACTTCTCTAATTCAGTAAGATGCTAAATGCATATAAGCTATCTGTTAGCTAGTTTTTAGTCAGATTGGCCGACGGATTTGGACCGGCGCGATGGTGCAGTGGTTAGAGCGTCCACATTGTAGTCGGTAGACCTGGGGTTCATTCCCTAAGTCGAGTCATACCAAAAGACTTTAAAAAATGGTATCCACAGCTTCCCTGCTTGGCGCTCAGCATATAAAAGGGATAGTGTGGAGAACGAGCTGGCAAGCTTGCTTGTTGTGTCCTTGGGCAAGGCACTTAACGGGACGCCTCCACCTTTATGTGGCAGACAGGTGGCCCCACCCGTACTTCACCGGATTATAATTGTGAAGTTGCTAACCCAGCATGTCAGACGACTCTTGGGTACCCACCAGTGGCAGTCCGCCTTGTTGGTGGTGGGGCTACCAGTCACTCAAGACTGGTTCGAAATGGGCTGCCATCTTCCCCTAGCCTAATATCAATTAGGTTGACGGCATGAACCTGAATTACCGTTCATGCCGTACCTCCATCCCAAGGAAGAGGAGGGGTAAACACACACACACACACACACGGAGACGGATCACTGCTTGGCCCAATAATCGATCAACCACATAAAAAGGGAGGAACCTAGTTAAGTCCGCAATCACACTGGCCTATTTTTTCTTCACACTATCCTTTTCGCAATAACTATAAAATACGGAAATCCAGAATTATCGAAGTTAATATTGAAATACAGAATTATTGAATCACGGAAATATAAGATTCATAATAAAACATGGGAGTTACGGAAACTTATTCTAAAAAAAAATAGGTCTACTGAATCACGGAAAACTACCATCAAAAGAAGTACAGAAATAGCGGAAATTTGCGGAAGTGGATATACGATAAACTAAAAACATAACCACCCAAATAGGTAAATTGAGATAACTACGTTGAATTATACACTGTGCATTTCCGTAAACTTCCATAAATCGACGATTTCCGTAATTTGATAGTTTTTTCCTGATTTCCCACGAATTTGCCAAATTCCGTATTTTATTGTTGCCTCCTTTTCGTGCTGAGCGCCAAGCAAGAAAGCAGTAAATACCATTTATTAAAGGCTTTGGTATGATTGCTGTTGTTGTTGCTGCTACCCGACTCCTTCCGAGGGATGATGGTATGGCGGAAGACTATGGAGCCCCAGAAGCCGAGCAACTCCCCGAGGCTTGGACCAGAGGTCAGAGAGACAGAAAGTCGCCACAGAGTGAGCGGCGAAAAAAGTTTGTAGCTGGGCAGTGCAGAATGAGATGAGAGGTGTCCTGGGACAGGTGTCCGCAGGCGCTGCTGGAAGAGTTCTCGATTCTGCCAATCCTAAAGACATAGGAGCTCAACAGTAAGCTGTGTCCGTTGCAGCGAAGGCGAGAGAGGATACAGCGAGCGTGACGAGGGAGCACAAGTTCTTCAGTGGAAATTGAGGAAATCTGTGTGTCGAAAAATTTAGATGAAACAGTACGCCTCCAGTCTGAGAAAAGAAGAGAGTGGATACGAGGAATAAGAGGTGAGAGACTACAAGGGATTGCAGAGGGCACAAATAGCGCTCCCCATCTGGCCAGCTCATTAGCCGCGTCGTTTCCCGGGAGAAACGAGTGTCCGGGGACCCATTGCAGCCTGATAGAATAGGAGGAGAGAGAAGACTGTTCCTGCCAGAGAGATTGAGGTAAAAGGAAAGACGGAGAAGGCAATGTGGCGACAACAGAGCGAGAGTCTGATAGGAGAAGAGAAGTGGCAGACTTGTTAGTGCTACCGAAACCAGCAAAGAGCGAGCAAAATGGAGCAGGCTTCAGCGGAAAAACTTGAGCATGGTGGGCCTGCCGAAAAGGAAAGTGGCCTCAGTGCCAGAAAGAGAGCAGTTGGCAAGTACGTTAAAAAGAAAAGAAATAGAGCTGTCTGTCCAGAACCAGATCGTGAGGTGGAAGAGAGTCAAGATAAGCGAGAGCCGCACCTTGGCGAGAGAGAGGGGATCAAAGCGGAAGCATGAAAAGGAAAGGGTGAACTCCACAATGAAGGAAGGCAGGTTCTAAGGAGATGAGGGAGGGCAAGCAAGAAGAGCCTCCCTAGAAGAAGTAGAAGCATGAGGTAATGAGTAGATGGATGGAAGCACGAGCGTGTGAGTGGATGCAAAAGCTCTGCAGAAGGATCTCCAGAGTCTTGGTTTCACTCCAAGTCTGGCCGAACCTGAAGTGAGAAAGGAGGTTGGGAGACAAAGGGCCCGCTCCTAAAATGACAGAGCGAAATGAGTCAGGGTGACTCGTAGGGGAGGTAGAGAGAAACCTTTAGAGAGAAGTGGGATAAGGGAAGACGAAAGACAGCCGGAGATGGCGCGACTAGCCGCTCGGAAAAGGCGTTCCAATTTGGTGATACAGGCAACGTTTAGAAAAGGAAACCATTCGGGTGAAGCGTGAGAAGGGGCCGAAGAAAAGCTTCATAGAGAGAAGTACTCCTTAAATGGGCTCCATGAGGAAGCAGAGATACAGCGTAAGGCCTTGAGACGAGGGAAAAACTTGTCCTTCAGCGAAGATACATGTTTAGAAAAGAAAAGAGTGGGGTCGAAAGTGACCCCAAGAAAAGTAGAAGAGATATTGAAACGGGGGCGGAAATTGAATAGGAAGAGGTGAAGCTGGAGGTTAGTGTGGAGGAAATCCACAGAGAAGGAGGCCTCACATTTGCTTGAATTGAGAGAAAGACACCAGTACTCAGACCAGCACTCCAATCGAAACAGAGCTCCTTGTGTGGCCTCCACCGCAGTGGGGACCGAGGGGGAGGAGGACCAAATGACCAGATCGTCAGTGTAAAGAGAGCAGCTGAAGGAAGAAGGCAGAGAAGCAGGAAGATCATTGATGAAAGGAGAGAAAAGTGCAGGGCTAAAAACGGATCCTCGACGGACTCGGAACACCTCGACGGACTCGAATGGAGCGACTATCGTGATTTTGAAAAACCACGCAAGCACGCCTATCAGAAAGGAAAGGATTGAGTCCAATGAGTAAAGCAAAGAGGGAGGCCAGCCGAAATCAGTTTGTGGAAAAGGGCGGGGTGCCAGACACATGGCTCGACAAGGGCATTGAACCCAGATCTACCGACTACGAAGCAGACGCTCAAACCACACCACCGAGCCGGACAAATGCTAGCTAATAAGTGCAAACGTAAAAACATCAAAGCAATAACGCTCTACGCCATTAATCCCCTTATATTATGCAAAATTTGATGATATAGATGGGTGCATGATTATCCAAGGCAAACTGAACCAAAATAATATTGTTAAATCAGATCGAAATAAAATGAAAATTGTGAATACTTTGTTGTTCTTACATGACTGGTTGCACGTACCAGTACATTACGTCATACTGATATTCGACTGCGTGCAACGTCACCAATGTGGCTAAACGCAGATGACGTCATTACTCCAAAATTTTAAAACATATTTATAACATGCTACCTCAAACGCTTCCTGATGCGTTGCATTAACATTATTAAAAGCTTCCATCTGCAGAAAGCTTGGTGAGTTCAGGCTCGTCGTAGCACTCCTTGAAGCAATTCATTCTAAGCGCCTAGTACGGTTAGCTTGGCTTAACTTGACCACTATAATACTAGGTTTAAATGATTCTACACTCAGCTAAATCACAATGGAAGAAAATACCCAGAAACCAGAAATATAATAAAATATGAAAATGAAGCCAAGATAAATCGAAAATCTATACACATTGCTAATCCAAAAAGAGTTGAAAACAAAAAAGCACTCACTCGTTAACTCTAATCTCTGCGATGGAATATCGGTTCTGTGCTTTATACTGCAGCATGCCTCGAAGCAATTTGGACAAATGCTCGCCACATTCATCAGGAATCTCAAATTTTCCTTCACTGATATTCTCAAACAATTTGTAAATATTTTCTCCTTCGAATGGGTATTTACCGGTTGTAAAATTGTATCTGTGCAACACCAACGTGAAACAAATCTTGCCAAGAAAGTCAATCTTTGAACGGGTTTCTATGCAAAACTAAGTGGGTATGACAGCAAAAACAATATTTATACGACCTGGTGCGGTAAACTTAAAACCTCCGACTTCTAAAAATCAAAAATTTCCGGAAAAGACAACTAATGTATAAAGTTTCGCGTCGTAATCAAAGTTTGATAAAAAAAATACGTAGGTGGCACTACACATATACCGCAACAGCAACACCAACATGCTACAAGGCTAATAATATAACATGGCTTTGTTTGGCATTTTGCAGTTGATACCTTGGCAAATACAGCTTGGTAAAGCTGAATTTAATAAATTAAAAAAAACAGCAGAAACAAGGAAATGCAGGAGGCTACAGGAATAACTCACAAAGTCACACCAGAGGACCAAATGTCAACTTTAAATCCAGAAAAGCTGTCGTCACCATTCGATATCTCTGGAGGTTGGAAAGCTGGCGAACCTTGTGAAGTATAACACACGTCACTTTGAGAAAACAAATCCAAAGCCTGTGAAAAAAAGCAAAAATTCTCACAAGCGGTAGGATATCATACTTGTTCTTTCACAGTTCAACTATTTTGTAAGGTTGTAAGATCAGCAATACTGTATGGAAGTGAGACATGGTGTCTAAAAGAAAATCAAAAAGCAATTTTGAGAAGAACGGAGAGAGCTATGGTGAGAGCCATGTGCGGTAAGAAAGTTGTTGACAGGAAGACGACTGAAGAACAGATGGACATGTTTGGGTTGAAGAAAACTATAGACCGATTAGCAACAGTGAATGAGAATTATATGATATGGACATGTGCTGAGGAGGGATGACGAGAGTGTTTTGAGCGTTGCTCTGAATCTTGAAGTGAGTGGCAAGAGAAAGCGAGGACAACCGAAGAAGACCAGGAAGAAGCAAGTGGAAGAGGAGACAGAGAAGATTGGTTTGAAGAAAGTGGATGCCCTGAGACGAGATAAGTGGAGGGACGGAGTGCGAGCAACTGCAGAAAGAATGGGGTAAATCCGGCCATCTCTGCTAAAGGGATAACACCAGATAAAAACTGTATAACTACTGTATAACTGTAATAGAATGTAGCATAACAAATGTGGAATGTGCATTAACTTATATTATGAAAAAAGGATACTATTGAACAGCCTAACCCTTGCTGTTTTTAAGTTTATTTGATGCTAAAATCTAATAACAAAGTATTAGAGAAGAAATCACGGCTTATTTCTAACTCATGTACACTACACCGTTTAGCTTGAGCACGCATTTACCTCAGCTACACCCAAATCCGTAATTTTTAAAACACCATCGTTGGCTAATAAAAGATTGCTTGGTTTGATGTCTTTATGAATGACATGCTGACTGTGAAGATATTCTAAACCGTCTATCAGTTGGACGAAATAACTGAAAGTAAATATTACAGGGTAAAACTTTACAATGTCACTAATACAGGATATTTAAAATATCATGCAATTTCAAACAACTTTTTATGTAAATAAGATTATGTCCAGTTTGATAGTCGGACTAAGCCACTGCGACAGTCGTATACTACTCCGGTCCATCGCTTGCACGACGATAAAGAATTTCCCAAGACACTTGTCAACTTTTTCTCCGGCTGACAAGAGCATGAACGCATATGCACGATTCAAAACAATGAAAACCACATATACTATGAGGGAAGTATGTTTACAACAGCAGAGAAATATGTTGTAGCTAAACGTTTTCTGTGATTGGTAGAAAAAAGATAACTTACTGAATAATAACATCTGGTGACTAATAAAAACATAAAACGCATCGTCAAGGTAAATCATTTCCTTCAAATGCAAAGTTAGACACATAAGCAGGAAAGGCCATCAAATCAACTGCCATAACAACCACCTACTATAACATTGCTGATAGTATCGGTTTAACTGGTATGCAATGACATTACTCATGAATCTGTCAAAACTTTATTAAAAAATTTATAAAAACTGATTTCGGTCAATAATAAGCTATCCTCAGTTGAATCCTCTTCAAATAGAAGCAAATAGATTGTATTTGAATAAGATTTACCTGTAGGGGACCTATGAAAAACCGAAATTCATTTTTATCAATTTCAATAAATTTTTGGGCTGATTAATCTTGATGGGCTTGATTCCATTGACAGTTCAAATGGATACATCTGATATAAGGAAAATACTAGTCTAATGGTCAAGTGTATACTACAAACACAATATCGTAGGAAATACGTTACATGCAATAGGTAACGAGAACAAAGAGTAATTAAATCGCAAATTACATTTAGTAATCTCATCACTTTTGAGACCGGATAATAGTTGAGCAAAGGTGTTGTGGCAAAAAACGGTTTTGGGCATCGCGATTCAAAATCTGTCCAAACCTAATTGGTACTGACAGTGAAGGCAGTTAAAGATCAAAGGCTTGCTTGCTAATTAACATATGATGCGAAAATTGGTGGCTGTTGGCAGAGATCAAGTGACATACATCACACCAACAAACTCGTTTTATATTACTGCGAAAAATCCTTTCCAAAAAATTACACTTACAGCAGCCTATGTCATTGTGTAACACTGCAACCTTAAATGGACCCAGTATAGAACACGGAGTGGATTCAGCCAACAGACTTTGTGATTGCATACCCCAACCCCTAGGCAAGATCCATGGGACTATCTTTGGACCAACCCCTGTAGGTCAAACTTAATAAAATGCAAACGGGGCTTAGTCGATTTTTGCAAAAAGTATAAATGGGGTTGGCATCCTCTCCAATACGCCAGTGCAGTGCAGAACAGCAAAATTACCCAATAGAGTACATAGTTTGAAAATATCAGATAAAGGTTCTAAACTTTGAAAAGCTCTCATCTGCCCAGAAATCCAGTTCGAACAACATCAGTCATAAACGAAACAACAACGACATATTGCGAAAAATGACATTAAGCAATATTGCTTTAGTTAAAAGTACCACACTATCAATGTTTTATAACATTATCAGATGTCACCGGCACGTACTCACCCATGTGCTTGGTGAGTGGTAAATTTCTTTGAAGGAGTACTGTCCAACATTTCTTGCAAATTCGATACACAAAACTCCATGATCATATACGTGACAAATTATCATTAAGAAAAACAAACTTTAATGAAATTCGTTTGCACACCTTTTATTTGTTTTAACAATTTACATCTTACATATGTAGAGTTGCAAGACTTACAGTAAGCTTTAGCGAGGTTACTACATAACCTTGTCACATAAAGTTGACAACTCTTCATGCACTTACATCTAATGATAGATGAGCTGTTCTAATTTTGAGAAAGGCACTTTGCATTGACTTCTATGGTTGGCGGAAAACTTATGGAAAGTACGAGGTGTGTCTAAAAAGTAACGAGACTGCAACCGCTGCTTGCTTTGCTTCAATAAATTTTGACAAATTTCTTGCGTCACTGCATTGCCCCGGACGTCAGCACTGTCACACGGTGAGACGTGTTCATTTCATGCGCGTTCTGATTGAAGCGTCTTTTTTCGTTTGCCTGGTGTTTCTTAAGTTTCGTCGTACAGCTTGAAAATGCTGCATTTTTCATGTTTCATTGTAGGAGGTGTCAGTGAGAATTACCTGCAAACATGAGTACTGTGGATCAAAGAATTAATTTGAAATTTTAGCCAAGCTTGGTAAGGCACCTTCGGAATCTTTTGCGTTGCTTCAGAAAGTTTACAAAGAAGAAACAATGTCCAGAGCAAGCTGGACTGATGGCAACATCGATCAAGTGAGCAACCAGAGTGTGCAGGTCATCGACTGACGGTGAGAATGATTTCTGAGGGGCTTTCCATTGGCAGAGACACAGTGTGAAACATTCATACTGAAAACCTGGAAATGCGCAAGCTGTGTGTGAAAATAGTTCCAAAAACAACGAAGATTCACTGTTTGCCAAAACATCACCGAGCGTCTAGAGGCTGAACCAGACTTGCTTAACACTCTTAACTGGGGATAAAACATGGGTATTCGAATAAGATACAAAAACGAAGAGACAGAGTTGTGAACGGAAAAGTTATGGATCCCCAAGGCCAGTGAAAGCAAGGAAGTCAACGTCAAAAGTAAAAGTGATGCACATTGTGTTCTTCAATATTCAAGACACCGTCTATTTCGATTTCTTGCCCCAAGACCAAACAGTGAGCCAAATCGTTTATAAAGACATTCTTCGGCAACTCGTGAGATCAGTGCATGATAAGAGGTGGAGCCTTTGGGAAGCCACCCATGGTCGCTCCATCACGATAATGCTCCTGCTCACACAGCCCCAAGTATTCGTCAGTTTCTTGCAGAAAGGAACATTGCAACTTTGGAACACCCCCATATTCCTCTGATCTGGCCCACTGTGACTTTCTCCTCTTCCCCAAGATCCAATCTGTTCTGAAGAGAACCCATTTTTCTGACATCAATTCCATCAAAATGGCCACAACAACGGAGCTCAAAAAGATCCCAGAAAATGCCTTCCAAGGGTGTATTGAATCCTGGAAAAGGCGAATAGTGAAATGTTTTAAAGTGAAAGGGGATTACTTTGAAGGAATTTGACTTTGGTATATTTCAATATTTTTAAAATAAAGTATTTACAACACCAGTATCGTTACTTTTTGGACACACCTAGTAATACTAAGCAATTTAAGAAAAAAGTTGTAACTTGGAAACTCTAAAGTAGATTTAGAACTATGTCCTTTGCTCAGCAGCATAGCATCTGTCTTGCCAGTTAGAAGAATAAATACACAATAAGTAAAAAAAGATATAATTTCTGTTTTTCTTTGTTGTACATAACGTCCACAAGTTCAATGACATTCTTGTGATGCAGTTTTTGAAGTAATTCAATTTCTCTAAAAAGAACAATTTATCATTAACATTCTACTTAAAATATATCTTTTTTTAAATCATTTGGAAGATTATTTTAGATCATAAAATGCAAAGTGATTTATTGTCATATTTTATTACATAAATATGACAATAAATTAGCCAAGCTAATGGTGCTTGTTGGTAGAATTATCTTATAATAACCAGCTTGATGATTATTGACTAAAGAGCAGAGGTAGGCAGTTAATACTTTGAAAGTACTGCAGTGAGGTAACATAATCGCTATAAGCAAAAACGTACCATAGTCGTGATACAAGTACAACTAAAATAAAAGTACCATGGTACTTTTACAAAAGAAAAACATTTTTTTCAGATTCGAATTAATAGAACATTCAAGTGTCATAGCCTTATGAAGCATGGAGTGGTTATTCTAAAGCATTTAATTGCAATCTGATGGCATTGATTGGGGACAGACTCTAGCCTACCCAGAATTTTGTGAAGGAAGGGAGTTTACAAGAGTTATCTAGTAAAGACGTTTTTCTGGAGGTTATTGAAACCTTGCTAAAAATGAGCATATTTTGGTTAAGATCTAGAAGAACTTTCTTTCAAAGATTTACTCATAAACGCAAATTAAGCGGTCATATTTGTTTGTTGTCAAGGGCAAATGTAGGATATGACACACATAGTTCTCACCCACTAAATATGTGAGGGGGATATTTGTGCAATCAATTATATACGTAATTACAGTAGCAAATTAGCATTTTTGGCTAGGAGAAAGTTTGCAAAATAGCACTAGGCGAGAGCAATGCAAAGTTACGGGATTGATATTTTTCCCAAAAGTGCCACAGGAGGTTATATTAAATATTCCCCAAGATCATGTTCAAAAAATCAATCAAGGATGTCTATACATTTGTGCACTTTCGATATCATATCATTGCAACATGAAAAAACGTGGGGAGATGGCCAAAATGTCTGCGCCAGATTCAGAGTCATATTTAGAAAATTTTCTTTGGGGTGGGCAGGGGGCAAGCATTAACTGAGCTCAAGATTACAACCAAGAGAGGGATATATGCAAATTTGTTATCAATAACCAGAAATTTTTTAAACATTGCAGGTCCAAATTTATGTCTTTGTCTTTTCCCAATTCAAAAACTTTTTTTGATGATCAACTGTTTGAAAGTGATTGTTTTACTAATATTGTTCACAAAACAAACTTATCAACTTTTTTTTTGAGATTACCCTCTTTTAAAGTGAGCTTTTGTATTATAAATTTTTTGCTGTTGTAATGTTTGGGGGACCATCCTCTTTACATTTCCTTAAAAATACCACCGATCAGATTGGCGTCGTATGCAATGTGTGAGTGGTTAAGATTTTGCCAAAAAGCAGCACATAATTTTTGAACTTCCTCCTTTAAGATAGAAAAACCTCTTAATAAAATTTAAATTCTTTATAGCAAAATTGATTTCACAAAAAACGTGACTCTTTCTTGTAATTAAAAACAACTTCTAGGCCTCCACAACAATATTAATATATTCTTTTTAAAAAGCAATTTAAAATGTTAACCACAGAGTCAAACTTCTCAAGTTTCAAAATGTTCTTTTCCACGGAAAATAACAGCAGCAGTGGTCAAAATTGACATGTCAAATTTTAACACTAATGTTTGAAAGTATTGCAGTGAAAAGTTATGTTTTTCAACCCAACTGAAATGTTCTCTTCTCAACAATTATTTTTTTGCGATCTGTTTTTTCTGATATATTTTGTACAGTGGTCTACAGAAATTGTCAGCTTTGTGCTCAGGATAAGACCTACAGCTGCTACTTCTCACATTGAAATCTGCTTTAAGATTTTCCATCAAGATCAACATTGAACTAACAAAAGTAGCTCTCCTTTTCATCAGGTAGGTCAAATTTACTCATCAATAGCAGTCAAAACACTTGGAACTATGTAAAATAAGAAAACACTGGTTGTTGGTACTAAAATACCAGTAACAGCCACAAAAGCAAAAACATGCAGCAATAATGGCATAATAAAAGTATTGTCAGTACCAGGGCAAAAAAGTACAGCAGTGCTGCCTATTTTTGCTGAAAAATAAGCATAGTTCATTTATGTTAAGGTTTGTTCTGGTTGTACAGTGCTCACAACTACTATAAATATTCAATCACAATTCTTAGTGATGAAACTGTTTTGGTTCTTCTTGTTATATATAAAGTTTTTGCAATACACTATTACAGAGTCAATGCTACAATAGTTTCAATGTTTCTACCTGTGTATGCACAATGCACAATTTATATCAAATATTATCGATGCCAGCATATATTTAAGTGATACCAAAAATGCAGGTGAATTTAATGAAAGTTTTTCACGTTTTTTCTAAATGCTATCTACATGTATTTTCATTAAGTATGTGTAACTACTTATCCAACTGAAGATGCTTTTGAAGTAAAAAAAGCGTTTTCATAAAAATATTGACCTGCTTTTTGACTTTATTCTGTTTATCAAAAATCAATTTATTTGATATTCTCACTTTTTAACATTAACTTCTCCATTTGGTATTCTTTTTAACTTTCTTTTTTTCATAATTTTTACAGCTCGTCTGCAAAGTGTTGCAATGTCAAGAACTTCTTTCACTTTACCATATGAGCCTTCCCCAAGCATTCCACCAAACAAGTATTTTCCATAAATTTTTGGCTGCTTTGAAGAAGTGAAAATGATTTCTTCAGAGTCTACCCTGTATTAATAAACAAACAGTTAGAAACTGATTTTTCATTCATAATCTGATAATCAATGCTAAAATGTGATTCAAGCATACAATGAAAAATTTGAAACAAAGTTTACCGATTTTGTCACACAACTTTTCACTATTATTGTGCTGGTATTGACATAAAAAAGAAATCACAAACATGTTGACCTCCTGATGCACTTTCATGATATCAATCTACCACCCAGTTTAATGAAAACTACCGTACTACTACTATGTAATCATGCATACTCAAATTTTGAATTTTATACAATTCAAAAAAAAATCTAAGCATTCAATCAATTTAAGCACCATTTTATTGTCACCAAGTGAACAAAATGTAAAATTACTGTAGGCTATTACAAAACCAACAAATATGCGAGAAAATATCACCTAGTGAACAACCCAGGCTCAATTTCAGTATGCCAGGCATAATCTTGAATATCTGGTCGATATTCATCTTCAGCACCACCAACATCAAATGCTGCTCGACTATTGAAAGAACCATTTGCATTACTAATTTCATCAACAGACATCCTAAGTACCAAGCAACCTAAAAATGCATGTAATTTAAAAGAATCAGAAAATAATGTTGTTAACATATGTTACAAATAAGGAAATGACTATTTTGCCATTTAACATTTGTGTGTCTATAAATTAGCACATTTGCTGAAACGCACGTAGTGATGCTGTGGCATAGTGCTGCTGCTTTTAAATTCAATGGCTGTGAATTCAAGTTTCTGCAGGCAGGGTATTTTGATTTAGACAGTATATACCTTATTATTATTTCTATGAACTAAAAAAGTTGTACCTGCAGTGTACACTCCCATGCACATTTACATACTGGCCTCCCAATATTCACTGCCTTTGTCCCAGTACCCTGCCAGTTAAGATGCAAACCCACTACCATTGTATTTGAAGGCAGCTGCACTACCCAGTACATTAACAGCATTACTACAAGAGTTGTAGCAGATATGCCTCTTTAACCAGAGAAAAATGGTGACAACCAAAAAGATATTTTCTAATTTTTTGATGCCATTAGATTGGTGGAAAAGTGTGCAATTTGGCAGAATTGATGATTTTTTTGGAAAAATTTAATTAGACTGCAAAATTGCTGTGAAATTGGATGCACTTAATTTTCACATTAAAGTGAAAAATTTTTAGGCAGTGGCTATTTTGCCATTAACCACTTGCGGACGGATGACGTATATATACGCGCATGCAAACTTTTGCCAAAAAGACGGATGACATATATATACGCAAGAAAGCACTTTTTTCTTAAATCAATCCCGTCTGGCACGCTTCGTGCGCGCCACAGAGAAAACCGTCCGCAAGTGGTTAATGGCATTTTACCTTTGGGGCTATTTTGCGATCAGACATTTGTGATTGATCAATTTTAATGACGTATCCATAAACTAGGGTAACTTTGATTAATAGTTACTTGATCTTGAGTAACCAGTTTTGTGATCATTTGCGTCATTGGTTTGGAAGTTTTGGGGACAAATTCATGATCTTTTTCTACAATCAAGTTTTGGTGCAAAATTCTCTATAGTAGGTAACAGCCATACTTGCCAATCTAAGGAATGTCAAAGGCCACCTAGGATTATTTTTTGTGAAAATTTCTTGGGATAAATCTTAGAAGTTTGGGAAAAATGTTGGGATTTATAAAATTGATCTTGGGAAATATTGGGATTTTTTGGCCAAAAAGTAGTGAAATGAAAAAATTTCAGTTCTAAATTGTTAATTGTTTGGCCCACTAGTCAAACTATTTTTTCCAAGATGTAACAGCACATGAATAGCATACATACCACATCAATACAGATATATTCATCTGTTGTCCCCAGAAACTTTTAAAAAATTATAGAACTAATTGAAGTGACTCTATTTATGGTTTTCTTTGTTCAACAATTCAAAACTGTCAAGTGATCAAAGCAATCATAGAGTAGAAGTGAGTTTAATTACTCACAAACGACTGATTGGCATGATCACGTGACTACTTAACATAGTCATATGGAACGTGAGGGAAAAAGTTAGACATGAAATGTTACTATAGAATTAATATAGATGTCTTCCAGCTTGTTGAGCTGACACTACAAGAGATAACATGCCAATTTGAATCAAAGTTCCCCTGTTTATGGTTTTAACATGTGACTTTGAATCACTTTTGATTGGTCAAATTTATTGCAAATTAAAAACACCCCCAGTATACACTCCCCCACACTGTATACGCCCCTGTACATTCACATAATGGGAGCCCCTTGCAGTGTACACTGCCTTTGTCTAAGTACCCTGGCAGTAAAGATTCAAGCCCGTAACCATTGCATTTGAAGGCAGCTGCACTATCCACTACACCATAGCAGAATTGTAGCAAACATGGCTATTTAACCCATTAATGCCCAGCGTCCTATTTATAGGACAGTAACGTATGTCCAGATTATACAGGGTTATGATCACACTTTGCTCTTTTAACCTATATATTGGATGAAAAGACCGTTTCTAGATGTCACGTCAACAAAGTTTAAGCAATTTTTTGATTTTGAAATGTGGATTCTGTGGATGTGAAAGTACCAGTTTTTTTCTTTGCCGACCATCAGTTCTATTTGGGACTGTATTCAAAATCTGAAATCGAAGGTTTTGAATATTTCTAAACAAATAGCTTCTTTATGAATTGTTTTAGACTACTGATAAGCAAGGTTTTGAAAAATTGCTGTAGTTACAGAGTAACAAAAACACAAACATCACTGTCCTATAAATAGGGTGCTGGGTGGCTATAAGCACTTTTATCATGATTTACAAGCAACGTTTGTAGTGTCTGGCTCAATTAGCTGCATCATCTGTATCCAGCCACACCTTTGTTTTTTGCATGCAAGGACATTGTGTAAACACAGCAGCATAGATAAACAGTTTGGTGCTTTGTGTTTTTGACATAGACTTCAGAAATCAGAAGTACAGTAATCAAGAAGATGGGCAACAAGAATTGCTAAACAGTAGCTACATTCAGAGAGGTGTATGTATATTGCATAATTTTGTACCTCAGGTTAGAAATTGATTTTATATACATTTTTTTTGATATCATGTAGTTGTTTTTATATCCTGTTTCAATGCAGTTTTTGACAGTGTTAGTGAATAAAACTTTGCAGCAAATTTGTTGAATTCGTGGCAAGTATAATGTTCCAAGCAACTACAATCTCACAGATAGGTAAGAAAAACGTTATGAAAAAATATTTTTGTACATCTTACATTTAGTGAACTGTAGCTTCTCTCTCATTTTTCTTAGTGTTACTGGTTGTAATGAGTCGAAAAGCCTTTGCAAATGTTGAAGATGCAGTGGAATACTAGCTTAGTTCAGATATTAGTAAGACAATGGCTGCTATTCCGCCTTATGTTGTCGAACTCACAGATGAAGATGAAGTTGATGAAGAAAACCTGGATGTGCCTACATTTTGCAATATACCTAGGGCAGGGGTCCCCAAACTTTTTCCATGGAGGGCCACTTTGCTGATATTTTAAAGACTTGTGGGCCAAGGCTGTGGCTATTAGTTTTGTACTATAAAGACTTATTCATGGATCCAATTTTAATTTTGATAAGGGATTTTTGCAGAGTAACCACAACTTGCAGACTTGCCACAACTTATTTGAAGCTGGGACATGGATCGAGAGTGATGAGAGGACACCAGCTGAGTTTTCCATCAATATCCAGGACACAAGTTGCTCAAGACTTTTGCCTTGACCAACAAAATCATATACTTGATGAGAGAGACAAACAGAGGCATAGCCAATACCAAAGTTGCAAGGGCAAACCTCTCACTTATCGCATTGAGTGTAAAGTAACCTGACCCATACCTTGCTTTCCAAAGTATCACCAGCAATGCAATAAGATATGGTGTGACAAGGTTTTTCTATCATAACTGCTGGGTTTTAACCTGTTCACTGTGTAAGACGTGTATATCCGTCAAAGCATGTCGCTCTCTCACTGCGTAAGACGTGTACACACATCTGAGTCATCACAGCTTCTAACTGCGCGTTTTATTTTGCTGTTGCATTTCGTTTTTTGGCGGCGCCAAGGTGAGAAAATCCCGAGTAAGCATTTTGCTCTATTAGAAAAGTTCTATTGCGTAAAATACTTTCATTGCTAGATCTATTCAATCAGTTTGGACCAATTAATCAGATGCTCTAAAAGGTACAATAACAGCATTTAGACAACTTTTAACGTAATAAGTACGGTAGTACGAGAATTTAGGTTTTGTAGAATAACTGTTTACGATATCTTATTTTCTAACTTTCCGAATATATTTATAACATCATTTTAGCTTTTTTTTGACAATAAAATTGTAGACCTAATTGCTACCGAAACAAATCGATATGCCAGGCAGTTTTTGGTGGAAGCCTTGGCCAACTTGATGGTGCATTCAAGCTCGAAAGAGTGGATTGACACCGACAGCAATAAATAAAAATCTAGCATTGCTGCTTATGCAAGGGGTTAATCATAAGCCCGAAATGCAGTACTACTTCATCAAAAGAGCATCATTGTATAGCCCATTTTTTGCTGAGGTCATGAATAAATACTGCTTTATTCTATTGAGCAAATTTCTCCATTTCAACAATAAACAGCAGTTTGACCCAAACGGTAATATCTCTAAAAAACTGTTCAAATTGTGGCCTATTCTGGCACACATAATGAAAGGAAAAATTTCTAGCGGTTCCCAGCCGGCAAGAAACATATAGTAGTATTATTCCTTTCCTGCCGGTTACCAATGGCGCTTTCAAGCAGGATCAAACTTGACCTCAAAATAAACGAGATTCAGAGTCATGTGCCTTAATTTTGACCTTAATTATTACAACACAGCAGCTACAGAAACTGCAACAAATACAGAGTGTTTCAAAAGTCACACCCGATTTTATACATATTCATATTAAAAATCGGGCGTGACTTTTGAAACACCCTGTATATACTTTGTCAAAAGACTTGCACGCAAAATTTTGCTCTCGCGAATTGAAACTGCCAGTCAGGGACTTTCCCTCAAAACTTGGCTGCTGTGAAAATAATCGAGACAAAAAAAAATGTGAAACGCGCGATCAAATACACACTGTAACTCGAAAAGAGAAAAATTAATTCCGCACTTAACAGGTTAATAAATAGCATCTCAAAAAACAAAAAAATTTTGTATATATTTCACAATGGCAGCAGTTACTAAAACTCTTAGATAAGCGCATTTATTTCACAGAAATGCCCAGCGTCCTATTTATAGGACAGCAATTTCTCTGGAAGTTACAACAAATATTTTAAAAATTTGACTAAGCATCAAAAAAATAAAGTATTTGAAATCAAATGTTAGAACATCAACAAGCTTTTACCAAAAAAAGTTATTTGGGTGTTAATGGGTTAAATACACATAAATGGTGACAGCAATAAAGCATTCAAAGGTAAAATGCTGTTGACAGCAAAATGCCATTTCTAAATTTTTTATCCTAACTTTTGAATCAATGGCAAATTGCAGATGTCATGGACTAAAGATTGTTCAAGAATAACAGACAAAATGATCTTTATGTCATCCTCAACAAATGTAGCAAGTGACAAGAAATTATTGAAGACACAGAACACAAAAGGGAATAAAGAGCTTTGGAAGGCTGTGAAATGACACTAGTCCTATGGTCTTTAAGTTACCAGTCACTGAGTCACCAGTACATTTAGTTGACTTAATGAGAACATTGGAGAGACTTGGCTCGAGTCCACTTGAGTCAGTGTAAAAAGACTCCAACTGAATACTAGTCATTTACAGGAAATGACTCAACTTGAGACTTGAGTCAAGACTTGACTAGTCTACTAATAATGAAATTACTTGCATGAAAAAAATTTTGTTTTGGAAAGTTTGATTTCTTAAAAATAGTAGCTTGAAAATTTGTGTTTAAAATTAATTATTTTACACACTGGCATATGGAGGGGCACCTATGCATGTGCCTTCTCACAAAATGTTAAATATTATTTTCAATCACTATCCTTGTAATGGTTGCAAACAAATAACTTGTTCTGCAGAAACAGAATTAGTTTAACTGTCTTAGGCTTTGGAAAACATTATTTGTTTCAAGTTAAGATAAATAGAAAAAATTCTTAAAAGCAATCACTCATATCATACTGTACTCTACAACAATCTATTACAACGTGTCCAGCAAGTTATGGACATCTTGTAACAGATTGTTATATGATACAGCATGATGTTTGTGATTGTTTTTAAGCAATTTTTCCATTAATCTCAGTGTAATGCCAAAAACAATTCTTATTAATTAAATAGGAGATCACCTAAGCATTGTTAGCAAGCAACTAGCACTATCTATACTTTGTTTCATGTTATTTACAATTCTTTTTCACAAGTCACTCAGGATGTACTAATAAAAATAGAACTTTACTCAACCTTACCTGATTAATTGATTGTGTACTAAGTTATATGAGATGCAAGGTGATGTGGTAATAATAAAGGGTGAAATAATATGAATTACAAGTAGAATCTTTTCAGGTTATAAAATTCAATTGATGGGCTCTTGAAGAGCTTGTTGGGCAGCTGCAATGTATCTGTTGCACCCTATGAGTGAAAATGAAAGCAGTTGATAATTTTTTAAGTGTAGTAATAAAAAAGCAAACTAATTTCAAACAAAAATTGCCTAAAAAGTGGTTCCAAAAAGCACTAAAATCATGTATACTTGGTGCACTTTTTTAAAACTTATCTAGAGGGGGCATATCCCAGGACCTCTTCTTGGAATAATCATGCCTTTAGCAATCACAAAGCAAAAATGTGCCTTTGGCACTATTTCAGGCTTCCAAAAACAATTTTCTGCACATGCCCCTGCTGGGAATTCTGATATTGAGTCAAAACTTTACAAATCATTTTCATTATCCACTTTAGCAAGCCTATAAGTTTTTTGTTGTACGAAATTTTGCATCTAGCACATTGCATATGTAGGCTCATGAGTACATTCTCAACTTTTTTTTGCAATTCATTTTTAAACAACAAAACTGTAAGCTTGATTTCCTAGCCAGCTGCAGTTAGTAAAGCAGTAGGCTTATTGTTGCTAGCACCAATACAGTATTGAAAGTGAGAATTAAACTGTCATTATTAGAGCTTAGATAAGCCAAGTAGGAGCTCAAAATTTTTGATTACCAAACGCTCCTACACAAATATATTACAATTATCAAAAAATCACAGGAAACTAACTATTGGCAAATAAGTGTTGGAAAGACTTGAATCATGATGAAAAAAGGGGTAAAATTAAAGTTTACGTACGTAAATTATTTAAGCTAAAATAGCAGTGTACACTGTAGGGCCAGGCCCAGTATGTAAATGTACGGGGCAGTGTACACTGGAAGGGAGTGTACAGGGTGGGGGTATACACTGGGGGTGCAAAATTACACTCCCTTCCAGTGTATACTGCCCCATACATTTACATACCGGGCCTGGCCCTAAAGCAGTACAGTGTACACTGCCCTTTCAGCTTAAATAATTTACGTACGTAAACTTTAATTTTACCAAAAAGGATTGACTGGGCTCGAGTCATTAGAACAAAATGACTCTACATCAATGACTAGTGATTCAACTTGAGATTTGAACTTAAGCAACTTTTGTATGGTCCATGTTTATCCTCCATTGACAAGAGAGTGAATTGTATCACTATATTTTGGACGAGATGTCCGCATTCGCTTGGGAGTTGCCAATTTCGAGGTGTCTGGACCACCTGTCTTCCACACAAAGATGGGGGCGTCCCATTAAGTGTCTTGATCAAGGATTGCCAAATAAACTAGTAGACTTGTTCTCCACAACATCCCTTAAATGCCGAGTGCCAAGCAGGGAAGTTGTGGATACCATATTTTATAGTCTTTTGGTATGACTCAACAAGGGAAATGAACCCCAGGTCTATCGACTGCAAAGCACTGAAGCAGATGCTTTAACCACTACACCAACTTGTTCCCAATGCTGCTTAATACCATAGATTATCAGTAATTTTGTCACACAGCCACATCATTGACAGTAACACTAAGGTTACATTACTGGCAACATTGCAATCAATGCAAGCTAAAGCTTGAATCTGAAACATGAGAACAAAACTAATTAGTTAATGCAACAGATCTGCTGAGCAATGCTGCATGCAGTACTCTGCTTTAATAGCTGAACCTGCAGTTTTTCGATGAGAAGCCAATCGCCCACTTTTTCAGAGTAAACTATAATACTTAAATCTACCGGCTGCAATATAACTTCTAACCATAGCCAATCAGACCAGCCTGGTAGTTCTTCATCAAACATTGATACCGCCTGGAATATCTACTGCAGAAAAAGCGGAAATATTAAAAAAAATGGATATCGGAATATGGAAACCGGTTTATGGAAACCGTTCAATCCATTCTTCTTCTTCTTCTTTTGGAAGGGCTCCACATTTTCAAATGCTGGCAGTGATTGTGCTCAGCCAGCATCGTGTGTCGACATCCAAAACCGTCAGTCTACGTATTCCTGTAGGTGCCCAATGTACGGGGAGTGTCAGAATGATGTGTTCTGCGGTTTGTTCTGCAGCGCCACACTCGCAATTCGATGTAGGAGCAAGGCCCCATTTGTGCAAGAACGACTGAAAGCACCCAACACCAGCCCGCAAGCGGTTGAGCCTGACCCATGATGATCTGGGCAGGCCCATCTCCATTGGCCTAGTGCTTGTCCTAGGGATGAAAGTATGGAGATCAGATGAACACTCCGAGTATTCCGTGCTCCATTTAAAGTCAGTCCACTGAGCTGCACGAATATCCAATTCAGTTAGATCTTGCAGTAACTTCCGTGCAGCGGGCACAAAGGGGCGTATAGATTTTAGTCTCTCTCTGTAGCCGTCTGGGGACCCAGCCAATAATTCATGGAAAACATGGCCAGGGTCCAGACTGCCACGATATGCCAGGGAGAGCGTTGCTCCTAATCGGCGAAGCTCAGCCGGCTGGATACCTGCGAGGACGGGTAGATAGTCTGTTAGAGTTGGACGCAGGCATCCAGTAACAATGCGCAATGCGTCGTTGAGAACACTATCGATGAGGTGAGTGTGTGTACTGCGACGCCAAACTGGTGCACAGTACTCCGCAGTGGAGTAGACCAGAGATAGGGCAGCTGTACGCAGTGTTTTAGCTCCAGCGCCCCAACCTGAGCCTGCAAGTCGTCTCATCAGTGCAAC
The DNA here is from genome assembly GCA_963675345.1 of Trididemnum clinides. Taxonomy (NCBI): domain Eukaryota; kingdom Metazoa; phylum Chordata; class Ascidiacea; order Aplousobranchia; family Didemnidae; genus Trididemnum; species Trididemnum clinides. The sequence goes on from OY776301.1 coordinate 5,096,042, forward strand.
GCTCGTTGTTAGTTTTTGCGCAATGCCCTCAAGATGGTGACGAAACGTGAGTGATCTGTCCAGTTTAACTCCAAGATAGGTAGGGACTGGACAGAATGGCAGGCGTTTGCCATTGTTGTAGACATTAAGCTCACGTTTGACCTCTCTGCTGTTCAGGTGGAAGGCCGTCGTCACCGTTTTAGTGTGGCTGAGCTGTAGCCTCCAAGTCTGCAGATATGTTGAGATTGTAGTCATGTCTTGGCTTAAGACCCCCTCCAGGTCCTTCCAGTCATCAGAAGAGTATAACAGTGCCAGATCATCGGCATAAGCATACCTTCTGGAGACCGTTGAAGGAAGATCGTACACATAGATATTGAAAAGAAGGGGTGCCAGGACCGATCCCTGTGGGACGCCGTTTTTCAGACGTCGCAACCTGCTTCGCTTGCTGTCACCGGTAGTAAGGGTGAAACTTCTATTCCGGACAAGTTCCATGATCATACGAACCATGTGCTTATCCGAGAGAAGTCTCAGCAGCTTGCAGGTGAGGCCACGATGCGAGACAGTGTCATATGCAGCAGTCAGATCTACAAACACAGCACCGGCCTTCTTTTTTGCCTCGAAAGAATCCTCGATTTTTTGTGTTAGTAAAACAACTTGATCCACTGTCGATTTACCATGTCGAAGCCCAACCTGCTCGCCTGGGAGCAGTGGGTCGACGATAGGTTCAATACGAGCGTAGACCAGTCGTTCGAGGATCTTGTAGGGGACACAGAGCAAGGAGATGGGACGATAGCTCTTTGGGTCTTCTACAGGTTTGTTTGGCTTTGGGATCGCAACTACAAGTGCTCTTCTCCAGACTTTGGGAATTTTGAGTTGGCGCAAGCAGGAAGAGAGGAAGCCACGTAACCAGGACTTCAAGGCAGTTCCAGCATGGATTGTAAGCTCCGGACAAATAGAGTCAGGGCGCGGAGCTTTTCCTGGCTTAACATGTTGGAGAGCGGCAGCGAATTCTCTGGACCAGAAGTCGCCAGAGAGATTCACTGGAGATGGTATCAAAGCTTTCCAACGGTCAGACACTTCTTGAGAAATGAGTCGAGACGACTCACGATCAACACCCTCGTATTTCCCGTTTCTTACCAGCGAGCAGCAATGGCGTTAGCTGAAACGGGACAGTTACGGGGACTGTGTCGCGACCTGCCAGTAAGGTTGTTAATTGTGCTCCATACTTTTCTGCTTGAGTGTGAGAAGTCGATGTTTCGGACTGCCTCCGACCATCGGTCTCTGCGTTTCTTGTCAAGCCAAGTTATTAGGGCTGTAGCAGCAATGCTTGACTGGTCTCCAGCAGGAGACTGCAGAAACGTTTGGTAGAGGGCCTCACACTTAGCGTCCCAACACGGTATGTAGGTGTTACGACGACCGCGTGGGATAGCTTTCTTGGCTGCTTTGCTGATGGTATTGCAAAGGTCCTGGTAGGCCTGATCCTGATTTGTTGAATCAGGTGATAGCAAATTCCTTGCAAGCTTGTTAGTCAAGGAATTATAGTGGCTCCAGTTGGCCTTGCGGAAGTTCCATCGCTTTACAGGCCTTCCCGGAACTGGGAAGGAAAGCCTTGGTGGTGTTATAAGCGAAGGTCGATGTTGTGACCTAGGAAACTTCTCCAAGACGCGTCTGTAAGGCAAGCGACTATCAGGACCGACGGTGGTAAAGGCAAGATCCGGGTTAGTGCCAGTGTTCCAGCGCCCAGAATGAAAGCTAGGTTCATCCTTGGGATCGTGAAGAAGGGCAAGATTATTGGAGCTTGCCCAGGCCAGTAGGCAGTCTCCATCCGCGCTGTTGATGTTATAACCCCAGTCGACATGGGGGCAGTTGAAATCACCCGCATACAGACAAGGGTGAGTGAACATTGGAAGATCGGAAACTTGCAACCGTGTTGGTGGAGGTTTGTAGATGTTAACGATTATATCACCGTCAACATGCACGCACAACCACTCAGTCTCCGATGTCGTGGGAAATTGATCGTATAAGGTCCATTTTAGCCGCTCATGGACAAACGTGGCAAGGCAGGCGAAAAAAGGAAACGATGGTCAAACAACAGACGCTGAAGGATTATTGAACTTAAAGAACATATTGTAAACAATGTCATAACCATAGCACTTTCGAATCTGCGACGAAATGTGAACAATAAAAACTAGAGGTGGTACGGACAAAAAAACTACTTGCTGTCTACTGTTTCCAGACTGGAAAAAAGAAAAAAGAAAAAAGTTTTCTATCTCATATACTCACTTGAAATGATTATCCTAAATGGTTCATGCAAAAAGCATTGAAAAAAAGAAAGGCTCAAGCTCAAGCTAAGTTACAAGAAAAAGAAAGACATATTGGATTAGTTATTTTGCCATTTATACATGGAATGACTAAAAGATTGAAACGTTTTTTGAAAAACCATCAAATCAAAAAAGCAACAAAATCATTACGCACTATGGGAAACATGCTGCCAAGTATAAAAGATAAAATCAACAAATTTGATCAACGCGGTGTTGTATATAAAATTCCATGTTCAGATTGCACAGGTGTTTATATTGGTGAAACTGGTCGATCATTTATAACACGACGCAAAGAACATCAAAGGGACGTCAAATCTAATATAATTGCCCAACTAACAAATGAGGAATTAAAAAAAAAATCTGCTTTAGTGATACATGTTTGCTTGAATGGACAACGGATTGATTGGGAAAGCTCTGCAATTTTATCTATTGAAAGTGACTATAAGAAAAGACGGTTTTTAGAATCATTTTATATATACCAAACTGATTTTTCTTTTAACGATAAAATTAACAGTTTTTATCCCGGATTGTACAAATTTATAAATTTTTGACCGCCAGTTGTCGCTGCTGCACCTGTTTATTACCATAATTTTATTTTCTCCTTTTCGTTTTGTTAATTACTATGTAACCGTTGTCTGTGTTCGAACTTTAGTCACTCCTGACGAAGAAAAACTGATTTTAGTTTTTCAAAACGTTGAGTTTTGATGGATTTTATGTAGATTTTAAATCTAAATAAAGATCATTTCAACTTTCAATTACACCAGAAGAGCTATATGTAGAAGTTAAAAGTGATTGTAGTTGATGAAAGCATTGGTCTGACAAAACGCTTCAAACAGATTGCCTTCATTGTTAGCAGCATACTGGAATTTTGCAAAAATATACATGGGTGTGCCAGTTTTTGAAGTAACTACCCCAGTTTTGGAAATAAGCGACCACTTATTTAAATGACCAACAACGTCAAAATAAGTGACTAACATGGCACACAAATACTTTATTGTTTTTATTTTCGTTTTTTTATTTTTATTTTTTTGTTTTATTTTAGGCTATTTTTATTTATTTTATACGTCAATTTTATTTTCGTTGTTCATTTCTTTACAAATAATTGGGTTGTACACATTTTTGGTAAGTGGAATAGGCTATATCTCTAACCTAGATGCTCTCATTGGTATCAGACTTTAGACGGTAAAACAATACTGATAGCTTGCGTCTTTTCTTACTAACTGTCGAAAACCTTTAGGTGTTGTTAAGAAAAACAAGTGTATACCAGTGGTGCAACAACTAGATAAAAATCACTGAGGCGGTGCAGGATTATGTTCGATTTGCTGATAAGCGTATAAAGCGTCGTGTTCAAAAGGAGAAACAATTGGACGGAAATAAATAAAACTTTTGTAGATTGGATGCTTTTCTTTTTGTGTTTTATAAAATTTTAGTAACTTATTATTTTTGTTAGTTTGCCATGCAGGTTAAAGCAGCCACATCGTAAGATAACGTAGTGAACTGGTTATGTAAAAATCACGTGATTTATGCTAGGGACAGGTAGCAAACTTGTGTTTGTCACATGGAATTACATAATTGTTAACAACTTAAGCCACAAGTTTGTGGCAAAACTGATAACTCAATTGGTGGTGACCACTTGGCTAATGAGTGGCGAAGACTTGTGGTCCATAGCCTTTGTGCAAGATTACAAGAATATCACGTAATTATAACATGATTTGTCACCGTCCAACATAAGATTCTTGTAAATTCGCCTTGAGCTTTTCATGTGTTTTTCTCGTGAAAATGTTTGCGGGGGGTAGCGGAGGGCGCAAGTAACGCTCCCCGTCTGGCCAGCTCATCAGCCGTGTCGTTTCCCGGGAGAAACGAGTGTCTGGGAACCCATTGTAGCCTGATAGAACAGGAGGGGAGAGAAGACATCTGCCAGAGAGTTTAAGATAAGAGGAAAGATTGAGGAGAGGACAAGGTGGCGAAGACAGAAGGATAGTCAAATAGGAGGAGAAGAGAAGAGAAATGGCAGACCTGTTTGTGCTGCCGAGACCAGCAAAAAGCGTGCATAATGGCGCAGGCTTCAGCGGAAAGAAAATATATTCGCTCTTGGAGTCAGATATACCGTGGGAACCTCACAACAACTCAACATACAGAAACCGACGGAACCGATCCCCACAACGGGTCAGTTTTTTACCCATGCTGTTTCTAGGCTCAATCAAGCTTACAAGCAGTGGTCATATGTAATTGCGGTGAAGACCTTTTTTTGAAGATCAATATTTTCAAAGCTGTATTTTCGCCGAATTAGTTTTGTCATTGTAGGGCAGGTAATTTGTTTGTAATTATCGCAAGCATGTTCACTGGAAAAATGTTAAACATTGTTCTGAAGCAGGCTTTGCCCCCTCCTCCTTACGCCACTACCATCAGAAGTGTTGTAATTAACATTGTCGGTTGAACCGGCTTCGCGGCTTCACGCAATTGATATTTGTGAGAACAGTAATAAAAAGGTAATGTGTTGTTGACATAGTCATTTCACGTTTTGAAAATCAAAAGTACCGCTTTTTTAAAGGAAGTCGATCAGTCCTAAAAAGAACATTTTGGGAGGTTGCGCATAGCCGCTAAATATCTTTTGAAGTTTTGCAAGTCTCTGGCTACGTCTTTCTTGCCCTGCTTGGTACATAGAAACCGGACTTCCTCACAATTAAAGTTGCAAACGATTTCGAAAAGTTTTATTCGTTCATTTTCTGAAGTGCTTGGAACCATAGTTTTAAACAACAGAGGGGTAGGAAGGACGCCAAAGTGATTGATAAGTACTTTCAGGAGAACCTCTACTGAGGACTTTTTTGCAATTGTATGCCTATTTGTACGATCTAGCGCTAAGGCGTGTGTGGGAAACCTGCTTAGTACTACGGACCATGCGAATTGCACAACAATACGAGCTGGTCGAAAAACTTTTTAATTTTCAAATTGCGCATAATCCTACCCAAAGTGCAAAAAAACGTTAAAAGAATGTCTAAAGAAAGTACCGCGATGTTAAACGAGCAGAAAAACTGAGTGCGATGGCTAAAAATTCTTCTCTTTGGTGAGACGTGCGACGTCTGCTCAAGTCAAAGATGTAGCTACGCGCAATTCCATTTCAACATTTTCATCAGTTAGACTGAAGTGAAGCGGACTCTTAGTGAGATTCAGTTTAGAGAAAAATTGCTCACAGCGGCAGGTGCTTCCAAAGAGCGACGCATATTTGCGACCATATTTCCGTAGGATGGAAAAAATCATCAGCATTAAAGTAGCTTCGTAAAAGTCAACCAACGTTGAGATACCTTTCAATGTATCATCAGTCTGAAGCTCAACTATTTCATGTTTAAAGTTACTGGAACAGCAGCCACAGTCACATTGAAGGTAGTGGCAAAAATATGTAACTACGTTTGCTTTCATTTTATGTCCTGAAATCTTTCAATAAATGCCTCAGAAATCTTTGCACATTCATGAGCATATTCAGCTGTTTTAGAAGCTTTTGCTCTTGTAAGGGGGAAAATGTGTGGTGTCATTATTTTGAAGTTGTACTTCACACAGTTGTAATTTTTTTTTAAAATGATTTCACTTTTGCAAACATGACATTTAAAAGCTGGTTAGGTCCCTGCAGCTTTTTATTGAGTTCAGAAAGATGCTTACTGATGTCAACCATAAATGCAAGTTTACACAACTATGGGCTATCACTGAGTTCAGCAACAGGAATTCCCTGCATATTTATGAAATGATGGACTTTGTTTTGAAGCAAATAAAAATGCGTTAGCATGTCACTGCAACTCATCCAGCAAACCTCTTACAACAGTAAATAAGGTTATGATAATCCACATTCAAATCTTTCAGTAATTTTTTTAAACAGGCGACTGCTTAGGTTTCTTCTTTTGGTTGTGATGCACTTTGTCACTGTTGACGTGTTATAGTAAATGTAATAGGCAAATCTATTATTGGTAGTCCAATTACTTGTCCAGCAAAGTAGTGGTAAACTACAAAGTGGAAGTGCTACAGATTAAAAATGTCTTCCTGTCATTTTGAACAGTTTGCAAAGATCAAGAGTATTCAAGATGTACAAGCATATTTGTTTACAACTGCAGGAGATGATGGTAAGAATTTATGATTTACTGATTAGATGGTAGAAGAATAACTTTTAAAAATTTAGCTACAGGAGTTGGCAGCATTAGTGCTGTGGTCTGAGTGTTTACCCATCCATCAAAATATTAAAAGTTAGTGTTACCTTCATGCCACAAAGTCAAGAAAAACTTGTGTAAAGATGACTGATAACCTTCAAACCATATTTTGTGTAGCAAAAATTAGCAGACAATATATGTTGAACATTTTATATTAGAACTGAACGTTTTTACTCATCAACATGGCCTTTATTGGAGTATCAAAATTACATGTTTGCCTTACAGCTTGAAAATCAATAATGAATATGTATACAAAAAATTGCTAATGATACAATACCAGCACACCAGTAAATACGATCTAATAATGTTGTTGGTGATGTACTGACATGTGAACATCAAATTTTTTTTTACAAGAAAAATGAGATGAACAGCAATGTAATTTTGATGCTCCAACAAGGGCCATGTTGATAACTGAAAACGTTTAGTTGTAATACAGGGTGTCCCAGAAGTCACCCACAACAGTGATCATTACTATTTTATTTGCTTTGGATTTGATTTAATTATGGGGAGAAACTAACAGTGTAAGAAAGAGTTGAATTGGTTTTCATGTTTGGAAGAGATGGAGCAACACACTGCCCTGTAGCTCAAGAATTCAATCTTAATCACTTTGAGCAAGAACAACCATTGAGCCATGCTGCAGTCTGCCGTTTGATCTATTGCTTTCAAGAAACAGGCCCAGTTGCTGACTGTGAGTGATATGATATAAGAGTGTTCTTGATGAAGAAACATCCACCATGGTTTTGGCAAATGTTGCTAAAAGTTCTGTGAAATCAGTAAGAGAATAAGCCAAAAACTAGCAATTAGTAAATCATTAGTGCATCAAATTCTCAGATGTTTTTTATGAAACCTGGATGGTGCGTGACTTCTGGGACACCATGTGTAAAATGTTCAACATATATCATTTGCTTATTTTTGCTTAAAGTGGCAGAAACACGGAAACTTATTGAAGTTGATATTTAGTAAAGGTATAACTACCAAACTAAGTAAAATTCTAGAATTAGTTGAGTAAATTAAGTGTTTCAATAGATATCTGTGTTTCTGCAATTTCCAATGTTTTTTCCATAATTTCTTGAGAATTTCTGCATTTTCACGATTCAGTAAATTTCCATATTATGATATTTTCCATGCAGTTGCAGCAGTTATTTCCTGCAAAATTGTGTAATGTGGCTGACCAAATTAATTGGTTACTTTCATATTCCTTCAGCAACTGTAGAACTGCAGCAATCAAGGTTGAACATGTCCTACTTTAGTTTCTAGTTGCTGAATAATTAATGTCATCTTTCATCACATAACCAAGTTGCAGTGAATAAATGCTTGGTGTCACCGTGTTGTCACCAAAAGTTAAATTTGTAATAAACGGCAACAATGATAAAGTGCCAGTAGTAGTGGTTACCAAACGGGAGACCTAAAACAAGAACTCAAAGGGACTGACCAACTTTTGGCACTATCAAATGCAAGGATTCTCAAACTTGGATTCATGAGAAAAAAATTGGAAGCATGCAAGCAAGTTTCTTGTGGTGGCTCTTAAAAGATTTTAGACCAAAGAAAAGGTATAGGGTTTGCTAGGGGGGAACAAGAACACTGATATAATTGATCACCAAAACAAGGTGGTGGGCTTTATGATGGTGTAGCAACAACAGTGCTTGTTAAAGTGTGATTCTTTCTCACTTGTCAAAATCGTAAATTTACAATTGAATATCATTTGATACAGTAGTTTATATATTAACTTTAATGCAGCTTAAACAAAGTTTTAATAGAGCAGAAAAAAGTTTAGTACTTGAAGTAAGAGCAAAATTAGCAAACTTTTTAACGCAAAACCTGTCAAGCCACACCTGTATGCCAATGTGTACTTTCTCAAACTGACTCATCAGCATTAAATTCAAATTAAAAGTCACAATACAAAGTGATGCATTGAAATTATTAGTGCATAAAAACTAATTAAGCAAAACGAAAGAAAATGGAACAACAAAGTAGTATGTAGTGCTACAATTCTCCTTGACTTTTTTTCATATAGAGAAAATGTGGCCTAGGGTATATCTGTAGTATTTTAAACATTATTTTAAGAAATACATGATGATGAACAGCAATACAGTAAATAATAATATAATGATTAAAATTAAGTAATAAATGAACAAGAGTACTAAGTTTGATAATTTATGCAACTGTTGAAGATTCTGTTTAAATGTACATACACACAGTGCATAAGCTAAAGGAAGTGCAAGAAACATAATGAACATTTTGCTATTCAATTTTTCTCCTAACATGAAATCTTTCTTGCTGTTTTGTCCATAGATTGTCATTGAAACGCCTGAGCTATAAAGTGTTGTTGAAGGTTCTGGCCACTGCTGGAGAGGTGTCCCTGCCCCCAGAAGACCAAAATCAACCTTGACTTGATCACATGTAAGACCACAAGACAAAGGCAGTGGTGCTTAAGTCCCTAAACCATCACTTAGAAAAGCGTCACCCCCTCAGTGCAATCTGCAGTGACTTCACACTGCTTGCCTGAGTTGCTGCAGGTTTTCCTGACAACTGACAAAGTGGAAAAAAGCAATTTAATTAGGACAAAATATTGGTGCAATTGGCAACAATTACTATGTGATTAGCACAAAATGCAGTCAGACTGATCTTGATTGTGAAGTTTTTTTGTAATGAAGTGAAAGTCAAAAAATGATGATTACGGCTATTTTATGATGAAGGTATTTAGTTGTTATTTCATATATTATTTTTTTGTATGGTGTTGCAGACACTAGTGAATGGAGCACTGACAATGAGGATTGGACCAAAAGTTGGGACTTTGATGAAAAAGAAGATATAGCTGTGAGTGTTTTGGTATAAATCTATAGCTTTATTAGGACAATCGTACTTACTCCCTAGACTGCCATGACTTGGGATGTAAAAAACAATTTGTTAACATTTTTTAGTATTTCATTGCATCAATATTTATTAGTTTTCAAATCTTTTTTTTTCCAGCACTCTTTCCACAGTCTTCATAGTATGCGCTTCACTGTTCCCTCTAAGATTTTAGTAAGTGCGTAACTGCCGGCGCAAGTGTGAAATTGCTAGCAAATCTACGAAAACCGTCGGACAAGTTTTGGCAGACATTGCTGAACAAACGGTTACACCAGCCTTAGTAACATATTTTAAAGGAGTAAAAAAAGATACTTGTAGTAGCCTACTGCTATTTAGTCAGTGTATACGCTAAGCTAACTTTGCATAGCTTAGTTTGCCGATAATGTTGGTTGGTATACAACAACATCCTTCATTTTTCACTCAGATGTATTTCAATTATGAAACTTTATATTTAGTTCAGTGCTTTCCCACCGTTTTTGGCATTTGGCCCATGTTTGAAATGCACAGAGGTATGTGACCCGGTTATACATTTTCTCTTTTTCATGAGCGTTTTTGGCATTCGGCCCATTTTCAAAATGCACAGGAGGCATGTGGTCTGGTCATTTTATGCCCGATCTCAAAAAAGTTATCCAAGTAAATTTCAGAAGTGTTGTCCAACTAAAATAAAAAAACAAGTCAAAAAAAAGTTTTCCTTTCCAGCAATTGAGAAAAGGCTAGACTTAACAAAAAACACGTTTAAAGAAATTGAAACTGCACTTTATATTTTTCCTTCTCGTTTTAAGACTTATTTCAATCATGACTGGTAAGCCATCATAGCACATAGCTGTCAGCTGCATTTTATTTAAAAAAAAAAATTTTGGAGGGAATTTAATAGTAAAATTGGTTAGATATCGTACTCTTTTTTACTTTTAGTTTTTATAAATAGCAAGTGAGAGGTTATTTATTTCTGGTTTACAAAATGGTGTTTTGTACGCTAAAGTGAAACTAAGAGCTATGCGCTTTTTTATCTTAACAAGCACGATTGAAATTAGCGTTGAAACGTAAAGAAAACATAGCTTAAGCAATTCCAGTTTCAAACTTTCCTCGAAAACTAATTTCTTTTGTTAAAGTGAAGTTTGAGATCTACTTGCTATTACTGCTCCTTAGCTACGATAAAAAGATAAAAATTGGCCGGTTTACTTTATGTTAAGTGCTTTGGGGTTGATCTGTGATACAAAAGAAGTTTGGTTATGGCATGCGCAATATTTTAAGTTGCCGTCACTCGCTGTTGCATCATAGCCGGGCGATGTTTACGCGAGATGTTGCATTGGCCTAAAAAAGCAGCTGTACAACCTTTCATTCCCATTCACTGTATCCCACGCATTAAACAGTTGGTTGAAAATCGCAAAAATTTGAAAAAACGGAAAAAGTTACCAAAAACCACTGAACTTTTCTACACATTGTTGAATTTTAACTGCGAATCCGCCGGACATAATTTTGCAAATTTGCACTTTTTTGCGTTTGAAGGGAACAGTGATGCACTTGCAGCTTTGCTCTCCTGTATGCAGTGCAGTCTCTTACCTCTCGTTTTCCCTGAAAAATTGGCACCGACAGGCTTGTTTACCATTTGTCTGGCATTTATTTTCGATCCAACACACGTTGGAAAATTGTCATCATCTGATTCTTTACTGGTAGATATTGTTTTTGCTTATAATCAAGAGGGTACAGCTGCCTTTCCTGGTTTTACTACTGCTGCTGCTCTCACAATTTCTCCCCAAGTAACCTTTTTAATGAGTCCTTCCATCATTTTAGCTTCTCTCATGTGATGCCAATCATTCTCTTGGTTCATGATTTCCTCCTAAGTGATTTTTCTATGCTTTTTTACTAACATCTAACTTTTCTTCTTTCCCTCTCATGCATCTACCTCTTTCAATATTTTTATCATTTTTTTATGAAGTTCTTTAGTTATAAAATGTTACTTGGTGTGTTGCTAAACTTTTGTTGATTCTTTTTCAGGTCCTTTTTTGATATAATTAGCAATGACTTTCTTTGTTTAATTTTTGTATTAGCATTTCTAGCCTTTTTTTCTTATGATGGATTTACACACATCTTTTTTTATGGCGCCTTTTGTTGTATTGCTTCCTTTACCTTCACATTCCTCCACCATGGATCATGACGATTTCTTCTGCCATTCTTCTTTCTGCATTCTTCATTACAAACTCTAAAATACTATTTTTAAAAGCATTTCATGTATTATGTGCATGAACACTAATCAGCCCCTTAACTCTATCTTCAAATCTTGCTTTCATGTTGCTTTCTACTTTGAAACCCTTTTACCAACATTTTGTTCATTTTTCATTGCTTTTTCAACTTTCTGTTGTTTACGTCTGTAACCACCAATTGATGTTGCAATTCTCAAGGATTGCTTTCACGTCTTTTAACCCTTTCGAGACTCCTGGGACATATATGTCCTGCAGATTTTTTAAACTGACTGTTGGGATATATGCTTCCCGTAGTTGCTTAGTTTAAGCAGATTTCAGACTTTTTTGATATACCGGTATATTGCTAGTTGGCAGTAGGGAGAAAGCACATGACCAAAATTTTTGCCCGTTTTCCACGCAACAGTATGCTATTTTAGCTCAAGGATGCAGTTGCCCTGCTTTGTGCTTCTTGTCAGCAAAAATGCAGGTTAGGAGAGTGAAGTTTGTAAGAAAAAGGCTTTAATATTTTCTAATGACATGCATTTCCGCTTTTTAGTAAAATTATTTGGTGTTTTTCCAGGTTTTTCTTGCAAATTTTCAGGTTTTTCTGTAGTGGGATGCTTTTGTCCCAGCACTCTTTTAGTTTATTCTGTAGTGGGACGTTGTTGTTCCAGCAGTCTTCTGTATTGGAAACATGTTTTGCGGTGAATAAGTTATAACAACTATATAATGCACAAAAAGGAGTCAAAAGGAGAACAACAACGCTATGCAAAAGCTACTCTTTTCCGTATTGCAAGGATTGCTTTGCTATTTGTCATGAACAATTGAACAATAAAAAAATGCTTTCACAACTGTGTGTACTCAATGACTGCTGGGACATTATTGTCCCGCTCATAAGGTCTACTGGGACAATATTGTCCCATAATAAAACAAACAGTAAAATGCTTTTTTTAACAGACACCTTTTGAATAAGAGATCCAATGGCCATTACACTACAAAAAATAAAAAATAACGCAAAAACAACAAAAAAACAAAATCAGACTCGAAAGGGTATGCTTTCTGTTGCTTCTACCAACCGACACAAAATCAATCTGTTTCACTTCTACATATACTGTATGCTATGTACCTCTTCTTTTGAAAACATGTGTTTGCCAGACACAACTCCTTTTCTGTGCAAAACTCGAGCAGTTTTCTTTCTTCAGTATATCTTTTGCCAGTTCCATATCTATTAGGTTGTGGGGAAAGTTCTCGCGGTTGGTAGAATTGCATTTTATAAGCTACACACTTCCTTCCATCTAGTAGGTTGTTTCCAGTATTATAGAGGATTGCAGAGTATTATAGAGGAGGTGTGTCTATGTTTATCATTACTCTATTTTGGCTGCCATGCAACACTAACCTTACGGCAGCCCTGTATTGTCAGCAGTTGGATAGATTAGCCACCAAAATTGCAGAAAACCGACCAAATCACGGCACGATTCAATTCTTGCATGACAACACTCGGCCTCACACTGCAATAATGACTCACCAAAAGCTACCTAACTTGGAATGGGAAGTAATGCCCCACCCACTATATAGCCCAGACTTGGCACCAACAGACTATCATCTTTTCTTGTCGCTCTCCAACGCTATGCAAGGTAAAACGTTTAACAATCCAGATGACATTGATTGCTAGTTGATCAACTTTTTTGCTATGAAGGAAGAACAGTTTTATGCTAAAGGGATTAAAAGCCTACCCGATAGGTGGTGAAAAGTGCTGGAAAATGATGGTAATTATTTCATATCTTAAAATGTTTTTTATTTTGTAAATATGTCAATAAAATGCAGCGTTCCAAGAACTGCGAAAACTTTCCCTACAACCTTATACAATGCACACCCTCAAAACCAGCAGTCTGTCTCCCCACATGTCGATTTAGGTCTTCCAGACCAAGAATCATTTTACCAATGTTTGGAAAATCTCAGTCACATACCATTTCATTATTAAATTGATCTTTTTTGCAGTCTGCTCTTCTCACATGGGGTCCATAAGCACATACTACTCTTATAAACTCCTCTTCAAAAACCAACACCATTGGCATCACTCTGCCACTTTTTCTTCAAACTTATACAAACTTGTATATTTCTTGCACAAAAACTCCAAAATTGCCTTTTCCATCATTATTTCCAGACCACCAATACTTAAATTTCGTATCTTTGATACCAACAAATTGGGCTTTTTATCCTTGTTTTTGTAGTTTTTGGTAGACAGTATATTTTCACTTTTGTATCAGCTTGCACACTTCTACACCTCATTCATGAATACTTCCAACATGCCAACTGGTAAATCTTGTCTCAAATATCTGTCACTTGGAAATTCTTGACACCACCATTTAGGAGCTGTCAGGGACTTGAAGCCAATTTTTTAATACACTTTTTCATGAGGTAAGTTTTTGGAGCCCTTTTATTTTTATGGCGAACATTCTCTTGCTTACCTTCAACCTCAGTTTTTAGATATGAGGGATCCCCAACCTTAGTTTGAAGGCTGGTACTCAAAGGTCACCTCTCACAACGTACTGAGTGAACAGCTTCACTAGCACCCTGGCGAAGCAACGATAGTTTATTCAAAAAATAAAGAGCAGTATGCAAGCATTATTGTTTTGATGGCTAGTTCAGTTTTTGCAGCCAAGTTTTTGAATTTTTTTGGGCAAATGTGGCAATCTTGATTTAAGTGGTCACTTTTTTTATTGATACTGGGATTTAGCATTTTGATAATGGATTTACTAGATCTGAAGAAATATCTAATAAAAATGATATAAATCACTCATTTCATTTTTTGCAGGTTTTATGTAAATGTTGTAACTCAAAGCTGGTGCATTTTTGACTCTAAATCAGTAGTCTGTATAACAAAATGATAGGCTTTGGGTTGTCATTCAGGATTCAATCTTTTTGTTGTGCTGATTTAGCTTCAAAAATGGTGCAATTTAAGTGTTAAAATGTCCATATAACTGTCAATTTGTTTGTTTAGCTGATTTGTTTGCTACAAAGTTGATTTCTATTTGCAGCAAATTGATAAAGAAGCAGAACTTGATTGGATTCAGTCCTGTTTATTTAGTTTCTCTCCTATCGGTGATTTTCTTTGTTTTGCTAATAAAGAAAAAGCTGTCTTCATAACAGGTATGATTTAGATATTCCTACATTTTTTTTGTCTGGCTTCCTTCTACTGTAAAGTCAACGACCGCTCTTTTTGCTGAACTACTGTAGTGAAGTTAAAATTGGTAATTGTACAATATGTTTGCTTTGATGGACAATAACTTCACCATCGCAAGGCAGCTACAGTAAAGGCTGGCTGGTTGTGATAAGAAACCACTTTCTGCACCACCCAACCTTAGGATGTGAGCATTAGCTTTTGGATACAAGATGTTTCAACTAGAAACATCTCCTTCTATATGCTTAAATGTTCAATGTAAAGATCATTGTTAAGGTTGTAGAAGTTTTAATGAATCTAAAGATACTCACTACTATAGCCATCACAGTGTCAAGAACGAGGCAATGAGGGGAATTTGCTCCCACATATTTGCACGAATCTGACAAACATTGGCCATAGGCTCACATAAAATTGTCAAATGAAATTGTTTGTATCTAGAAATTACCTTTTTTCTTTAGTGTTGACTGTTGTGAAAAGTGCACATTCAATTCATCCAGCCTACTGTGATTAACGATGCTGTCATTTATTTGTTGTTATTTTTCTTGTCATTTATGGTTGTTTTTTAAGCTCAAACAAGCAACTCATCTCAACAAGAATTGTCGGTTTCTTACAAAGGTTCATTAAACGATGATGCCGGGTAAGAATGAGAGATCCACTTTTAAAATCCAGTTTTGTCTCTGTTGACAATACTGACCAGATATTCCTCATGTTCATCGAAAGTTCATACACAGCATTGCGCCACTTCGTTCTATCAGTTGCATCTTCCTTTTTTGGTCCAACTTCTTCATCCTGCTTTTCTAATCGCCTTCACTGTGACATTTTCGGTCGCCCATGTCATCTTCTTCCAACCAATTTAAAATCCGATGGCTTTTTTAACACATCATTATCCCTCCTCAAAACGTGCTGATATCATCACGGTCCATTCACTTTGGCGAGTACTGTGTATATAAATTTTTTTCCAAACCAACAAATCCATCAAGTTTTTGGTAGTCTTTTCTCCACAAAGAGCTCTTATTGCTTTTTTAGTTCTAAAAGTCGCTATTTCTTCTTTACATAGACATCATGTCTTATTTCTGTACAGCATTGCTGACCTTACACAACTTTGAGAAATTCTTTCTTTCATTTTCAACGAAAGCTCTCTTGTATGAAGTAACTCACTACACTCTTTGAATTTATCTATTCCGTTCTTGTTCTAGCTCTAGCTGCTGCTGCACTTCCACCACTGGCATTGAACCCGCTCCCTAAGTGACCGAAACTCTTCAAGCTCCACGTGGTCATACAATGATAGTTCATGTAGTTCCACAGTTCCTTTATTGCCCCAACACATCTTTCTCAAGCAAAAGCTTTTGCCATAGTTAAGGACACTCTTTATTTTTGCGCATCTACGATGCACCCATTTACCACATTTTGTACACAGCTCCAACTTTGCCATCGCACTTTCGATGCACTTGGCTCATGGGTCGACTTCGCTCTTGAGTATTTCTCCCTTCGAACCACGCATCATAACTTAGGTCTTCTTGAGGTTAACTTTCAGTCCTTTGATCTCAAACGTCTGATGAGATTACAAAAACTTCTTTCTCAAATTCTCCATGCTTTCAGTATTGTATATGGCTTGTCTCAAACATTCCATTTCTAACGGAATATACGTTGCCTGCCAAAAAGTTTATTTTGACATGCTAAATATACATTTACATATTTTGTTGCCTCGGATAACAATGGCCATCACTCACCAATAATGCTCTGCTTTGCTCCTTTATTGAAATATACAAAATAACTTTGTTGTGTATTGTGTAATCTTGAGCTTGTTTCGCATTAACTTTCGAAGCTTTCATGGCATCTTAATTAAGCAACATTTTTAATTGAGTGGATATCTTATTCTTTCATAATTGCTGCTAAGTGCTGATGCTTATTTTTTCATTAAGGATCACTTCAAATTTTTAAACAAACTGAGCTTTGCTGCCGTTAAATATTGATACAGAAATGCACGCCTGTGCGTTTATATACATGCCTGTGCATTAGTAAAACCATCAACAAGTTTTTCCACAAACGAGCGAAAATATGGTGTTTAAACTACAATAAGAATCTTCCACACCAGTAACCGAAAACTGACACTATTTTTTCTCTGTAGTAAGAAAAACGTTATAACATGTATTTTTTAGCCACCGAGGTACGTGGTGACGTCTTAAATCAGACAAACATCGATCTTTTTTACGCGTATTTTATTTACAACCCTCCTGGTATGTAGGTCAATGCAAGAAAATTTACAGCACAGAATACCAATACAATTTTACGTAGGTGCCCAGTTATTTGGCAATTTTGAATGATTATTAGAAGCGGTAAACAGTTCTGTAATTTGTTCATCAGCTAAAAAGCCACTGTTGTGTGACCGTATTATATGCGGAAATAAGGGTTTTTCCATGTTTCATGTCTAAAAACTGAGTGCGGAATATCTCTGGAAAAATACGGGATCTATTTGCGCCATCAGTTCTACTTTTTCTTTAGAGAAACCATCACTTGCATTCTGTGTCTTCCTCTTGCTTCTCTCAAACGCACCTCGTATGGTAATTGTGATTGGACTTGCGTGCTTGTTGGTTTCTCATCAGGTTATGTTCGTATGTATTCTGAGGTAGGTCACTGGTTTTCTTGAAATAAAATGGAAGTTAAGCTGATTTTTATCTGGCGACTTTTGTGTAAAATTTCTAGCCGAATTGGATTTAGTATGTGGAGTAGGTGAGTGATATTCCATATATAAAGATGTGCTGAATTTCCTATCGTGTTCATGTCAGACCGCAATCAGGAAATTGCGCAGTTTTGCTTTTTTAGTGCTTCAATGTCAGTGAAGAGGGTTGGGAAAAATAATTAATCAATGGCGGCATCACAGAGCAAACTAGTTGAAGGCTTAAGGGAATATTCTGTCATGCATCTGATAGATACAAAACTGTTTCATTGGGATTCAATGCCATCACCTCCCGATAGTTAATCGTTGCTATTGTGCAGACCTGCAAAATATATTGCCGCTATCGAGTGGCAATGATTTGCATTTGTTTTTGTACCTTAACATGCAGGTGCTACTAGTGGTTATTGTTTTTCATCAAAAGGCTTACTGAATTAGAAAAATATGTTCTAGTTTGGAGGACTTCTAATTTCCGAACTTTTACATGAATCGCCTGTGTTGGAACTTCGTTGTCGAACATCAGACACAGCGTTTAATGCATCTTATAATGGTAGTGCAGAGCACCATGATGAACTGACTATTTTATACGCTGACTCACTTATTTTGATTGATGGATTTGGTTTGTTTCAAACGTTACGAGCTTGCAGAAACCAACTAGCTGTAGGTAAGAGCAAATTATTTTACTTTTACCTGTACATCACATTATCTATAGTTTCAAATGGTTTCAATCAAAATAGCTTCAATAGTGGTAAGCACATCAACTCATTTTGAACCGTGCTATCTCAGCCATTTTTGAGCCACAACTGCTATTGATGTTACTTAACGCTGCTCTGGTATCATAGGGTCAATATGACTCAATCTGTATGTTCAAGGCTACGAGTATATATTGCTAGTAGTAAGATTTTGTAATGCGCTCTTATCTCCTATTGTGTTTAATATTTTCTTGCAAACCGTGTGCACTCAAGCAACTTGGTTTTTGTTGCTTGCTTTTGTTAAAAATTTGCATTTTTTTGTTTAGGGTCATATTGACCCCATGGTATCCCTAAGCGTTCTAAAAGGTAAGCGAAAATTAGTAACGCCCCGAACAGCTCAGAATGTGAGGTAGATCATTTGCAGCTGCGAGAACTTGCCAGAATCTCCTCCAAATGTTCAAAACAAACCACCCAGTGCAATGTTCTCCGACTGGTGTCAAAACTTATCTTATTTTGTGCTGTCCTGCGATATTCTCTTTACACCGCACTCTTTGGCGACTCTTTTTCATTGCACGAAATCGAGTCCAAGTTTTATCAGGAGTTACCGGCTCTTAGGACTCCATGGACTTCCGGTATGCCCCTATCCTATTGAAGAGATTGGGCAGCAACAGCAAGGGTTATAAAATTGAAGGTAAGAGGAAAAGTCGTGCGATCTAGATTTTCCGAAATACTTCGTCGTCATGGATCATGGTTACCTGCTGACGCGCATTCAAACAGTTTGCTTTTGAGATCGTAAGTCAAGCTAAGCTGAAATGAGCTCGTGTGGGTCGGAAGCTACTAGCTTTTTTAGGTAATTTTGTGGGTTTTGGTGGATTCAGGTGATAGAACTACAAAATGGTTTTTATGGTCGAGTTCAATGACTGAAAGGCAGCCATGCTCATCCTATGGTTTAAATATGTTGCCAAGGCTAAGATAACTTTTCTATTTTGAGCTCGATAATAAGAGTATCAACCTGTTAAAGACTGTGCTAAAGGCCGATACAATATTTGCTGACCTATCTACTAGAATGAAAAACAGCTCTTGCTTTGGCATTGGTAGCCGTAATGATGAAGTTTTTCGGAAGCGTTAGTCATATGATTTAACTCCTCATTTTACTTCTGTTTATTAAAAATTTTAAAATTTATTTTTATTAAAGTCTTCAAAAAACTTGGAACCAAATTTAAACTCTTTTTTTACTTATTACTCTCATTTGGTTTTGTCTTGTAGTTCCTTTTTAACTCTTTCGCTCCCGCGATCATCGATTAATGATCTCGTGTTTTCAGTGTTTACCTCAAATTTTTTTAAAATTGAGTTACAAAATTAGTTTACTAAAAAATCGATTTGTGACTTTATTTTCCATCCAATTTTTATAAAATTTTCAAAATATCAGGCTTATTTCCTCACGCATCGGAAGATGTATAATTTGTGCCCTAATTCTTGGATTTTTATACCCAAAAACGGTTAAAAAGACCAACAACCCAGTTGCAGACGACAAAATCGGCCAAATTCTCAGCACGTGCCAACTACACTAAAATCAAATTCAGATTACATCTTTACCACGAAACCAAACCCTTTATCATTAACACAGTCTGAAAACTACTCTTTTGGGGCATCATTTCACAAAATTTCAAGCGATAATTATAAATTTTACTTTTTTAAATTTCCAAATTTTTTAGGGGTCTCAAAACCCCACCAAACAAATTTGAATGGTAAGTAGATAAAAGTAAATTTAGTGCGTAAAATATATGATATGTTGCTAAATACTAGTCTCATTTGAAAGCTTAGGAAATTTGCTTTCCAGCAATATATAACTTTAAATAGTTTAGACTAAGTGGTATATGATATTTACTGATCAAAAATGAGTACTGTACATCATGTCAGGTCAAAACCCCCAAAATGTTTTGACTTACCTTCACTAAATTATAATTTTTACAAAAACTACACCCTATAAAAAGATAAAATAAATTGCAAATATTTCACTACTAAAGTTGTCATTTTGTATCAAGTTTCCAAAGAGACAAGAAGCGAAATACAAGTTTAAAAGCTAGCAGAAGTTTGGCTTCTCTAAATCAAAGTTTGCTGTATTCCCCTTGTTTCTCAAGAAATGGGAAGGGTGTAAACAAGCTGCTGCTTCATTGTCAGTGACAGCATATTCTATTTACACTTAATATTTTCTGAATCTTGAAGAAATTCCCTGTTCAAAAAATGCATAATGTTACATGGTTTAGGCTAACCTCTAGCAGATAATGACTGATCATATTTTAGGTACTGAATTTAACTACCAAAATTTGGTACCGGTCGGTACCGGTCAAAAAAAGGTCATGTACCTCAGAAAATTGCAAATTGTAGAAAACCTAGGCTCTTAGGTAAGTTTTGAGTGATGTACCTTGAAGGCTTATTTCCTTAGCATCACCTTGCGACCATTTCTAAAAAAATTGGTAGAAAATAAAATCTGTAGTGATCTTTGAGGTGAGGGTACCTCTTTAATTTCGAAGACAACCCCCCCCAGTTGGGGGGTTAATTTGCATAAAATTTGCATATTCAAAAAAAAATTTTTTTTCTATTTGAAATCCTCAAGAAATGTAGATTTCAACGATATATCACACTTAATGTAGAAGTAAACAGCTGAGTAATGATTTACAAACAAACTTAAGGTACATAATTATGATTAATTATGATTGATTATGACAGTTTTTCGCACTGCCACCTTACGGACATTTTTTTTCGCTATTTTCGCGGGAGCAAAAGAGTTAAATGATTATTAATATTGTACGTTAGACATGCATAGTATAATATGCATAAGCAGACTTGGATTTTTTTTATGCCAAGTGTAATAGTTAGTTCTATTGTTTTGCAGCTACAGCTCAAGGTTCAAAGGCAATTGATCCTCCTCCGTTGTCGTACAAGAAGTGGGTGTTGCGTGGTCAGGATAAAATTAGTGCGCATCTCAGCACAGGATTGATGTCACCTTCTCCATTTGATCAAATGCACACCGCATCAATCGTCGATGGATTCGTTGCTGATGTGAAGAGCAGTTCATCTGCCATGCATCACTTTGCAGCAGCTGGAAGATCCCCATTTGTTGGATTTTACTATGCTACTGAAGTATGGCATTATAGAGTAACAGGCTACATTCAAAGACGAGTGTTCCTTTGAGCTAAACTTTACGAAGCAAAATACCGCCAACGTTGCTACCGAAAGAAACGTTAACAATTTTATTTGCTTCAAGTTTTATTACAAAAGAAACGCCTATTTATGAAAGTAGTGTTTATACTGTCTTTGAATATCTTACTAGGATGATATTAGGCTACAATTTTACGATGAATCACTGACTTTGTAGTTGGCTCTTAGAAACTTTGCTGTTAAACGAGTGGTCATTGCAAAGTTGTAAGTGTTAATTTGTAGTAAATGAGTAATCGTGTGTCTTTGGCTTCACGGCACTTATTCAATCGCTAACCATGAGTTTATGTTTGTTGTCCTTTAATTTCAGCCATTACTTGAAATGAATTTATAAACTGATTTTCAACATCATCGGTTTAATTTCTGAAGTTTTCTCGAGCGTGAAAACTTAATGAATACAAAATTCCTGAAGCGATGCAGTTTATCGAAAACTTGAGTTGTTTGGTGTATCGATATCTTGAAACAGCGTGTTTGTACATGCCTGTATGTAAAATTGCGTTCATAGCGGACCAGATAATTTGTTGATTGAAATATGTCGTGGAGCTACACTGTTTAGGGGAACCGGCGCGATGGTGTAGTGGTTCGAGCGTCCGCTTCGCAGTCGGTAGACCTGGGATTCATTTCCCTTGTCGAGTCATACCAAAAGACTTTAAAAAATGGTATTCACAGCTTCCGTGCTTGGCGCTCAGCACATAAGGAATAGTGTGGAGAACAAGCCGGCAAGCTTGCTTGTTGTGTCCTTGGACAAGGCACTTAACGGGATGCCTCGGTCTTTATGTGGCAGGCAGATGGTGGGGCCAAGCAGTCTACCCGTCGTGGTGGCCCAGTCTGACGAAAGACATGCAAACCGAGCATGAGCTCATACGCGTGAATGAATGAATGACTGTTTAGGGGATTCGATATCATGCAGCTTTTTTATTTTTTGTCATGGATGAGTAATTAATAAAATGTTTATAAAAGAATTTTTTTCAGGGCAGCAGCCAACCGTTTCTGTCACATGTTGCAATAGCTGTTGCTAGCAGGTTAAAATCTGCATTGTACAATGCTGCTAGTGGTTGGTTGAGCTGGGGACAGAAATCATCCGAAGAGGAACAACCCAAATCAAAACCAAAGCGCAAGGTTAGTTTGTTCCTCTGAAACTTCTTACGCAGGTTGACAAGTTTTCAGACCGGTCTGCAGTTGTTTGTACTGCTGACGTTCGTGCATTTCTCCCACGAGTATTGCAATTTGCAATCAAGCTGGGAAATTACACAGAAGTGGTTTTTCAAGGGCGCAACATCAGGTCTATGCAAATATTCAAAAAGTGCATGTAAACCTCTTGATTGTGAAACTAGTGTTCTATCGACGTGATCTACTGTGGCTGGGCCGGAAGTCCGTGTTATACCGTTTAACTTGAAATTGTGCTAATGCCTGAGACATGCTTTAGATTGAAGTTGGAACTGGCCTTGACATTCGTTGTGGTCTTCCTGATTTGCTACGCAGTGTCACCAACATTATTTTAGCTCCTGGTCTTAACTGGTTAGCTGCAACTTCAGATTCATTAGGACGCGTCTTGTTGCTCGATCTGCTCAAATCAAAAGCTATCAGAATGTGGAAAGGTACTTGATCTTAGAACACTTATCATTATTTTTACGCATTCACTGTTTGCCAAAAAGCTTGTCAGCTTGTTCTTAGAAAACGTTTGTGCTACTATGCTTAGTACACTTCCATCTCACTGGGCGATCTGTCAAAGAACGAAGCATTACTGAAACAACAAAACAGCTGCTCCAAGTGTACCTCCATATATCAATTTGCTGCAGACAACCTCAAATGCAAGGCGTAAGAAACAACACTGAGCTTTAATTGCTTGACCACTTAGTGATGAGACTTTATCGTTGGTCATAAATAAAAAATCTCTCTTAGGTGAGTAATATTAGCTATGTGATGTTACATTGCAGGTTATAGAGACGCACAGATTGGATTTATTCAAGCTAACGACGATGAAGCTAAATCAAAATCATCTTTTCCTCATCGCGCCAACAAAAGAAGAATGGCTCTCTTTCTGGTTATTTACGCTCCACGTCGTGGCATTTTAGAAGTCTGGTCCTGTATTAATGGTCCGAGAATAGCTACGTTTAACATTGGAAAAAAAGCTAAGTAAGAGAAATTTATGCATTGTACGTTGATAGGAAAAATCTAGATTTATTTAGCGTTCCCTTTCTTTCCGCTTTAGCCAATGTGCTTTGATATGTAACTGCTATCTTCAACCACCTACCTTTCTATTTACACTTTTCTTTCTTGGAGAAAACAAATGCTACAAATTTCCTGATTCCCTGTAAACTATAAGCTTTAGCATGGCACTATCCGGCAGATACATTTGATCTTAAAGATACGCTTTTTGAAACTTGAGAAATCATGCTTACGTCATTCCAATTGCAAATGGCCGACAACTAGTATTTATCTCAATAATTTTAGATTAGTTTACCCTGGTTATGGCCTGTTCGGTCTCTCCAATCCTCAAGCAAGCTCAAGTTCGAATATGATTCAATGTTGCTTGATTGAGGATGATGGATCGCTTAAACAACTATCTGTTCCATTTCATCTCGCGTTGAGGTTTGTTAATGTTTAAGAGCAATTAATGGTATATTACTGTTTATCACAAGTTAAAGTGGTTGTTGTACAACATAATATATGATGTGTGTTTGAAAAGTAACGAGACTGCGCATAATTCTTTTACTTTATATGCTCAGTGTAAACTTCAAAGTAATGACTGCTTTGAGCTTAAAGAATACGAAAAATCATTGGGAGTCGGATCTGGTGAGTATGGATCTGGTGAGTATGGATCTGGTGAGTATGGATCTGGTGAGTATGGATGTTGCTCCAGCGTAGCAATGTTATTTCTGACAAAGGATTTTCGGATGTTCGAGGCACTGTGTGCCAGAGCATTGTCGTGGTGAAGCAATTATATTTCGTATAGTTGTCGCCTCTTTGCTCGCACTGACCGCATCAAACGTCGCAGAACTTCTTTGTGAATGTGCTGGCTGATGATCTGGCTATGTGTCATCGATTCTGTGTGCACATTGCTCCACACATCCAAGAAAGCAGTCAACATCATCCTGATTTTGGACTAAAACATCCTCGCTTACTTTGTTCTTGTTGATGCCGGATTCTTCCACTCTTCAACTGATGCCGGGCTTACTTTGGCGTTGGGTGAGTCGGTCGTACTCAAAGATCCATGACTCGTCACTTTTGATTATATTCTTCTGCAAGTTCGGTTCTGCTTTGGGTTGTTCTAGGATGTCATGACTTACCTGCATACGTCTCTCTTTCTGCTGATTATGCAACTGCTGAACTGTTTTTGCACAGATTTTTCTCGTCCTCAGATTATTCGTAATGATTGTCCACACCCTGTCGCAGTTCTTGCGCAACTCATTTGCAGTCGTTCTAATAGTGTGCTGAGACTGCAGCTGTACTTTCGCGAGAGGTTGTCCAATATTTAAAGCGATGCGTTAATCCCTGCTCCATGGTCTACCGCCATGCCCCCATCTCTCGGAAGGGGTCGGGTGACAACAACAACGACAACATGCCTTAATCACAAACGTAAACATAACTCGCACAGCCCATACATTTTCGTTACTTTTCAAATACACCTCATATTTTGTTTGATATTACTACTTTATAAATTTGTTGGCGTTGCGTAATTCGAAAAGCAGTAAATTTTCTAAAAAGCTTGTGACATTTCGCTACCTGTGACAATACGAGTTTGAAAAAGAGATTGAGCAGATACATACTCATCCAAGTATTTGGCCAAACGATGTTTTCCAAAGTTATATTGGTTTCGTGGCGTAGCGGTAAGAACGTCCGCACCATAATTAATGGTCTGATTTTATTTCCACTGTTGAGCCATACCTAATGCTTCAAAAATGGTGCTCACAGATCTGTTTGTTGCTCAGCAATAGCTGCTTGGTTTGGACTGGAAAGTGAAAGATGAAGCTGCGAAATTTACTCAATGTATCAGACAGTGCTAGTTTGTCGTGTAGGTTTTAGCCACAAATTCAGACGCTGATTTGACATGTGTCCAGAACTTACAAAATTTACATTTCGCTCTCCTGGTGTGTAATATTTTGATGATATCCCCGGTTACTCTGTATAGGGAGCAAAATTGAACGTTCATGAATGTATTAGGCGAAGCAACAGCGGAATTCATTAGTAAAAAGTTTACTCATTAAAAATTGCTCTGGCTCTTTTGAACTGTTGCTGTTAGAGGCGCCAAGAAACTCGATTACTTATGTGATTTGGAGGAAAGATATAGATATTTACTTATTTTCAAAAAACCGACGGTGTCATTTAAGGCTCATCTTGCGCATGCATATATTTAATCCAGCTCTGAATATTTGTTACATACGTTTTCGAGAACAGTCAAACTCCACGTTTTTCACAGTTGCTTGCATCTAAAAAGATCTGTTATTTCAGTGATTCAAAGAGTAGCAAAGCGCGTGACATCCTTCTATTAAAGAGCATCACTCGGCTGCTTCAAAAAAATAATGTAGAAGGTTGTATGCTTGCAGTATTTCTGTTTTATTTTATTTATCACTAATTGGTAGTTCCACATGAGCTTGATGACGTAATGGTTAAGGCCTCACAAGTGAAAGATCGGAGTTCGAATCCCGGCAGTGTTTGAATTTCGAAAGCAGCTTGCTACGTGTACCCAGAGTGCAATAACACAGGTTTGCTTTCATGTCCAAGGAAGGCGACTGAAAAAAGGTTCATGCAACTGTACTCTAATTAGTGATGTGGGCTCAGGACAATGGGAGTCTTAACCTTCTAAACCCCAAGGCTCGAAATCGATTATGGGGTTGTCTTTGTCGATTTAGTTCATGCACTTTTTTTTCTAATTTAGACCGTGGGTTTTAAATGAGAATTTAATGCACTTTTGAAAAATGCGTGTTGGTGCTTTTGGGAAACAATTTTTTGATCAATTTTTATCGGTGGCAGTGTTATTAGTAATTGAATTTGTGCCATCGGTACTGGCAACTCGGAAACGAGTTTAACCACAACTCGTGCAACTGCAATAATTTTTCTGTGATGAAGATATAAAACTAATGACTGCTTTCAGCAGGTACGCCCAAACACAGCGAGTTAGACATGAATGAAATGACCAAGTTGATCACCGACATGCGGCTTGCTTCGGTACAAGTACAAGCAGTCAAGAAGCTCGTGCAATCCTACGCTGGTAATTGTGATCCACTGAAACAATGCTTGCAACAGCTCAGTTTACACTTGCAGCCGGAAGGTAGGACTGGCAGGTGATCGGCTACATTGGAGAAACTAAATTATGACAAAGCTATTTTGATTTGCTGGTTGTGCAGCGCTGAAAATGTGATTCTGATCAAATGCTGTTTCGCCAGTCATGCGTCTCGAGAAGCTGTAGACAACAGCTTTTCCACTGTTAAAATTTTTTTTCGCGAATGGTCTATGATAGTACAGAAGGCAAGTTGATGTGGTGGTATATTATTTACCTCCTTCTCCTTGGGCGGCGGCGCGATGTGAAACAGTGATTCATGATCATAATGCAAACCTTATCAAAGCCGATTATGGTAAAGCAACGGTCAAATTCGAATGAATGGTGAATTGAGAATGCAGACCGTAAGCCCCATCACCATCGAAGCGGACTGCCAGTGTTGGGTGCCAAAAAGTCCTTTACGTCATGCTGCGCATGCACTTTCACTATTTTAACGCTTTGAAGCACGAAAAGAGAAAATCATCACAGGTGTTTTTACAAAAACACAACTAGGCTGCCCGTATTTAGTTTAGACTTATTGTTATTTAAACTTTCCACAGAATCAAAGAAAGATGTGAAGGAACTACTCAATTATCTTCAATCACTCTCATCATTGCTTGATGCTTACATGGCTGTGGAGAAGTTGAATAAAATTTCAAATAAGTTTGATGAGTTACCATTAAAGGTAAGTTGTTCGAAGCACGATCACACCATGAGTTGTTGTCCTTTTTACCAGTAATTTTGTTATTTCAGCAATAATCGATTATATAGTCACTAGTTGAAAGCAACACATTTCGTTTTCCTGTCTTTATGCTTTGTAGTCGGAAGTTGAATTGCGAGTTGGTGTACAATTGCGCATTCGTGCATTTGCAGCGATAGTATAATGCTACAAGACAAATTTGTGATTCTGAAACTTGCGAGATCAAGCGGAAAATATACCTCTAAACCACTCCTGACTTTTCTTGAAGTTGCCAAAGCCGTTTTCATTATTGCGTGATAGTTATCTATTCTTTATTAGACTATTTTATTTTCAATTCCAACAAGCGAATTCTGATGCTTTTTATGAAAGGATGTGAAAAGTGAAGATTTGTCGACAGAATTTGTGATAACAAACCGAGAAGGTGAGAAAATGAAAGACGTGCTGTCAACCTTTCATGCTGTCCAACCATCTAATCAAACTCAGGTTTGTAAATTGCATCACAAGTAACGCTTATCCGTATCAATAAACGTGAATATTGTTGTGCAAACTGTGTCGTGTGTAAAATATGGTATTTGATGAAACTTCACCTGGAATTAAAAGAGAAAGTAAATCCTATTTGTCGTCTGCCGGTGATCGGTGAATTCATAAATTACCAGCACTACTGGAGCAATGTTACTAGTTACCAGTAGCACGAAGACGTCACCGGGACTCACCAATGTTAGTTGCTTTGTTTGTGGCGGGGCTGCCAGTCTGCCATTTATATTCTTGATTGGTTTGAAATAGACTGTCGCCTTCCTTGAACCTGATCTCGATTAGGCTTGTGGTGTGAACTTCGAAAACCGTTTTGTCTCATGTTTCTAATCCAAGAAAAAAGAGGAATTAACAACGCGAGAGGCAGCGCTTACATCCTATGGCTAGAAAATATTGTGGGAAAACTCTCGTTCCATCTCTTTAAGTGTCATGGACTTGCCTCTCTCAAATAATTCACATCTACAATTTCTTGCGACCATTGTTGGTATTTGTGAAAAAAGATTTTCAAAGATTTGGTTTTAAATTCCAATGTATGAGCTCGTGGTCAATGACAAACGTACATAAAATCCTTGGGAACACAAACAAGTACTGCGAAATGACATTGCATTTGAAATGATGTGCGATCAAAGTTGTAAGCATTACTATGACACAGTTGTGTGATGAGTAAAACCATGTGTTTTCAGTGTATAAGTGAAACCAGTGTGGCAGAGTTCCTTCGTTGTTTTTATGTTCCTTCGAAGCAATCCGCTTTATACAAACTCACTTCCAACCAAGAAAATATCAAACAAATTTGTAAGTTGGAGTTTTTGTTGGTTGGGTCGAGTACATATTTTGTGCAAAAATTAACATGCTAGCAGCTACAATATTGTATGTATTGAATCGGAGTAGTTGGTTTTAGGGACGGTAGATATTTGCAGTTGTCGTAGATGAAAACACAACTATAAAGGTTGGTATTTTTATGATGAAAACTGTCAACCAAAATATTAAAGCAAAACGTTTCATTTTGCAGTGTAAATATCTTTGTGAGTAAAATATTTTGAAACCATAAAACTTCTGCGAATTATGCTTTTACTGATTTGGCTGCTTTATCCTGACCAGTATTCACAAAAATGTTGTTTTCCCAGCAACTTACATCTTCCATTCCTCTCTGTTCGAAGCTATCCCTTCGGCTGACGTAATCGATGCGATACAGAGTTGCATTAAGTTATCAAGCAGTGATTTACTTGTCATGATATTCGAATGTTGGAAGGCAAATGAAGACAAGATATTCCACAGTAAGTTACATTACTATCTGATTTTAAATGACTGAAATTACAAGGTTTTATCTTTGGTAATTTGACTATTTTGTCTTGCCGTACACCGCTGTTTTTATTGTCAATGTTGTAGTTGCCTTTTGCGCATTAGACCTGTTCAGATTTTAACTTTTCAAAAATTTTTATCCGGCTTTGCAGCGTTCTTGATGCAGATGTTAATGTTAATTCCTAAAGTGTCAAATTTTTTGTTGTTGATTACTCGACCCCTTCCGAGGGATGGGAGCATGGCGGAAGACCATGGAGCCCCAGAAGCCGGGCAACTCCCCAGGATCTGGACCAGAGGTCGTAAGGAGACAGAGAGTTGCCAAAGAGTGAGCGGCACAAAGAGTCCGTAGCTGGACAGTGCAGAATGAGATGAGAGGTGTCCTGGGACGAGTGTCCGCAGGCGCTGCAGGAAGGATTCTAGATTCTGCCAATCCTATAGAGATAAGAACCTAACAGAAGGCTGTGTTCGTTGCAGCGTAGAGGAGAGAGAACATAGCGAGTATGACGAGGGAGCACAAGTTCCTCGGTGGAAATCGAGAGAACCTGTGTGTCAAAGAATTTAGATGAAACAGTACGTCTCCAGTCCGAGAAATGACAAGAGTGGATACGAGAGATAAGAGGAGAGAGACTACAAGGGATTGCAAAGGGTACAAGTAGCGCTCCCCGTCTGGCCAGCTCATCAGCCGCGTCGTTCCCCGGGAGAAACGAGTGTCCGGGGACTTATTGTAGTCTGGTAGAACAAGAGGAGAGAGAAGAAAGTTCCTGCCAGATCTGCCACAGAGTTTGAGATAAGAGGACAAGGTGGCGAGGACAGAATGAGAGTCAGATAGGAGGAAAAGAGAAGAGAAATGACAGACTTTATAGTGCTACCGAGACTAGCAAAGAGCGTGCAGAATGGCGCAGGCTTCAGCGGAAAAACTTGAGCATACTCTATACTAGGGTTGTAAATTTGGGACCAGTTTATACAATCCCGGGATCGGGATTTCCCGGTATTTTAGACTTATAATCCCGGGATTATTCGGGATTGAGCAAATAATTAAAAAAAGTAGTATGGAAAGAACAAAAACCTCTTTATTTCTTGTAATATTGACGCTGAAATATAAGAGCATCTAGAGTGGCATCATTCATTTGGCTCCTGATTTTGTTAGCAAAATAGCCAAGGGCAGAAAAGGCCCTTTCGGCCTCAACTGATGTGGGCTTAATAGTTTTAAGAGCAGTAAACAACCTTTCAAGATTTTCAGGCCTTCTTTTGCTTGTCTCGTACAACAACATCTCTTTTTGGACCACATGAGCGCTCAGGTCAGTGTTTTTGGTATCTTCTGTTTCGTCATCTTCTACAAAAGCATGAAGCTCCTGAGCTAAAGTCATTGGCTTTTCTTGGTCAAGTACTACCATGGCACCATCAACATTAAGGTTTTCAGGGTTGTCTTCATTGCCATCATAATGAAGAAATAGTCTGCAAGATATTGGTGGCTAGAGCAGCAATTTTGGGACGTTTAACTTTGTGTCCAAATTGATCTTGAGGTTGATCAAGATAAGAAGCATTCTTCAAATATTTCAAAAGATGGACAAGTTCAGCATTGCGGCGTTCCTTAATTCGAGCTTCAAATCTGCTCTTCAATTCCTGGCCAATTTTAGTTCCTTGCTCACAAAGCTTTTTCAACGTAAATGCAATTACTTTTTCTGCC
Source organism: Trididemnum clinides (assembly GCA_963675345.1). Classification (NCBI taxonomy): domain Eukaryota; kingdom Metazoa; phylum Chordata; class Ascidiacea; order Aplousobranchia; family Didemnidae; genus Trididemnum; species Trididemnum clinides. Next base: position 5,126,808 of record OY776301.1, read on the forward strand.
AAAAGAATGTCTGCATCCTCACTGGAGAGTGCTTCTACAGCAACCTTGATAGGAGCCAAAGCATCACACAGCTCTTTAATAATCATCATGTCCTCCTCAGTCAATTCAAACTGAATGTCCAGCTGAACTAAAGCCATTTTTATCTCTTTTCTAAGTTCATAAAACCTCTCTAGCATTGATAGCAAACTGTTCCACCTTGTCTTGCAATCCAGCTGTAGCTTCTTTTCTTTGCCTAATGTCTCCAGGATAAATGGCTGAAGAGCATCATCATTTTTCACAGGAGATCTTCGGAATATTTTTACAATTTTTCGAACTTTCTTGACTATGAACTGAATGTCCGGAGACAAAGTCGGAGCTTTGTCAACCTTTTCAGCCTGTTTTTCATCATCTGTTCCTTCCTCCTCAGCACTGGCACTGTCAGAGTCAAGGTCATCACTGAATGCTGCACTTGGTTGTCTTTTGTACAAGACATCACAAATGGCCAAATGGATCGCATGAGCATAGCATATCACATGGAGTGGACTTGTTTCTTTTCCAAACTTCACCATCAAACTGGCACCATCAGTGATCATAGCAACAATATCAGTATTCAGGTCAAGGCCAAAGCAATTTAGTCGATCCTCAACCAACCTGATTGCTTTTTTTGTGTCCATGCTGCCATGAATGCGGACCAATCCTAGTGAATGAAACCTTCCTTGAAAATGGCAGTTTATGTTCATATAACGTCGACTCCTTGCTGATGTCGACTCGTCAAACGTGATAGAAAAACGACCATTGTTCAATTTGATTTCATCAAGCTCTTCCTTGACCAACTTCTTGACATTTTCAAAGTTTTTGATCACCAGATTACGAACATGTTGGTGTGTTTTGGGCAGGACATAACCATCAGCCTTAAATGCTTGATGCAGTCTTTCACTTCTGGCAATTTGATTGAATGTGAGTCCATCCACGGCAGTTAGCTGGCTCAGTATTTCTTCCAGGCTGGGTTTTTTTGACTTCAAGAATGAATCAATTTTCCTGATTTTGGGTTTTGGCCGATCCTCAATGTGCAGGCAAGACTTCACCTCAATCTTATGCTTTGACTTCAAGTGAATTATAAGTCCCTTTGTGCTGGACCCAGAAGCTTTTAAAATTGTTTGACACAATTTACACTTTGCTTTTTCTGTGCTTTTGCAAAACAAAAAATGCTGCCACACCTCTGACTTTCTTTTAGCACCGACTTCTTCAAAGTTCGACATTGGGATTGTAAAATTGTAAAAATTGCGACAAGATAAGTAATGATTCGTAGCACTGAAGCGTAGTAAATAAAGTCTGTAAAGTTATTATACAAACTGAACTAAATAAAAAAATTAATAAAAAAAGGAAGTCACGATTTTAGGTTAACTTGAAAGCTAGGGAAAACTTAGGAACAGTTGTAATACACTATTATCAATCTACTGGTCGCTGAATGAAAAAGGCAATGAATTGAATACATTGCAGTACGCTTTTTCCTTAGGTTTCCTATCATAGTTTCCATCCCAATACGTTACACAACACTTTCTACCCATTTGCTTAAATGAAACTTTAGATGTGCTTTCTTAACAAATATGCTACTATTGCTTGTTTTTTCTTTACGTTTTGTTACTTCATTTATATACCTGAAAGCACATAACTCTTAATTTGCCAGTGACCAACTAAACTACTGTAACTGTAAGTAAGTGTCTATGCTTTCCTATGCTCAATTCTGCAAAGCATTGCGCAAGGGAACACAATTGTTCCAATTTCATTAAAAATGTGGGCCACAAACAATGCTGTATGACATCACAATTTATACTGCTAGTTAACTACACAGTACAGAATACAGACTTCTTTACACTGTGTGCGCTCGTGTCTTGCACTCATTCTCTGGGCAGAAGCTGAGCTGTCAGTTAGCTGCTATAAGTATTAGAGGCATTAGAGCACATCATACTGTTTCCATCAGCAACTTTATCGAGTGTAGAAAATAGTAACTTCATTTAGTCTCTCTCTGACTCCACTCATGTAGAGCAGCATGCCAGGAAAAGGGTTTTGCGCCAAGAATATGACTGTAATAATTGCAATGTCGGATATCTTACAACTTCAAGATGGTCATCGTATCCAATTGTATAAATTCCGAAAATAAAGAATAGTGCAAATAACAGGTCGTAAATTTACGAAATACAAGTTTGGCGCACCTAGCTAACCCTTGCGGTGCACCATTTGAGAAACGCTGAGCTAGGGTACGTAAAACTTAATTCTGTACTTTAGAATTGTAACATTACATGATGCTCACTTCCGTAGGCTGACATAAAACGGTCAATCAGGGGTATAGTAAATTTAATAAGTCCCGGGATTTCTAGACATATAATCCCGGGATTGGGATTGGAAAAAATACCCCAAATCCCGGGAATTCGGGATCGGGATTTCCCGGGATTACAACCCTACTCTATACTAGGCCCGCTAAAAAGGAAAGAGTGGTCTCAGAGCCACAGATAGAGCAGTTGGCTAGAGCGCCAGAGCCGTCTGTTCAGAGTATCAGATCATCAGGGGGGAGAGAGTCAAGGTGGGCGAGAGCCGCACCTTGGCGAGAAAGAGGGTATCAAAGCGGGAGCATGAAGAGGAAAGGGTGAACTCCATGGTGAACGAAGACAGATTCCGAGGAGGAAAGAGAGGGCACGCAAGAAGAGCCTCCCTAGAAGAGGTAGAAGGAAGCATGAGTGGGTGAGTGGACGCAAGAGCTCTTTAGGACAATCTGCAGAGTCTTGGTTTCACTCCTAGTCTGGTCGAACCTGAAATAGGAAAGGAGGTTGGGAGACGAAGAGTCTGCTCATAAGAAAAAAGAGTGAAGTGAGTCATGGTGACTCGTAGGGGAGGTAGAGAAACCTCGGAGAGTAGAAGTGGGATAGGGGAGGACGAGAGGCAGCCGGTGATGGCGCGACTGGCCGCTCGGTGGAGGCGTTGCAATTTGGTAATATTGGTGATGCTTATGAAATGAAACCATCCGGGTGAAGCGTAAGTGAGAAGGGGCCGAAAAAAAGCTTTATACAGAAGAGAGAGGGATTCCTTAGAGGGGCCCCATGAGGAAGCAGAGATACAGCATAAGGCGTTGAGACGTGGGAAGAACTTGGCCTTCAGCGAAGATACATGTTTAGAAAAGGAGAGAGTGCGGTCGAAGGTGACCCCAAGAAAAGTTGGAGTTGGATTGAAACGGAAGCGGGAGCCGAATAGGAGGAGGTTGGGCTGGAGGTTAGCTTGGTGGGGATCGACTGAGAAGAAGGAGGCCTCACATTTGCTCGGATTGAGAGGAAGACACCAGTACTCAGACCGGTGCTGCAATCGAAGCAGAGCTCCTTGTGTGGCCTTCATCGCAGTGGGGACCGAGAGGGAGGAGGACCAAATGACCAGATCGTCAGCGTAAAGAGAGCAGCTGACGGAAGAAGGCAGAGAAGCAGGAAGTTGATTGATGAAAAGAGAGAAAAGTACAGGGCCAAGAACGGATCCTTGCGGAACACCTCGACGAACTCAAAAGGAACGACTTTTGTGATTTTGAAAAACCATGCAAGCGCACCTGTCAGAAAGCAAAGATTGAGTCCAACGAGCAAAGCAAGGAGGGAGGCCAGCCGAAATGAGTTTGTGGAAAAGAGCGGGATGCCAGACCAAGTCGAAAGCTTTCGAGAGATCAGTAGTTGAGAGAATCGTCCAAGAGCCCGGCCTGGGTTTGTTAAACCCATCCGAAATGGACTGAGAAAAAAGAAAGGTTGGAGGCAGCCGCTACTACAGAACACTAGATTCAAGTCAAGTAATAAATATGTAGAATGTAAAGATGTTCTTCAATATTCAACGTCTTTGAAAGAAGATCAAGAAAATTTGGGTCTGTAGCGACAAGCATTTAGTGTTTGTTTTTTTGTGCAACACTGCCTCTAGTGGCCAAAATAAGAGTTGAAATATCGTAGTTTTCATCCGATCAGAGTAAAGTTGGTGTCTAGTCCACCATTTGCGATAATGGGTAGTTGATTTCTGTTATCAGTTCATGAACTAACACGCTTGTATACTAATTTCACTCTGATCGGATGAAAATTAAGATATTTTAACTCTTATTTTGGCCACTAGAGGCAGTGTTGCACAAAAACAAATACTAAATACTTGTCGCTACAGACCCAAATTTGCTTGATCGTTTTTCAAGGACAATAAATATTGAAGAACATCTTTACATTCTACATATTTATTACTTGACTTACGAGTATATCTAGTGTTTTGTGGTAGCAAAAAACTCGCTTACTTACTAAAATGGAGCACAAAAAATGTAGCGGACTCAGAGAACGCTGAATCGAAAAAACTTTTTGACATTTTCGGAATTAGCATTAGCATCTGCACCTAGAACACTGCGAAGCCGGATAGAAATCAAAAAAGGTTAAAATTTGAGCAGCTTGTTTTGTGTGCATTACCGCAAAAAATGTCGCTTCTTTTCTCTTTTTGAGATGAGATTATCAACACGGATTTTCGTACTCCCATTACTCGCAACTTGGTGTGATTTTAAGGGTTTTACAGTCAGGACAGCAACTACCAGAAAGTATTGCTACGGAGTCGATCAAGTCGTGTTTAGTCTATTGGTTACATATTACTTTTATGGTGACTGGTATATGCCAGCATGTCGTATTCAGCAGCTGGAGCAAGCTGCTACAATTATTTTAGAATCATTTTGTGCGGCTTGTAATCAAGGTTGCATGCTGTTTTTCTTTAATAAATTTATTGGTGCAGTACAATATGTGTAACAGTTATCATGTTCAAAGTAGTTGGAACAACTGGCGTTGCACATGCTCTTACTGTGCTAGGCTAACTCTTATGAGAAAATGTTAACAGTAGTGGCTCTCGTGCATGTGTGAGAGGCTTCTAGCTTGTAATGTGTAGCATCAGTTACTGCACCATTTCGTGAAGTGCGACTACTAATTTTTCAAACAATTTTCTACGCACTCTGATCAAGGGTGCTTTTTTAGCGAAAAGCCTCACTTTCTAGTGAAGGGTTTCCGATATGTAATTGTTGTGTGTATTATTTGTCACCACTATTTATTTCTCCACATTGTCGTGATTGTAGAGCTCGTTGTAGAAATACAGGAAGTTGGGGCATTGGCAACTCTTAACGTGTCCAAACACAACGCGGTGTTTGTGTTACTGTAAGGGTTTCCGGTAAATAAAAGATGACGTTTAAGTCAACAACTCTGACTTTTCCGTGTTGCACAGATTTACTTGAAAGTGTACGATGTTTAAAGAGGTTTGTTGAGATGTTCAGTGATCGTGAAAATGATAAAATTTGGAGGGAGTGGGTGTGCAGCGATGTTTGTAGCTCAACACCATCCCTGCTAGCTGCGTATCTCATCGTGGTCGTGTGCCGTGCTGCAGAGGTTGAATGGAGGTCGGGCAAGGTTCGTATTTGATTTGGTGTGGGCTGCTCATTGTAAGCATTTTACAAAGTGAGCATTAAGGTTGGATTTGTTTGCTTGTTAATCAAACTATGATGCAAAATTCGGTAGACACTCCATCAGTAGAGCTGTTTTGAAAAACTGATGTGAAATAGAGTGTGCTATAAACTGTAACATCAAAAACGTTAATTGGCAATTTGTAAGTAATGATGGAAAGGGAATACGTTTGAATCAGAATGCTCTGCAGAGTTATTGTTTTATTGTTTTGCGGTTTACAGATGTCTGACAGCACGGATGATCTTCCGTCCTATGACGAGGTAATTCATGGTGTGAAGCCTACAGGAAACACCCGTAAGTAGTTGTGATGTAGTTGATGCATAGATCTTGTTTTGTCTCTAGATGACGGCACCCGGATTCGCCTTCCTTTTCTTGCTGTCATGAAAATCTGCTGCACTATTTTTGCTCCATTTTGTTTGGACGTGGCATCTTCTTTTAACCATTTTTATCGTGAATTCCTAAGAGCATTGGCTGGTCGAAAAGCATATTTGATTCTAAATCATTCATTAAACTTGTCGGCAGCATGTCTCATTAGAATTTAGCCTAGTCTACATTACGCTCAAGCGCGGCTTCACTCTTCGTTTGTTTTATTTTGACCTCAGTTTGGACCAGGCTTGAGTACTGAAGTTGTAAATTTAACGCTCTGACCGTTACTTAGCAAACGATACTACGGCGCAATCAAGCGAAGCCGTCGTTCGTTTTCAAGCTTATGCTTCGGGTTTACGCTTGTCTTGCGCCGACCAAAAAGCCATTCATCGGTGGCTGCTGACTCGAAAACCGTGACTTCGTTTCTCTCACTCTTTCTGTTTGACCGGTTGAAAAAAATTTGTTGTTGACCGACCCCTTCCAAAGATGAGCGTATGGCGAGAGACCATGGGGCTTCAAAAGTTGGGGAACTCTTCTAGGCGTGGACCAGAGGTCGTATAGAGAGAAGTAACCGCCAAAAAGCGAGCCGCACAAGAAGTCAGTAGCTGAACAGGAGAATGTGGAATTAGATAAGTGTGCTGGGTCGAATGAACACAGGCGCTCCATGAAGGATTTTCAATTCTGCCAATTCTAGAAAGACAAAGAGTTATCAAAAGGCTGTGTTCGTCGTAGCGAAGATGAGAGAGGACACAACGAGTGTGACGAGGAAGCACAAATTCTTCAATAGAAATTGAGCAGACTTAAAGAATTTTGATAAGACATTATGCCTTTTCTCCGCGAGAAGAGAAGAGTGGATGCGAGAGATGAGAGACTAGATGGGACTGTAGATGGCTGGAGCATCGCGCCTCATGTGATCAACTCATCGATCGTGTCATTTCCCACAAGAAACGAGTGAACGGGGACCTATTGTAGCCTGATAAAAAATGAAGAGAAAGGATAGTTTGTGCTAGATGTGCGAAAGAGTTTGAGGTAAAAGGAAAGACATAAGGGAGGAAAGTGTAGCGATAAGAAAGCCGGAGTCGGAGAGGTGGGAAGAGTAGTAGCTGACTTGGTGGTGCTGCCAAGACCAGAGGAGAGGTTGCGGAGTGGCGTAGGTTTCAGCAGGAAAGCTTGAACACAACAGGCCTGCCAAATAAGAAAGGGTGGCCTCAGCGCCACGAAGAGAGCAGTTGGCAAGGACGCCGAAGTCTTCTGCCTAATGAAAACGAAATAGAGCTATCCATCCAAATCATGAGATAGTGAGATTGGAGAGAGTCAAGGTGGGTAAGAGCCGCACCTTGGCGACAAAGAGGAGGATCGGAGCGGGAGCATAGTGTCATTGAATTGGGAAGAAGGTAGTATTCTCGAGTGCGTGTCAATCGAACGTCTTCGTTTAACTAAAGATCTCTTGTTTCATGGCGGATTGTTCACGCCGCGCTTTTTTCGCAAACTTCGTCTATACATAATTAATCTGTAGTTCAGGTTGTGGGAAGTTGCCTTGCCCCATGAATTCATGTTTTTCCATCATGTGGCATCCCTAGGAAGGGGTTAAGTAGCGATCAACGACACTATCGAAGAACAGCATGACGATTAGAGAAAGTTCTTTGCATCAGTGTTGTTAGCCTTTTTTATCAACATGGTGTGTAAAGTATTCACTTTTGAAATTGTTGTTACTCCATGGAATGGGAATCGGAGACCACGCAATGCGGCGTGAACAAAGGCTACGCGAAAATGTTATTGCATTGACATGGTGGTGTAGAACTGTCATTTGCCACTCCACGAGTTAAAACTACATTTTGAACCAACTGCTATTGTCATGCTTAGGGCATTTTACAAACCGTTTATTACTTCTTTACCATGTTTCACATTACTTTTCTAAACTTTTGGCAGTTTTGTAAGATTTTTAGTTCTTAGTTTATTAATGTAATTTATATTTAGCTTGGGAAACGTTGTGGCCTGAAGTTGAATTTTGGAACTCTTTTATGAAACAATGTGAAGACTGTGTGGTCATTAACACAGCGTTGTATCAAGCGATGGTGGATCGGTTGGAAGCTGGTATAGAAGTAAATTATTTTATAATATCTCCTCTAGACTGGAATGACCGGTTCACACAAACGTGTTGAAAAAGTGCATTCTAGCTTTTGTCCACGCAAACCTTATTATTGTAATTTGTTGCACTGGTACGTGTTATCCTAGCCAGCTAGTTCAAAAATGGCAATCTTGAAATTGCTTGTGTGTCCTTCTTGTAATTGATTAAACAGTCAAAACTTGACTGCAGTGTACTACCTGATGCCAACACGTCGCCCCATCGTCTTTTAATGGAAGTTTTTCTAGCTAAAGTGGTCAGCATCAAGCTGAAAAAATTTTTCAACTTTGCCTTTGACACTCAAAACTTAAAAATTTGCTAATTTTATAAACGTTCGTTAATCTTTACACATCCCTTCAAGCTATTAACTGCTTCCTCTTGATGTTGTTTTTGTGAATCCTCCAGAAGGGCAGTAGCTATAGAAGCGAGCACAGGAAAATTTTCCAAACTTGTTTCGTTTTTTCTGAGTTTCAACAATTCGATTAACTTGCTTTTAACAAGTTCAATGCTCGTGAAAAAAAATAAGCAAGAAAAACATCGCGTGTTTTTCTGAAGGCTACGGCTACGCAGTCGCGAAGATTTCACGCTTGTTCGTTCGTTGTGCTTTAGCCGATCTGACTGTTATTGGTTCGCAAAGTAAGCTAGTTCACATCTTCACATACAAGATTGTCTTTCTGTTACATTAAGCTTGTAGTTTTGTTGAGTTCGCTAAAAGTTAACACTGCTTGAAGCATACGTAATGCTCGCATGAGCGGTCCAAAAACTCCCGATCCCGTTCGCCTGGAATCCGCATCGAAACGAACAAGTGCCGTTTACACAAAGATCAAGAGTTAGACGTTCGCGGTTAGGTTGTTATCAGTGATGGTCATCATGGCTTGCAAGTCCCGTGGGTACTGCCAGTTGTGAGTTCGAAACCTAGCCGTTTTCGGTGAAATAATGAAGCTGCTCTGCTAGCATGCGGCAAGGGGCGACTGTTGGGTATGGATTGATGCAGATTTACTTTGTTGGTTGTGGGGTTGCCAGCCTGCATTTTGTATTCATTAGCGTCGCTTTCCCCTTGCCTAATTGTGGTTGGGTTTACAGTTTGATCTGGAATATTTGTTCATTTTCGGTCTACTTTTCAAGGCAGAGGCGAGAACAAACACCAATACATCTAGCAGGCCATTCCACCGCGCTAGAATAATAAAATCGCGCTGTAAGAGACAACTATTTGGCAGTAGACACCTATTAATTGCAATTTGTTATTTACTCTCAGTGATAGTACTATACATTTGTGTTTATTACTAGTTTGAAATAAAGTAGGGCTTTCTGATGTAATCTTAAGTCATCTCGTTAGATCGTGTTGTCGGTGCTGCAGGACGTTTGAGCTCGTAGAACTACAGGCTTTTCTGACTATTGTGCTCTCGGCGACAACAATACGATATCAAACAAAGCAATGTTATTTTAGGAATTAGCTAGGAAGCACGAGATGATGTTAGGGAGAACAATTCGCAATGTTTTCTGACAAAAAACATAATTCACAGTACATTTTCATTTACATGAATTGCTGGAAAATATTATGAATTCGGTCGAAATATTACGTGTCTCATCTTTATGACACAGTCTTTTACTAGTTTGATGCTCCTCGTTACAACCGTGATCACGTCTTCGTTTAAACTTCTTTTTTTGTCAGTATTAGGCAATAATAACTTTGCACTTTGTTTCAGTCCGATGAGGTAAAGAGAGTGAGCTTGTACGACCTGCAACATAACGGGCCAGGTTAGAAATAATATTTGTTTGCAACGATTAGTTTTCTCCGCGCTTCTCAATTAAATTTTTACTTAACGGTTTCAAAGTTTCTTTTGTGTTTCAATCTTTAAACATTTAGCAACTTGTGCTCAGATTGGTGGTCGTAAGTGCTGCCGGCGCAGTTGGTTTCTACCACAAGCTCTGCGAGATGACATCTCTATTATTATTTTTCTTGTTTTTTGTGTTTTTTCTGCTATTTTTGGTGAAAACTGCCCTAAACCATTTCCTAGAAATGCAGCACCGCATCAACCACCGATGCATCGCTAGCAGTCGAACATTGGCAAACCTGCATGTACTGCTGAAAAAATGCCGAATATTAGCATAAATTTTGCAAGTTGATTATTACCATTGTATCATTTATTTCAATAGAGTATTTTGTTTGAATTTATGCTATATGTCAATGAATACATCGTCTTCTATCATCTTTTTCATATTTGTGAGCACAGAGTTGATATGAAGTAATTAATCAGCTCGTCTAACATGTGATAAACGGGCTCGGGAGGTTGCGAAATGAGCTGATTTTCATAACAGTAGCCATCCGTCAATGTGATTGCGCTCCATGCAAGCTATATTTTGAACCTAAGCCGCTGGGGTTGAACGTGGATCTCTGCTACTAACCATCTACTTTTGCATCAGAGCTATTGGTGAGCGAGCAAGCGTTTAAATTTCCGATGCCTTATGAGATAAACTAAACTAGGGCGCATAATGGAGGATTTGGACTAGCAAAGCTTAAACTGCTGTTGATGACTACTCAAGAAGCAGTTGTACCAATATTGAAAGCAACCTACAGTAGCCGAAGTTATTGCGAGATTGTGATTGGTTTGTAATTCAGGTTTCATCCCCGAGTTGATTGCCACCGCGGTCTGTTTGCTGCAAATTCAACCCGATCAGATTTTTACCAAATCATCGCAAGATGGAAGGTTTTTAAGTAAGTTCATCTTCGATGTTTGAATCAGTCCATATAAAACCCAGTTGCACGAACCACGTCATTACAAATGCAACAGAAAATAACCGAGCTAATTGAGAGAGAGAGAGAAAGATTCATTTTTTAACATTTGGTTTACTCCCAGTCAACGGAGATAGCTTGAATGTACTAGCTTGCTGGTTCATGTAATAACTGGGCTGTAGCGAAAATAATCAATTCTCTAGCTTTGGTCGATTGCTATCAGCGATTGCCTTCGTGTTACCCTTCTTGGATTAGAGAGAAGGTATGAATACGACGTCCAAGTCCCACTGCGTAAGAGCGAGCCTTACCGAATCAGTCGTAAATGTAGCTTCATTGCCTCACCATTAAAAAAAACAGGCTGGCATTGGTGGATAGTCAACGGTTACCAGTTATAACAAGTGGACGAGCAAGTTTGCTGCTCTTCTGTGTTGTGCTTTCAGATTGCCAATCGCTTGGTTGATGAAATTATGCATTCATGCTGTGTTAAGCTAGTCGAGTGTGCCCCTTGATAAATGCTGAGTTAGACCTGCCGACATATTCCTGAAGGGGGGGGGGAGAAAGCAAAGTTTCTTAAGCTGTGTTATAGTGATTGTTTTTTAGATGCCCCACAGGATATTGGTAAGACTCTGAGGTAGTAATTGAAGTTTTGCTGGAGTTATGTTTAAGTTATAACTTTTTTAGAGAGCACTTGGGCACTACCGTAGTAAAAATCTAGATTTGATAAATCTTTTGGTTTATGGGGGAGGAGGGTGAAGCAATAGTTCCATATTATTTGTCTTCCACCAATACTATTTGAACGGATTTTGATTAGTGGGGTTAGTTGAAATTTTTTTTGACGATAAGCGGTAACATGCGAGGCTTCAACACCGAATTTTGTTGTCGGGAGCACTTCTACTATTGTCAATTAGGTGATGGCAACTTTTCAACCTTCATCTTGTTTATGATAGGAAATATGCCTGCTGTTATTGCAATTTAAGTGATTGCAAATGTTTTCTGTCACCATAGGCGTATGTAATTGCATCAGCTATTGCTGGTAAAGTTGCTTGATGTTCGATATAACTTTTTCAAGTCTTAAAGGATGCTGATTAGCGTATGGTGAAAGAAAACATTTGCAAACAAAAATCTTTGGCTCGCGAGTGTGTCTGTTGCCACCCTCTCGAACCAGGATTTTTGTTTGAGCAATGGAGCGCTTTAAATTCCCGATGTTGTGCCTAATGAATATTAACTTTGTTTTTACGTAGTTTCTAACTTCAGGTTTTTCGTTTCCCAGTTAGGTACGATAACTACCACACTACGGCGGAAAGTGATTATATTTTTCATTTGCAGCTTACCTTCGATCCACACTCATTCCATCCTTCCCACAGCTCCTTTCAACCAACTCCCTACACGCTCACTGCTTCTGGAACGAGGTGGTTTTGTGGAATCGGGATCCGGAAGTAAGCAATTTATGCGTCAGAACACATCAAGACTTGATATATTTTATCAGTATGATTAAAAAAATTCGACTACTATAGGTTTAAACCTTACATAATTTTTCACCCTTTCGTCAACTTTCAGCACCTAATTGGAACATTCGACCTCACATTAGATTTTAGCTTTTTATTATTGCTTGCTCTTTGCTCTACCTTGTTTTTTTCAATGGGCGGATAATTGGATAATAATGTTGTGATTATTTTTGTTGTGAGCACTTGTTTATGGGCAAGTGTGCGTCAAGACTTCGAGAGTACATGACATTACGGCTGGTTGGGGACAAAGCGTAGTGAAGCATGAGTATAAAATCATGCTTATCGCACTTTGTTTGAAATTGCTTATCACACAATGCAACTTAGTGCTAAGATAAGCATTGAACTTGCAACTTGTAAAAAGCAAATGCGACGCCGTGCTTATTAATTCTTACTGCTGATATGCTAGTAACGCACCTTGCATCAGGTGGCATCCCACTTGAAGACTGCTATCTTCCATGCTCGGTTGATAAACGATGAGCCACTCATGCAACAAGGCATCACCCTCATGGCGTGGAGGACGTTCCTGGTCAAGAAATTTACTGCGCTTGCGAAGCTGATTGAGAAGGTTGGAAAAGCACCGAAAGATCGGTTGTTACGTAAGGTGAGAGGTCGGTGCTTCGTTGAAAAGCAGAACACTCTAGTGGTGTGCTGTATTGATGCATAAGATCAACTTTAGAGCCTTGAAGTGACGGACAGACACTCACTGCAATCTTGTGAAGTGTTGTATTAAAAAGCATGCGACATCATGTAGGCGTAGTAGCAATGGCGTCACGTGGGTCTTTAATTGCTTTCAGCAGCCCTTTCCTTAACTTTCAAGGTGTTATTCAGAAGAAATGTCACTCTCTAAAAGGCGTGACTTGGTACGATCTTCTAGTAGTTGCCATGGCTCAGTGTGTTAATCATGAAAACGAAGCATGTGCGGTTCACAGCGCAGCCTAAACAGTAGTACACCAGTAACGATGTGGTTGCTCATGTTGAAGATTGAATGATAATGCTTCCAGGAAATCTCGATGAGTGAACGATCAACTCCAATTTTCTGTCACTGCTGTTCGCAGATATTACAAATACTGGTCGATGCCGATCCTGATAGAGAAAGAAACAATCAGAAAATGGAGCAAGGTACAGTACACGTAGCTATTATTGTATCCAAAGAATTATGAATTGGATCTACGTCTACCTTTATGTATCTTGCATCTCTCGCATATTAAACGCAATGCTGAGAGTGGGATTCGAATCTACGTCTACTGCTTTTAGCGTAGGCTGTATTACTCGGGACCAGTAACTGATATGGATTATCAGGATCACTGTCGTAGTAGCGTAATGTGTCATATGGGCTGTAAGCCAATCAGGGTGATATCGCACAACTGGATCAAGTAGTGTAATTAGCTGCTTCAGTTGCCAATCAGGGATGACCAAGATGTTTAAGGCGTTGACTTCAGTTAAGTCATGCTCTACATTTATAATCCAATGACCATTGTTCGATGGATTTGTGTAGATGTGGGTTCGAATTCTACTTTAGCTTGTTTTAACATTGTGTGAGTTTGTGATCTAGAGGTCGATCCAGTCATGAATTTTATAAAATCCTAATATGATAAGTATTGGTAGTGATTACTTTTACGCAGCTGAGCATATCGTAAGACAAACTGATTCAACAACGGTTTTCGGTGTAGGTCTATAGCACTCTGCGCAGGTCCTCATAACTACTACCAATGCAGTGGAACCACGTGCAAAGCAGTCCCCAAACTAGTCTTTAGCAAGAAGTTATATACGTTGCTTCCCGTAATGATGACATTGTGTGGGATTCGAAGGGCTGTAATTCTTTGAAACTAACTTGTCCACACAGAGGTTCTCGTACCATATTTTCCTTTTTGTCGCTTCTGTACTGCCTGATCGAAAATGCCATGTTTCGTTATTTAGTTTTCGGTAGGATGATTCTGCTATTACATAATTATTTAATTATATCTGCCAAATTGGTAATCTCTGGTTATTAGTCATGTATTTAGGATATTAAGCAATTGGAATAAAAGCAATGTTTTGGTATTTTCCGCTCTACAAGGCTATTCTTTGTTGCTGATGCGATACTTAGTTTGTTTAATCTCCACGTCAATGATTAGCAAACTAACTTTTTATTACCAATACAAATGGCGCTAGAAGAGATTTTCAAAGGCTATTGTGATAGTTTTTTTGACTCGCTTTAAGAAAATTTAACTATGATGAATAAGGGGGAGAAGGATTAATTAGTACGGTGCCTTTAGACGAAGGTAACGGCCGCTCTGATGTGGTCATTGATATTTCTGGTCTCAACGAGCAACAATGTGTCATAGATTTTCCATCTTCACAAGCTCCCGAGCAACCTGATGATACGTGGTTGGCCGTACAAGGGAAAGAATCAATCACCAACATGGGGAGAGAACAACCGACAGCTAACCGTGCTCTACTGCAACTCAACATTTATCTCGCTTTGTAAGTAGAGAGGAATGCTCAGGACCATACGAGCAAATAATCTGTGCATTAACCTTGATAAATCAATTGTGCACAGAATTGATAAAATTCAACGTAGCTTGTCATCCCGTCGCAGGAATTTGCTCATGGTAAAGGCGTATTACCATTTGTTATCTAGCTAAACTAAAAAATTTAAAGTTTTTTTTTAAAGAAAGAACGTAGCTTCTACGTATTTTGATAAAGCTAATTTCAACCGTTTAGTTGCAATTGTTTTGTAATTTAATAATCGCGAGTTTAATGCCTGCATCGGTACTACGTGGTTGCTTTGATGGAGTAGCACTCGCACAATAGAGTGTTTCATTTTTTTTTACCATCTTTCCAAAAGTCTTAGTTCGTTTTTTTTTCCAAACGGATTTTTGATCCTAATATCGAATCTGACCATGTTTTTTCATTATGAGGTCGTCTTGACTGGGCAGCGAGCGTTTCCATTTTATTTTTATTAAAAATTCATATTTTTTGCGTATCTTCTGAACGGCTTGGCCTAGAAACATAAAAATGGTATCAAACGATGTGGAATAGTTAGTTTTCTACCCATGTTCTGAAGGATGTTTTTGTTTTATTTACAAAGGAAAACGAGGTATTTGAGAAAATTGTATTGTTTTGTTTATTTTTTATCAAGGACATTTGATTATTTATAAAATTTCAGACAATAAGCAGTTTTGGCAATATATCCAACTATTTTTGTTCACACCTTTGGTTAGTACTTCACTCAACGTATAAAAATAGTCAAAGCATGTACACATTTTGAAACTTGGGTTATGTATTGTCTTTCAATATCAACACAATAATAGAAACAAATGTGGCAACATTTTCACTATTACTCTACGTTACGTAAGTAAGTGTGCAACCTGATATCTGTGCGATTTAGTGACACATCCATATTGACTCGACCACCTTGCAAACTAAAATACAAGCTAGGGGGCAAACTAAGCAAGAGGGCAAGCTAATTACAAGCTAAGGGCAACACTCTTCCCGCACAGCCAGTTTGATGCATGGTTCAAGAAGTATTTCATTACAACTTTACAAATAGGTTTAAAGGTTTCTCGAGGTTTTGATAAGTAAGCAAGAGATCGCGTTGGAATAATGTGATATATGGACCATCGCAAACTTTTGGTTTCAACTGAAATGTCATGAAAGATGAAACATACACGGAAACTATATGGGATAAAATTCGTATCAACTTCTTGTTATCTGCAGAAAGATTAGACGTTTCAAACAGAAACAGCCGGATGCAACCACTGGCTTTTGTCATCCACCGTGAGTGGCTTGTTGCTTCTTGCTTGAAAAAATAAAAGGCTCATCAGTTGTTCAGGAATATCGATGAAAAGAAAATAAGATAAGCAAACATACTTGGTCGTTCCTTAGGAAATTCTTATTTTGCTTTTGTTCCAGAAACTATTGAAGCTTGTCTTTTAATTGTATTTTAGCTATGGGCGTGATTGGGACAACAGGAAGCTCACTACGTAGTGGCAACTGCATTAATTCGGGTTTTTTGAGATTATTTATCCTGTTTCAGAGAGACCCTTTTTCCATTGTAGCAGGCTCTTCTTTCAATTTCTTGAATCATGTGATTAAAGTAACTTTCGTTCATTTGAAAGAGGCTTCTAATATATGAATATATCAACCCATGTTGTGGATGAAGAATTGCTCCAATCTTTTATTGGCGCCAGATTTTCTGTCGTTGTTAGCAGCTACAATATCTTTCATCACTGAATAAACATTCTGCAGCAAATTTCTGCAGTTTTCAATGATAGCATTAAACAAAATTTCGCTTGTCACTGAAGTTTCGGAGGGGAAGGATTTACTCCTATACCTTGCTCTGATTTCAAATTGTCACTGCGGAATTGCCCAAGGGCATATATCTGTCTACCTTGTTCTTGATGTCGAATCGGCCATTATAGCATAATTTTATGGCATTTGCTAATCTTGGTTTTTGCACAGAATTATTTAATGCAGTTAGCCCGAATTTTTGCAGTTTGCGATACCTAGTTGAAGGTGATGCATCAATCTCTGTCCCTACATATTCAACGAGCTGATTGTTGCTGAATGCTTGTCAAGATGTCGGTCAGTCAGGATGCAGCCTTTATCGGTTTCAGACAGTTATTTTGCGAATGTAACACTTGCGTCCTGTCGCAGTTGTCTTTGGTGGTGAAAATAAGAGCTCCGAGGAGTGAAATATTAAACGGTCGTCATTACTACTTTCACTGTCGCTTGTAACGATCTTGACAAATCAGATGTTAATGGTTGGCATACTTTACCAGTAGTGCTTGTTCCCATTCGTCTTAGTTTCTCATGTACACCCTTTTCGAAGTACTTATCTTTAGACAATCCAGCGATCATTTTCCGTTCAGATCTTTGATAAAGTAAAAATTATTTTAAGCTAATAGACACGAGACTCAAATTAACATGAGCATAATGCTTTGCATCAAAATCCCTGCTTTTCAGTGATTGGACATTTGCATGAGCAAAATATCAAAGAGCTCCATTAACCAAGAATCATTAACAGTATTTCCACCTCTCCATCGAGCTCTTCACTACAGCTTTCCACTTTTCCATAAACTCTTTTAGCCTTGTTTCCATTCGGTTATTGCTTAAAATTGGTAGAGTTGCTTTAATTCAAACCTTTGTAACATCATCAATAAGCGAAAATCTAACATCTGTAAACGTCGCCTTTTTTGTCATAAAATTCGTACTTGTTTCTTTTAGCCTGTTTCTCAAGTACCGATAATGTAAAAGCACGTCTCTTTAACCGGTAAGACATTCTTTTTCAACTTTACCCCTCGCAATGTCAACGTTGCTTCTCAACTGGTGGTAGCTATCGCCATGTCTATTATCCACCTTGCCTGCCAATTACATTCACTAGTGTGTCACAGCTCGACATGGCAAAAAACCTTTGTAATGAGGATAATACGTAACATTTGTTTGATTGGTACGTAATTTGATACTATGCCAAAAGACAAAGCTCCATGTTTCACGGTTTACTTTGACAAAAAACATGCTTTTTTGTGAAAAATCATTAAAAAAATATGTTTTCCTTTGCAGATTGTAAAAACATTCTTCAGAACATGAATAGAAAATCGACTGATTTGAATCATTTGATACCTTTTTTAGTTTTCTTGGCCAAGCAGTTTACGACTTGAGCAAAAAGTTAAGAATTTTTAATAAAGAATTTGGAAACACTCGCTGCCAATTTAAGATGACGTTGTAATGAAAAAACAAGGTTAGGTTCGAAATCAGGATCTCAAATTCGTTCAGAAAAAACCCGAACTAAGACTTTTGGAACAATGGTGAAAAAGTGAACCACTCTGTCGTACAATCAGTGTTGGCAACTTATCCTATGTTGTATCATAGTGTCACCAACTCTATTTTTAGCATCATGGATGGGATAATGAGCTTTTCATTAAGAGGCGTCAAACCTCTCACCCAGCTTTTCAACTCCACAAATCGTAGCCACTTGATGGCGGACTTGAGTACGAGCCACGTAGCCCAGCTTCAGTTTGAAGTGTTCGATTCGGATATCACAGGCCATCGCAAACAGGTGAAGTAGCAGTTATTCAACATTTATTTTGTTGCGTGTTATTACTGAGCTTGCATCGGCCGTTTTACGTGGTATTATTTGTGCTGGAATAACGTGACGGCTGCTGTAAAGGTTGCTGCCAGAGTGACGAATTTTAGCCTGTCCCGTGGTGAAAGTTTAATTTTTCACTTTATTGCTCTACCATCTCTGTCTCTAGTTGTAGGTGATAACGCCTCGTTAATTCAACTCGTTGAACAATTATATCAGCCGCCGTTTTGGTTAAGGCACTGCCGTTGGTTAAGTCATGTTCTACACTTATAGGTCATGACCTTTGTTCTACTGCAGGTATGGATGTGGGTTCGCATCCCTCTCCTGGCATTGTTTTTAACATGCTGAGAATTATAACATTCAGAGGTAGATCTAAGTATTAGTTCTCTAGCTATGTTGTTACGCGATACGAATTACTTGTGATTACTTTTAAAAATTCAAGGCATATCGCTCGACAAGCTGATTCAGTAACTGCTTGCAGCTCATGCTACAGCAAACTACTTTTCTTCATTGCTTGGTGCACCAGGAAATAACGTTTGGAAGTCATGTAATGCTTTGCTGTGTTACTTATTTTAACTCATCTCAAAGCCACAAGTTTCTACAGCCGTCAACAACACCACTCTTTCAATATAATATTTTAGTAGCAATTTATTGTTGGTTCCTACCAATGCTGGTTTTAATTTCTAGTTTCTTTTCAAATTAATTCGAGCGGTAGTCAAGAAACATGCAAGCGATGGTTCAGATCATGATGAGATAAGAGATTGGTTGGATACTTGTGTACATATTGCAGCAGAGTTTCACATCGACTATAATTTAGTAAGTTTCAACATAATCTTACAACTAGCTTTACTTTGTCTCCCTTGATATCATTGAGTTCATTGTTGCTGATGTGGTATTACTCTACCTCTAACTGTCTGCAAGTGCATCAAAGTTTGATTAGCCCGCAAGCCATGTATTTTCTGTCGAATGATGATAAAAAGTTAGAGATTTTAAAAGCAGTGCATACTATGTAAACCCCGCACACGACCTCCAGCAATTCAAACCGGCGCGATGGCGTAGTGGTTAGAGCGTCCGCTTCGTAGTCGGTAGACCTGGGGTTCATTCCCTAAGTCGAGTCACACCAAAAGACTTTAAAAAATGGTATTCACAGCTTCCCTGCTTGGCGCTCAGCATAAAAAAGAAATAGTGTGGAGAACAAGCCGACAAACTTGCTTGTTGTGTCCTTGGGCAAGGCACTTAACGAAACGCCTCCACCATTATGTGGCAGACAGGTGGCCCACCCGTACTTCACCGGGTTACAATTGTGAAGTTGTTAACCCAGTATGTCGTAAAAGGCGACTCTTGGGTACCCACCAGTGGCAGTCCGCCTTGTTGGTGGTGGGGCTACCAGTCACTCATGACTGGTTCGCAGTGGGCTGCCATCTTTCCCTTAGCCTAATTTCAATTAGGTTGAGGGCATGAACCTGAATTTCCGTTCGCGTCGCACCTCCATCCCGAGGAAGAGGAGGGGTAATCACAACAACAACAACAACACCTCCAGCAATGACCGGATTGCAGGCCCTGTTTTTTATGGCAGTGTTGAGCGATTTTCAAATGTTTTTGTTTCAGATTCTCATTCATCATATTTGCGAACTTGTTAAACATGGAATGGACGACAAGGCATTTGATGTAAGTTCCTTTCCAGACTATTTTCGATTTGTTAAAATTTGTGTCATGATTCTGTTTAGACCAACTAGCAATTTCCAAACCAGTTTGATTATTTTTTTTGCACCAGGTTGGCTTTGGGTTATCAGTAGAAGATATTACGTGGTCATGAAACCAAATAGATTCAGCATCATGTCCTGCTAGGTAGTTGGAACCATCAAATGAAAACCACGAGCGACCAGGGGTGTTGTGGGTTTTAGTGCTCACTACATAACCGCCATCAATGTTAGTCGAGAAAATATGGAAAATAAAAACGTACTTGCTGATTAGCCACTGTCAAAGCAGGTGGTTAGTTGCAGACATTTACCGCATCAGCAGTTTAGGATTTGCGATCTTGGTTGATGTGAAAAAATCAAAGAAAAGTGTTATTCTATGTATTGAAATAAACCACCCATCGTGAAAGTTTGACAGTTGTTTAATTTCTTGCAGCGGCTTAAAACAACTGGTAACGATGAGTTGCTGGCCTCCCGCTTGATCGTGGTTATCGGTCGTCGGTTGAACCACATCATATTCACTGCCAACCCTGAAGATGGAGCTCGAATGACTGCGCAGATGTCAACCACCTTGAGTTCTTGGGTTCGATCTCAGGTGAGAAAGGAATAGTGGATGTAAAGCTGTCTCTGATGAATGATTCATGTTTTATACTTGTGCATTTCTAACGAGCACAATCCTAATCTTGCTCTAAACTATAAACACTTATTTCCGGTTTCAGGATTTATCGCTATTAATATTTATAAGCAATGGCTCTCTAGTGCTGTTTGGTTGTAAGTAGAAGTTTTTAGTACAATTCTTCTCAAATTCAATCTATCTGTAGCACTATTTGATCGCTGATTACAAGTTGCCTGAGCTAGTAAAAGCATCAAGCTATGACATCGGATAACATTCTTCGCTATCGTGGGTTGCATAGGATGCTGGGGATGCATCCATCCAAGACGGAAGATTTAGACTTGAATTATGGTGTTAGTTTTGATGAAGACAGTCAATTGATACGTCACCACCATAAAGTAGCATCATTAAAGAACCTACTCCGCCTTGTATTTAAACTCGAGCGATTCACGGGTGTGAACCCATGCTTTTTGGTAACGGGAACATTGCCTTAGAACTCGATCACCAAAACCCAGCGATTGGCCTCGTAAATTTCGGCAGATACTAATGCATCACCCTATTTACTTCCTAACAAACGCATGCACGTATTTTCTTCGAGAGAAAATTTTTTTGAATCAACTCTGGCATGTATCGACCTAGTGCTTAGGAACTTTATATAGATGGTTCGCACTCTTGCTTTACAAAAGTTTCATCCTTACAATCAACTAGAATTGCGGAAAAATAACCGTTGATTTTAAGGGCACAATTAAAATTTTGTTCTTTTGCTGCAGCATTTTTCAAACCATGTCTCGCGACCCTAAGGTGGGTCGCAAAGACATCACAGATGGGTCGCGAGTATGTTACGCGTTTAATTTATGTGTATTTGAATATTTCATTTGCATGTATACTTATATACTTTGGTCGCAGAAAAAACAGGAGAGAAACGCCGAATTACCTTTACAATAATGACAAGCTGATATATAAGCAGTTATTCAATCATTCAGTTATTATCTGGTTTTGTCCCCTTAACGGAGCTGGTCGGATTCACTACTTTTCGCAATTTTCCGCCTTTTTTCCGCAATTTCACCACTTGTTTCTTCCAGGTCTTCTATGGTCTTCCTTGCTTTCTCTTGCCACTCACTTCAACATCTAGAGTAACTCTGCAAACGCTATCATCATCTCTTCTCAGCACATATCGGTACCATCTAACTTCATTTGCTTGTACCAACCCTTTTACAGTTTCCTATAATCCCAGCATGTCCGTCTGTTCTTGAGTGGTCTTCCTGTCTACAACATTTCGACGAACTTCAATCTCGTGATTACAATTTCTGGCTCATTAAAATTGTTTTCTCATGTTTTTTTAAGCACCAAGTTTCGCTTCCAATCAGTTTTGCTGATCTTACACAACTACGATAAACGTTCCCTTTCATCTCAAAAACCTATTACCAAGTGACAATACTCTACATTCTTTGAAGTTTACCCAACCAATTCGTACAGTCGTACTCTTGCTGTGACTGCAACTTCACAATCACCACCAGCATTCAGGCTATCTCCCAAATAAAATCATTCACTGTCTCCACTTTATCTCATAACTTGTCGAATCCACCATTCTTCTTCATCTTGAACTAGTCGTAATTCTCGTCATTTTCGCGCATCTGCCATGAACGCAGTTCCCACATTTCGTGCACAACACTGAATTGGGTCGTCATTCTCCTTCCACAAACTCCACATAAATCTCTTTGCCTTTAAACAGTTCTCTTCAACCAGCTTACCATCACTTTTGTTTTTCTGATTTGAACCTTTAAACTCTTTCCTTCAAGTGCTTTCTTTAAATTTCAAATCTTTAAATCCTTTATGGTTTCGCTCATGAGAACAAGGTCATTTGCATCTAATACCCATTGATCACATTCTTTCGTGGATTTTTTATAATTCCATCCACAACTATTGCAAGCCAGAGTGGCTGCAGCACAAATCCTTGAAGTACACCAATCTTCACTTCAGACTCCTCTGAATACGCTGATCCCACCCTCACTCTTGTCTTTGCTTCATCATTCAAGCTCACAATTGCTTGAATCATTACTTCTAAAAAACTCTTCTCTATTATGGTCCACTCTATCATCTTTCTTGAAACTCTATTAAATGCCTCTTTCGTGTCAACAAAACACATATAAAACTTCTTTTCCACCTTTTGATATTTTTCTTACATCCTCCTCGCAATGAAAGTCGCATCCATTGATCTTTTTCCTGGCATAAATTTAAACTGCATTTTATTTAAACTGATCAGTGTTTGTATTTGCCCTTGTAACAGTCTTTCAAAAATTTTCATGGCATGCCCTAGTAGTTTATGATTCACAGCTCATCACATCCTTTCCTTTAAAAAAGGCACAATTGCACTAGTTTTCCATTCATTAGGTATTCCTCTGACCTCCGATACGCGCTTACACAGATCCATCACTTTTCCATTTTTGCCACTTGCAACTATTGTCTCCACACTTCCGATGGTCCAGTTGCCTTTCCTGACTTCATCTTTTGCATTGTTTCTACAGTACAACTTGTTCGCGAGTAACTCGTTCAACCGGTCCTTCTACCACATCAGTTTCCATCATCTGGTCCCGCTTGTTCTCTTCATTCATTTTCTTTTTCATGTACTCCTTCCAGAGTTTTGCCCTGTGTTCTTCAGTAAGACCCAACCCACTGTTTCTTCTTCTTAAGCATCTTTTGCATCAAGATCTTGCCCTACCTTTTTCATTCTCCTAACAAAGTTGAAAACTCTACTGTTATTATACTTTAGAAAGGGCTGTAACTTTTTTAATCCATCCAACGATACTACTTAGCAACACTAAACCACTTTATATTTTTACACCATTGTTATCCTGACATAAATCATTGAAAATTTGTTTGATTTCCTTTTTCATAGCTCCAGCAACAACTTTCCATGTGATTATTGTCTTCTGATGGCAACCTGTGCATCTCTTTGAATGCCGTCTTCTTTGTTGATATAATATCCTTCACATGTCTCCTCGTTTTCTTCTTGACTTCTTCTTTCCACGCACTTCGTAACACGCTTTTAGAATTCCATCCTTGAAAGTTTTTCGCAAATCTGGCGCGTCTGTGCTACCAAGTTCTTTTACTCTTTTTAAAATTCTACTCCTGTTCGGTTTTCATTTAACTTCCGCATCCTGTTTTTCTGTTCCGTGCGATTTCACCATCTTTTTATGTAAATATTTTAAAAATGGGTAAAAACTTAGTATCATGCTAACGCAAATAAAGAATAAAATTCGTTTAATTGTAATGATCAGTATAGCACACTAATTATGTATAAGGAAAATCAGTTATTAATGTAAAAAAGCTAGTTGATGAGCCAATGTTGTTAGAATGGTAGGCAATTCAATTATCATCATTTTAAAACACCCCGTTCGTACAGCTTTCTCTTACCTACCAATCAATATCTGTTGTGTCACATGTCTAAAACACGAATGGACACCATCCTAAGCACTTCCACCACACAATTACAAGTCATTAGTTCGTAGTTTGTGGCTGCGTGTTTAAGTGCGATAAAGCCCTGACTTGTAATCAATAGATTAAAAGTTCAATACCCGAGTGGGATTTGCTTGTGCTTTTTGGAAAGGCACTTTACGGCTATTTTTCCTGTTTGATTGCAGCCTTAGTAGAAATGCACAATGTAGAACTGTCTCATGCACTATGCAGTTCTGGCAGATCCGAAACTGGTCTAATCCCAGTTGTTACATGCATAACTAGAGGTTCCGCGTTTATCGTGGGATACAAATTTAATATACTGTGTATACTCGAATATAGCATGGTAAACAAAGTTTTACAAGTCAACTCACTTCATCAAGTATTTTCAGGATCCCAAAGAACTCGATGTGGTCAATGTTCCCGCGGAAAGTAGTCTCCGTTTGGCCAGAGAGCTTCCGTCTATGTTGGGTGAGAATCACGAGTTGCACTCCCTCTCTGAGTTTTTAACGGAAGCTCTTTCAGTGGTAGTAAATTCATGACATTTGGTGCAATATTTAATAAATTTTATTTCTTGTTCAATGCTGGTGTAGTATAGATAAGAGAAACGAACAGTTTAAGTAGTGGTTATCATTCCTGACTTTAAAGCGAAAGGTCTTGAGGTCAACACTCTCTAAAGACACCGCTGGTGTTTGTCAGGAAGAGCGTCCGGAATTCGAAGCGCTGCGTTGCTCCAGCAGAAAGCCAGGTTCGAAAGTGAATGCAACCTGTGGTAGGCGCACTACTCAAATCGCCTCGACCTGCGAGAAAGCGTAGGCTCCGGCTTCTTGCCAACTGCTTGATTTTGTGGCGCTATGGCCAATTTTTCCTATTCGGCCGGCCAAGTACAGGTTAAACCCGATTATCCGTAATGTTTGGGGGATACGGAATTTTTTCGGGCAATTGAGTTTTCGAATAATCGACTTTGCTGTCAATAGTATGGTCCTAGAATCAATGGTACCCAAGGTATGGTGCCATAATTAAATGTCAGTATTATCACGTGAAAACGCATTTGCTGGGGTCTTATTTGATTGAACCGCCATATACGAGCGTATAAATTAATTGTTTCAACAGATTTTTAATAGCTTGGTCATATAAATTAACAGTTTCAAATACTAGGATTGCTTTCAAATAAAATGAAAAGTTCCTGTTAGGCGCAATACCTGTCCTAATTGCTGCATGGCCTGGTCCAGTGTTAATTGCCATTTGCATTCACACTTGCTCTTAAGTTTAACAGCTTATGTCTGAAAATTTTTTGAAAAATTTTCCGAAATTCCTTGTTTCGTACGAAATTTTACGGATAATCGCAAAAAAATTTGCGGGACAAGATTTTCTTACACGGATAATCAAAATTTCCAATAATCGCATTTAACCTGTATTTTCAAGCTTTTCTGCTGAAACCTACGCCATTTTGCAAGCTCTTTGCTAGTCTCAGGAGCTCCAACATATCAGCCAATTTCCTTCTCCGACTTTCACTCTGTTGTTGCTACAATTTTATCTTTCCTTCTATCTCACACTTTTCGGCACATCTGGCACAAGCTATCCTTTCTCTTCTTTCAGGCTGCAACAGGTCCCCGCTCACCACTCATTTTTTGTGGGAAATGATCCGATCGATACGCTGGGACCCTATGGTCTCCCGCCATGCCCCAATCCCTCGGAAGGGGTCGGGTAACCAGCAACAACAACATGAGTTGAACAGTTGAACAGGTGCGTTGCTCTAGCCATATACAGTTCCATGTACATGTAGTTTCTCATCTCTCGTATCCACTCTTCTTTCGGAGTAGAGGGAAGCTGTTTCATCAAAATTCTTAGACCCCAAGTCCCCTTAGTTTCCATTGAAGAACTTTTGCTTCCTCGTCACGCTCGTTGTGTCCTCTCGCGTCTTCGCTGCAACAGACACAGTCTTCTGTTAAAATTTATCTCTCTAAAATTGAGAATCCTTCATGCAGGGCCTGCAGTCATCCGTCTCAGGATACTTCTAATTGCATTCTACGCTGTCCTGGTAGAACTCTTTGCGGCGCTCGATTTTTGACGACTTCTGTTTACAACCTCTGGTTCATGCCTTGAAAAGTTGCCTAGGTTTTGGAGTGCGATGGTCTCACGTCCCGCCCCCATCCCTCGAAATGGATCGAGTGATAACACGAAATGCTTATTTTGATCACCATGAAAATATATTACTTGCGATGCTGGCTGATAATGATTACAATGTCCGTCTTCTTGCAGTCAACAAAATACTTAGCATCAGAGAATCTAATAAAAATTTGGATAATATTGGTCGTGACGAAGAAGTAGATGTAAGAAAATTTATAATACCCAAAATCAGTACGAATGCAAAACTTATTGTTTTGTTTTTTGTTTTATTTGCCATATTTATCCTCCATTCACGAGAAAGCGAATTGTATCGCTATACTTTGGACGGGAAGTCCGCACTCGCTTGGGAGCTGCCTTTTTCGAGGTTTATGGGCCACCTGTCTTTCACATAAAGGTGGGGCATCCCGTTAAGTGCCTTGCCCAAAGACACAACAAGCGAACTTGCCGGTTTGTTCTCCACAACCTCTCCTAAATGCCGAACGCCAAGCAGGGAAGTTGCGGATGCCATTTTTTAAAGTCTTTTGGTATGACTCGACAAAGGGAATGAACCCCTGGTCTACCAACTGCGAAGCGGACGCTCTAACCACTACGCCATCGCGTCGGTTATTCCATATTATTCCATGTCAAGCTTGAGTTTAAAAGACACGCATGAACCACCTGCATTAAAACACTTATTGAATAAAGAAATTGAGGCTTTTCAACTACATAAACTCAACCTGGAACATCCTTGCCACAATCAAGCTGTTGAAAGGCATATAAAACTGGTTTCTGAAGTTTCAGCAGCTATTGCTGCATTCAAAAATGGAGATGGACTTATCAGACAGAAAATACGATCAAGAAAACTAATGAAAACTTTAACACCAAAAAGCAATTTAATGCCTAAAAAACTTGAAAATTAGTAAATTGGGCAACATTATGTTATTCTACATAATGTGTGACTATTGTTGAGTATATAGTGTTGGCTGCATTTTTGTCAATTTTTTTTGCTTCAAAGACTGCTAAATTGAAATGCTAAGTGAACATTTTTTTATTTGTGCAAGTAGCTAAGAAATGACTTTAGTTAAAACATGGATTTCACCACAATTTCTAAATAATAAATAATTTTTTTAACGATTTTTATCAAAAACATCATTTTTGCTAATTTGTGGCTTGTGTGATGTAGCTAGAAGAAAAAGTCGTATTGGAGCAGATATAAACTTGGGTCTTCTGAGCATTGTAAGCCCAAAACCAAATTTCTAGCTTAACTAGTTTTTAAGTTATGATTGGAAGGTTCACACCGACATAAACCACAAACATTATCTTGAAAACAATTTAGTGTGTATTGCAAACAATGTACCCAACCCAATTTGACGAGACCATGCCTAAAATGGTCTCGTCAAATTGGGTTGGGTACATTGTTGTCAAATTGGGTTGGGACTGTGAAGAATTGTGTCCAAGTAGGGAAGATGAAAGAGTGCTTTCATTTTATAAAGAAAATTTAATGGAAGTGACAGATGAAAATGGTCATAGACGTTTGCAACTTCCCCTTCCCTGGAAAGATGGATATCCCTTAGATGTGCCTCAAAGCCTGCCAATCGCCATGCGGCGTCTGCGCTTGCAGAGCAATAAGCTCGCGCAACAACTAGAGGTATCTCAAAAGTACCTAGAAATCTTTGAGAACATGAACAAAAACGGGCATGTTGAAAGCATAAACGAAAATGAATTCAGTGCAAATGAACAAAATCCAATTCATAACATTACCTATTTCTCAACGGGATAAAAGTTTCGTGTGGTGTACAATGGCACCCTTAGAATAAATTGAATAAGCATACATAAAATGCTATATTGTGGGTTAATGTTTCTGGAGTCTCTTGTGGGAATTTTGGTACGATTTCGACAACATGCCTTTGGTGTGACTGGCGACATCAGAAATATGTTTTTCAAGTGAAACTCCATCCCAGAGATAGGAATATGTTACGGCTTTGCCCCTCAAGGACCATGAGATAGCAAGGAATGATGAAACATGGAGATTTACTGTCATGCCTTATGGCATTATCTGTGTTTCCAGCATAGCCGGGTTCTGTATTAAGTACACTGCAGCAAAAAATTATGCCAATGTTTCAGCAAATACTGCAAAAAGAGTGGAGAAGGATTTTTGTGTTGATGATTTAATTGCTTCTGTAGAAACCGTGGAAGCAGCCAGAACTTTAATAACCGAAGCAACTGGCCTTTTAGCTACCACTGGATTTGTCCTTACCAAATTTTCTAGAAATTCCAAAGAAGTCTTGGATGGACTAGATCAAAAGCATTTGGCCCCACAATTAAAAACGATCAATCCATCAAAGGATGAGCTCCCGCAACAACGGACTTTAGGAATGTCCTGGAATGCAGAAAGCGATCAAGTTCAGCTGCGTTAACGCAAGGCAATCTCTTTAGCTCAACACACACTCACCCGACAAAGTGTACTCAGTTGCTTAAACTCGCACTTTGATCCATTGGGGTTGTGGTGTCCTTTTTTGTGAAGTTAAAACTTTGTTATTCCAAAGTTGTTACAAACACCGTTGATTGGGATGACGAGATAAGACAAGAGCTCAGCGAAATGTGGAGCAGTCTGGTTTCTGAGATGGAATTTCTTTCATTGTTCACATTTCCTCGACAATACTCCAGTTTGAACGATGGAAAGTATGACGTGCATCTGTTTACTGACGCCTCAAACTACGCAATGGGTGCGTGTGTTTACTTAACGAAACGTGGTGGAAACATCGTCGAAAGCTCCTTGGTGGTTGGGAAATCAAGGCTTTTTCCTCAAACACAAGTTTCCAGCTTCTCCATTGCGCGAAAGGAACTTCTAGGACTTTGTATGGGTGCAGGTCTGTTACACCCATGCATAATGCATTTTACTATTTGAATTGCCGAAATAAATGTGTGGGTAGACTCCGTTACCGTTATTAAATGGTGTCAGTGCAGCAGCAAGCAGTTGGCGCAATTTGAGCGGAATCGTGTGGATAAAGTAATGAGTGCTACGGAGGGTAGATGTCCTGGATACATTCAGTCTACGGCAAATCCCGCTGACATTGCGTCAAGAGGAATTGGCGTCAAGCAACGAAAAGAATGGGAGTTGTGGTCTACCGTGCCGTCTTTCTTAAGTCAATCCAAGGAGGAGTGGAAATTCGCTTTAGATATTCTCAAACCAGAAGTGTGTCAAGAGGATGTGAACGCAGAAAAAATTGTCACTATTGCTACTTTATGCCCAATTATTACTAGAAACCTGCTCTCTGCTGAATGCGTTGTCCGATTCTGCCACAAGTATAAAAGCGGAAGCTCGCCAACTTATGTTAATGCGATACTTGTTGGCCATTAGGAATAAAGGCTTAAGTAACTCAAGCTTGCAACCAAAGGAGTTACCTAAGGCAGATGCTCAAACATGTTTGGTGAGAATGGTGCAGAATGAATGTTTAGGCTCCATCATAACACGAATGCAACATGATGGCTCCTTTTTTGAACAAACTCTTCATTCATTTCCACCATCTCAAAGACCACATTATCTGCTCCAGCTTTGTAAATTGGTCCCATTTTTATCTTCAGACGGCGTGTTAAGAATCGGGGGAAGGCTCCAAAACGCAGAACTGTCTCTGCATTTAAAACACCCTGTCATATTGCCATACAGGCATTGGATTACTGAACTGTACATTAGAACAAAGATTTGGATTTGGGGCAGATGGGATCAGATGTGGTGTTTGGAGCTCTTCAGCAAGACACGGGATTGTGGCCTGTAGGCGAGGTTTGTACCGTAAGGCATTATGCAAGAAACTGTCGTGGTTGTCGGTTAAGGCGTCAAAAACGGGGCAAACAATTGATAGCGCCGTTGCCAGCTTCTAGGTTAAAACCTAGAACGCATGTGTTCGCTTATGCCGCTTCTTGCTTGGCTGGCCCATTCAGCGTGACAGTGGGCAGAAGTTCAGCGAAGCGCTGGATCTGTTTGTTTGTGTGCATGGTTACCACAGCAATTCGCATTGAAGTATCCGTCGATCTCACAGCTTCCACCTATATTAATGTCTTTCAAAGGTTTTTGTGTTCGACAGGGTTTCGTACTAAATTCCTCCGTGCGGATAATGGAACAAACTTTGTTGGAGCAAACAGCCTTCTCCGACGCGAAACATAACCAGCTTCAAAAGCAAAGTACGCTTCCAAGGAATCGCAAAGTAAGATGTTAGAGTGGGAGATACAATGGGAATTCGGCCCTCCTGAAGCATCCCACCACGGAGATTTATGCGAACGGCAAATACGAAACATCCGTAAGGCTCTGTAAGGTTTGTTTTTGCCATATCACAAAACCCGTCGGACGATGAATTTTTAACATGTTTGAAAATGGTCGAGTACATAATCAATTGCAGGCCGCTAACCCGATCGGTCTCTGAGGATAGATTGCCTCCCTTGAGACACATTAACCTGATGGTGGGTGCGTTGAAGCCGACAACAGAATGTTCGTATTCACGTATAACAGAACCAGGGGATGAATTACGCCGTGGGCACCGGTACACCAAGAAATCGCAGAAATATGGTGGGACAGGTGGTGGCAACTATATTTGTCAATGTTGCAGGCTCTACAGAAATAGAGAAAGCAAACAAGAGACTATGCAATTCGGGACTTAATTATACTCTGTGATGAGTCCAAAACTCCATTCTTGCGTTATCCCTATGCAGTCGTAACCGGTGTCAAGAAGGGGTCTGACGGTCATGTTCGATCTGTAACCACTCGTATTAACGATGGTCGCGTTCGAGAACGGGATTGCTCTTAAAGACTCTTTAGACAATGAAGATTAAAATAGCTTATAAACTGCCTCTTCAGCGAGCAATGAGCTGTTTTGAAGCTATTGTGTGTGTGTGTGTGTGTGCTTGTTAATTTGAAGTGTTTTGTGTTGGACTGCGTTATGCTTAGGTGAATTGATTTACGCAGTTTATTGAAACTCCACGTAAAAGAGGAGTTTGGAGGGAATATAGCGTAAACCTTTTAATTACCTTTCACATTTTAAATTAAATATTACAAATAAAACTGGAAACCCTTTACCTTTGAACCAGCAAATTCTTTGTGTGAAAAAAAACGTGCATGAGGCACTTGCACTTCTATTGGGACGACTTGAAAATAGCCAGATTGTATTTTGGTTTGGAATTAGCCTACTTTTGTTTCTTTGTTTAGAACGCTTAAGTTAATCAGTTTGTAGAATGGCAAGCCAGGTTGTTAAGGATATTTGTTTTATTTTAAAGGTAAAGTGGTCAAGGTATTTAACCGTAGCCACAAACGTTCCTCAATCTTTGTTTTTATGTAACATAGTGAGTAAAACGTTTCAATATATCGCTGCTTGAAATACTTGATTGCGTGGCTAAAGTCTGCCTGGGAGATAGCAGAGTGTTGAGATCGTCTGTCTGGAAACCGAGGAGTGACGGTTCCTCACCAAACCCAAATAGAATTAAAGACTCAAAATCTTTTACACTACTCACTAAGGCATTTAGGAGGTACCGTCGTTTAAAGATTGATCTATGATTGGAACCAAATTTTCAAGTGTTGCCCAATCAACTTATTCATCTCAACAACAAAAAGATTTTGAGAATTTTGAGCAGTTTCGGGAAATTTACCTAGCATCTCAAAAATTCACATCAAATCTTAGGGTAGTTGTCCATTGTTTATGCCTAATTCCTGTTTTGAATAGGGGCGTAACACTTTTAAAAAGCTCGGTACCCATAAAATTATGAGCTCGGGTTTAAATTACTCGTGCCCCCTCTTCTTTCCGCTGCTGGGAGAATGACATTGAGCCATGTCACTCTTCCTTCAGCATTCAGAAATTTTCAACATATAGAAAAATTTAAGCTTGGTTTTTTTAAATCAAAGTAGAGTAATAAATTTTATTTTTTGTGCCTACAATACGATATTTAGCCTGAGTGACTTCCATTGCATTTTGTGGAGTAGTGAAGGTAATCGGTTGTCTACTCGTCGGTGCCTAATCATGCTCACGTTGTAATCAACTGCTGTGAGAGGAGAAAAATCTATTGACGCAAAACTGAAAAGAATAAGAAACAATATTCAAATTAACTGAGAACAACGACACATTATAATGCGAACAACAAATGGCAAAATGTGATAGGTAGTTGGCAAACTGTTTAAACTAGTAGCTCAAATATAAATGCACAGCACATGACCATAGTTATCAACCAATAATTAATTAACAAGATGTAATCTACAAAATGTGAGTGGCACCAGAGGCCTTTTCAAGTGGAGGGAGCATACCGGGTGACACTCTTACAAAAACACTTTTTACAAAAATTGCAGTAATTAATGGTAAAAATCTGGTGTCAAATGCGATCAAAGAGAGACCTATAAACAATTCTCAGTTTTCGTCTGTTGAAATTCGCTCAGCTTCTCGGTGTGATTTGGTGGCCAAATGGTCTAAGTCGGCATTCACAACTTCTAACGAAATATCTCGTAACCAATAGCATGAGTTTACACTTTGGAGTAGATGCGCAGATTGAAGATTCAAATCTTACCCGAAGACATTGTTAACTGGTGTGCCTTACGGCGATAACGTACTGACCGCATTTCATCAAGATCAACATTATAATCCACGTCTCGAATAGGTGTCTTGCC
This sequence comes from Trididemnum clinides, assembly GCA_963675345.1. Taxonomy (NCBI): domain Eukaryota; kingdom Metazoa; phylum Chordata; class Ascidiacea; order Aplousobranchia; family Didemnidae; genus Trididemnum; species Trididemnum clinides. Next base: position 5,159,588 of record OY776301.1, read on the forward strand.
ATCACTCTAAATACTTCTTACAAAGTTGATTTAATCTTTCACGGCAAAGACTATTTTTGAAACATTAGCTTCTATTAACCCAATGCTTTATCAATTTTGAGAAATTATTTGCACGTTTGTTTCACAAAAGTTTTATTCCTAACAACCTATTAATGCTGCTGAAAAATAGCTGTCAAGTTAGGTTTGATTTTGAAACAACCATATAAATTACATCCAATAAACAAAAATAATGAATAATACTGTACTTGATCTAAAAATACTAATAAACCCATGTTGCACAAATTTTTTTGCCAGATTTAGGTTGGTATTTACCTAAAACTCTTAATTAGACATTGCTGAAACTAGATATGAATTTAAAGTTTGCTTTTGTTATCAGGAGATTTTAAAAAAATTGTGACATAGCATTGTTTGAACAACTAAAAGATGATTAATGTTGTAAATAATCAAAATTTTTTGGCTTGAGAGCAAACTTTTTGTTTGTTTCAGATCGAAAACAAATTGCTTATGAATTTATAAACCAAAAATCAATTTTCTATGACTTGTGGTTCAACAGTTACCGTAATTTTTGAATTTTGGATGCCGCTGGTTACAATGATGGTTGGAGGGTCCATTTTAATAAAAATTTATAAGAACAAAGGTCTTAGTTTTAAAGCACCTTTTTATAATTACTTTCTTTTTTCGTATTGTATCTTTTTTCTGTTTTGTATCTATTTAAGTATGCTAATGCATAGCCGTTAGTCAGACATCAAGCAAATATTTTTAAAGTGTTTTCGGTATGGTTCGAGCCAAATGATTCCAGTCTGCCGACGGCGAAGCGGGCGCTTTAACCACTACCACCGCACCGGTAGCGTCATTACCACCCTTTTTAGAAGCACAAGCAATGTTCTACAACGTTTTGCTTTCAGATTAAAATTGCTTTTTGAGTTTACAGTCAGGCACTCATAAGAAATATTACAAAAAATTGTCATAAAAAGACGGTCAGCTGTTGGACCACTTAAATTTTTTAATGTTTTCGAGTGTGATCGATAATGCGAATTGAATCCAGGTCTACAGACTGTGAAGCGGACGTTCTAGCCACTACCACCGCACCGGTAGCGTCACTACATCAGCATTCAATCGTAATCAGGAGCAATGCATAATATTGTTAAGGGTTTAAGTTACATTTCATATAATACCATATACATTCAAGCTAGAGGAAACGTTTGTAGAAAAAGAATTGATAAATACGAAGGCAGCATGAGAGAGCTGTAATAAAGCATGGCAGGCTAAAGTGAATTAAATGATTGAAACATATGGTAGATATTGAAAACTATCGGTTTTGTTTTTGTGTATGCATGATGAAACTGCAAACTACAAACATTAAGTGCATCAAATCTCTACAGAGTATGTCTAGGAACAGTTCATAAGTTTAAAAAATAGACAAAAGATAACCCTCCGCCAAACTCAAATAACCTCAGTTCAGTTGTGAGGAATTGCCGAAAAGTCAGTTTCGAACGTTGCTGACACAAAATATTTTCTTGATTTCGTCCTTGGCATCAACTCAAAGTGTCGCGAGACTTGTAATGCTAACGTCATCAATAATGACTACTTCATCTGGGACTACTTTATTAACGTCATCAACCAAAAATTATGCAAAGACTTGGCACATTTGAATGAAGCTGTTTTTTTTGTTGGTTACACTGGTGTTTGTACAAAAGAGAATGCCAAGACTGATAATTGCGGAAGTAGTTTTGATTGATGAATACACCAAGTTAAAAGACTAAAAATGATCACCCTATTCATCCTTTTTCAAGAATAGATCTAGTGCATGTAACATGCTATGCTATATTGAAAGCAAATTTCAAACAACGTTTGATTTATTGGAACTATTATTGATAGATTTTGAATAAATTTACAAATTAACCAGTGGACTATGAATATGAACCAACTTTTTCTGCTTTCTTTCTTGGTAATCAACACGAAGTTGATTTCTGCTTCGTTCAATCTTGGAACTTGTGATCTTCGATGTGAAGGACAAAGTCCCCCATCTACTCATCAAGTTAATCCATTACAAGGTGCTCCGGGCAAACGTGGATCTCCAGGACCAATTGGGCCTCCTGGTCTTCCTGGAGCCCCCGGCCCTAAAGGCAGCACCACCCAGTGCTATTGCAGCTCTGGGGCGAATCTAACAAGTAAGTAGCTGGTAATAGCAGTAACAATCTACTAAATATCTTGATAGCTCATGTGTTTTTTATTTGCATCCATGAATATGATATTCAGTTTAACATCACGCCCTGCCACACAAAATGCCAGTGGAGTTTCGCGGCTCCAATTCATTGCGATGTTCCGTTATATTTTAGTTCTTAGAGACTTAACATTTTATTATAAAAGTGGTACCTTCGCTTTCGCTGTTAGTTTGAAAATGAGGTGACCGTTCTGTTGTCTAAACACAAAGAAACTCTCTTCCATTCCTCCAAATGCAGCATACTTCTTCTGACACAGTCATTAAGCTTAAAACCTCCTTGCGGTTCATTAAATCATGACGTCAAACGTATAGCTAAAAATATTCTTTTGCTGGTTTAAAACATTCTAGTATTGAGTAACCTGCCCTGATATTTCTGGTGCAAGCTTTTCAAAACTGGATTTATACGTTTTTTAAGAAGCAGAAAATATGCAAAAATTTGCCAATTTTTATTTTAATGTTTGAAAGTTAACGACTGTGCTTCACGTGCCAGCTCTGACACAACATGCCCTATCTTCTATTTCTGCTGACAAAACAACCTTAAAACGACTTTTGCAGGAATTATCGTCTGTTCACTATGTAGTGACCACTCTATAAGAGATCTACGTAAATGTAGCCTAAATATTTCGCTGTGAACAAAGACAAATACATGTGTAAAGCTAACAAGCAAGCTGGCGTAGCTCCTTTTGCTTTCCATGCTGAAAAGAGCAATAAAACATAGAACCATATTTATCAAATCATCAATTTATTGTGTATTAATAGAACGCAAAAGAACTACAGAACATCGAACCATATGTTATTAAATCATCTACTAATTGCATATTCATATCTCTCTCTTCCAGGACAGCCTTAACTGGTGACAAGCACGACAAAAATTGTCCAGACCCCCTTCGGGGTTTCCGAGCTTTAACGTTGCGCATAGATTGCTTTATATTACATTCAATGAATCTGGCGCTGGTTAGAATCTACCAAGCAGATGAAATCATCCTAAAATGTCATTTTCTGCGTCACAACAGCTCAGTCATCCCGAAGTTTCAATGCGTGAGGATTTGATCACGTTTATCATTTTCAAATTATTTTTAGAATATTTTCCACAAACCTGTTCAGATTTGGTGCCAAACCATGGGGTAGATGCCAGCGGTGTGTATGTGATTTATCCGTTTGGAAACTCGACCAGTTTACCAGTTTATTGCGATTTGACCACAGCAGATGGTGGCTGGTTGGTAAGTAGTGTCTTACATGAAATGCAGTGACAAGCAAATTCTTGTTATCACTACGTTGTTTCTGTCTCTCTTCCTGCACTAAATACCATTTTATTCGAATAACAACCGCAACTACAACAGTTGCTACAACAACCACAAAACATTGCCACAGTAGCCAGCATTCGGTGGTGAAGTAGTTAGTTCAGTTTTTCATCACCTGGGGTTAAATTCATTTGCTTTGGAGGGGCATTTTTTATTCTAATACCTTTATTCATGTGGTAACAATGATTTATCAGTTACTTAACAGGCAAATTTTCTGACATCGAGTGTTTTGTGGATGAATCTTACTAAATTGAATTAGCTAAAAGATGGAGCTTGTTTGACAATATATTTATAGCCAGCCGATTATATTGAATTAATTTTTTGTCAATCTTTAACAACAGTCTAACCGCCGCGAATCAATCTTCTTTTCGATTGGCAATCGAAAGTCTAGCTCAATGATTCCCAATCGTGGTACCATTTGCAATATTCAGAAATGCTGCGACACGTAAGATAAATACTGTTGTACCGTTTAATCTCGTCGGTCAAGTGCTACTAGAATTAACGATAAACGAGTTAAGAATTAACGAGTGAGGTTAAAAATTAAATTCATCGCACTTGCTTTCTATTCAAGTCTCACCAACAGTACACTTGAGTCTGGATTCATTCTCTGGCCTGTTTTTGCTGCGTTTGCACATAGCGGTTTCATGGCTGCAATTTGTTGCTGTGAACAGTGACGTATGCATGGGGAAAGAGGGAAATTGGAGATCAAACCTCCTTGCAATTTGATGGCATACAATTTTTTAACTCAATAAATAGTAATGTTGTCACTTTTTAACATATCCTATGGTCACTTTGTCACAATCTCTACCCTGACAAAGCTATAGTTTGCACTGGGCACGACCTATTTTCCCGCTTTTATGGTCGTTGCCCTCGTTACGTGTTTTCCCTTTGATGGCGACTCTACATGACGTAATCTGTAACAACTAAAGTTTCCATTTATTTCTCGCCGATGTGTTGGTCGTAGTCAGTGCTGTGTTGAAGCCTCTGTGGACCCTGGTGTCACAATAATTTTGGGTCCCCACCGTGGTAGCAAGTAGGTCTACGATAATGTAGCCTATATTTGGATTGCTTTGATCTTCAATACACTCCTCGTCAATATTCGCTGATTATCTTAGAAAACACCAAAAAGGTACAGGGCTTACCAAAAGTTTAAAACCACCCCCAAATTTTTTTTTTATTCGGTTGTAGCACATCAATGTTGCATCAAATATTTTCATTTCGTAAGAAATCTGGTTTTCACATGAAATTATGTTTCTCGAGTTCATTTGAAGTAGTTTCATATACACTGGTCCATGTTTTATTAAAATTCAGTGCTTTGTATGGCTTCCATCGATCTTGATTACTTCCTTTAGACCCCTTGGCATATTGTGAATTAGACTCTTGTAGTACTCTTTTATTATCTCCTTCACCTATACTTATTTTATCACTCTTATCAGATTGTTAGCACGTACTTTTTTTCAGTTTACAAGCGGTTGCTTTTTCCAATTTTATCCTTTGTTTCCGTCCACAGATTCTCTATCAGGTTGAGTCGGGGCTGTTACCGGCCATTCCAGGACCTTGACCTTGGCCTCTTCGCAAACATTCCACACAATTACCTATTGGTAGCACAAGCCACCGTATTGTAAAATGATCTTGCATCTGTGAATGTGCATGTGCATTTTCAGCTGATGCTTTAACAGCTCAACGCATCGGGGACCGTTTATTGTCGTGCCACAAGGCAAAGTAAACTCGAGCAACACCATTTTTTGAAATCGCGTCCCAAATCATTTGCCTAAAGGGTGTTTCATTGTAGAAATTGTATATTTTCTCATCGTAACGCTTCCGTGGTGGTCTGTGAACGTGTTTTTCCTCACAACTAATTGCTGAAAGGCGGAATCATCAGAGAACATGACATTACCCCATTGGGTTTGAGTCCAGTGCTGGTGTTTCTCGGCGAAGGCCAGGCGTTTGCTCTTCATTGCCGTTGTCAGTAAGACTTTTCCACAAGGTTGTCAGCCACAATTTTTTTGCAAGTTTGTAAGATTTTATAAAGAATTATTGTGAAAGTCGCCTTAAAAGAGTTATATCACTCTCTTCAACGTCTCTAACCAATAACGCAGCTAGAATTAATTTTCTTAACAAAACTCGTTGGCGACTTTGTAACAATCTGCCTCATCGGGTAATTACCTCGAATGCTAGTCTTTCTTGATCTTTCGCTTTTAGGTTCTTGTGCTAGCCGCACGGCTAAATTTGGTTGATCGACTAATGAACTGCTGTCTTACTGACTACAATTGTGATGGCTATTTGCCGTTCTGATAATTCTTCATCATGTAGGATTTAGGCTCTTCGAATTTCACTGAGGAACTTTCTGCCCTCTTTTTTACTATCCGCCAATTTCGAAAAAGTTGATCAGGAATCCACTTAGGTGTTAACAACAATAAAACAATGCGTACAATGAATGTCTAAAATTAAAACAACAATTGTTATGCATGTATAGTAATGCAAGAGGCCAGCGATGCACTTAGCAAACTGCAGACAGTGACACTGTTTCGACCTATCAGGTCTCTTCAGTGCAGTTGGTGACCAATAAGAAACTAGAGGCTTTTAATAAAGCATAGCTTAGACCGTCACACTTGTGGGACCAAATACTAGGTCCACTGTCCAATTGTTATGCAATCACAACAATAAGATGATGCAATATGATGGAATAATGGGAAATCTCATTATTTTTATGGGCTTAAACTTTCGTAGGCACTGCAAGTAACAGCGTAGCAAAATGTAGCCTTATGTAGCCTACAAAGCTAAACTAAAAACTAAAAAAGTAGCTTTTCAAGAGAATAAAGCTACTCATTGTACATATCCACAGTAAACCTCAGCAACTGAAGGAAACCAGTTGTTATTGAAATGCAAAAGTTTGTAATCGTAGGGTCCTTTGAGACGATGGGCCAGGAAGCTAAAATGTTTAGGTTTAGGCTAAAATGTTAAAATTCTGAAACGTTAAGATAACCTCTTTTAACGTTTAATTTATAGTTAAGGGGGTTCATCTAATATATATAAGAGGAGTCATCTAAATCGTTAAGGAGGGCTTAGAAGAGGCCCAGCGCGACGGCCGCGCCCTTTTTGACTCACCACTGGTCATAGTGACGCTCCGCAGCAACAACACGGGCTGCCTAGATTACTGTTGACTAATCTACCCGTCTTTGTTTTCATTGAATTTTATGTACTCGTACGTGCCTTTCTGATAGTTACGTTTAGGCGAAAACATACATGCAAGCATCATTGCAAAACTTGTTCTGGAAAGTATGAAAGTGCTTATTTTTAGTGTGATTATCTAAAATCTTTCGGGGAAGGCATTCTTCCGGACCCCTCTAAAATAATTGCGTCTTCGATCCCCTAAATGAGAGCAGCCAAACCCCAACGGCATATTTCTGTCTACGTCACAAACCGAGAATATTTTTAATTTGTCTTTCAATAGGGGCAAGTCTTATTGGCTTAGCAAGAGAAGCCAATGGGGTAATGATCCCTCATAACTTATTTGATACCACTTCTGCTAAATCCCAGATCTAAATAAAGTGAGATATAATAACAAGGTTTTCTTTTTGTTTCTTGAAAGTTATTTTTTCTTTCGCGCGACTGCAAATATACGATTTTTCTTTAACCTAACAATTTTATTAGTTTTATCTTGAACTAAGTGATTAGATCTCATGCTAAAATCAATCGTTTAGGTTGCAAATGCAACAGTGGCCTAGTTTCGAGAGCGCAGGGAGAACGAGCCTTCCACTTAAACAAAGTTTTGTTATATTTAGCTCTTGAAACGTTTGAAGAACTTTGTTTAAGGTCACCCTAAACTTTAGGCTCAAAAACTGGTCAGGGCTATTTGTTAATGACTCTTTATATTTCTCTCAATAACTTTTGTGTTTTGCAACCTCCTTCTTAAAACTGTGACTTTTTGCCTCCTACACTTTGATAGTTCTAGCAACGGCCCTGGGATCAAACCGTTTACACAAATTAGGATGCGACCTTCACTTGAAAAATCATAAGAAATCTGAATGACAATATGATGATTTGTCAAATTTCCTCTTTCACGAAATGAAAAATTTGATCCTTGTTCTTTTTTTGATGATGTCATTGAAGAACCCCCTGTTAAATACTCTTTGGAGGAGGAATTTTGTTCTAGCTACATCACTGGATCTGGCTTGTTTAGTCACTAGAGCAACTGCAGTATTTGTCGCGGTAAAAGACAAGAAAGTAGAATTTATACGAAAAGTAGACGAACGTGGCAATAAGAAGTTGCATGTATTCAAAAGCACCTTGAAAATGTTAAGAATGGGCAAGATGGTCAAAACAGTCGCTTTCGAGTAGCTGATCTCGAAAATACTGGTCTTCAAGTTCAAATATTATACCTATAATTGTATTTCAACTGAATCGCTGCACAAAATCTGGTAAAAGTTGCAGTAAAAAATTGCATTTAAAAGTTACCTTTTTAAATTTCTGTTTAAACAGTTTAATGCATAGGTTTTGAATACTTTGCCAGAAGCTATAAAAAGTTGCCAAAGTGTGAAGAATTGCTTTGCTTTTCAATGCATTTGCCTCAGCCTACCTGTCACGCTAATCATTATACTTAAGTACATTAAAACACATTATCAATGTTAAATAAACTCAGCTTTAACTTTATTATAATTGCACAAGTCTGTACAAAATTTTTTCATTAACTTGTATATAGCCACTAAGAGTTCTCATAGATTGTTAGGTACATTTTTACCCGAATGTTGTACAGCAAATGCGTTTTTTTGCAATTTGCATTGAAATTCGCTCAACGTCACAACTCGCTCGTTGGCAGTGCTTGGATATTCATCAGCAATTATTAATATAATGCAACGGTCAAGGTTTTATTGAAGATAACCATTGTTTCTGAACATCAATGTCGGCCGAAATCATTTCCATTAATTTGCTTCCAGATAATTCAACGACGACAAGACGGCTCGGAAGATTTTTATCGAAATTTCACCGACTACGTTGAAGGTTTTGGAAAATTAACTGGAGAACTTTGGTTGGGTGAGGCCATTTAAGCTATAATTTCTACATCACAGCAGTGCCACTACAAAAGTGTCAACGTCAAAATTATTTTTCAAAAATTGTGTATTTTAAAAACAAGTTTCAGGATTGATTACTTTCAGTAACAACGTGTTTCACCCGCGGTGGCCACCGCCAGTAATCGACTGCTAAGAAAAAAAATGTAGTACCTTCGATGCTGTAAAAGCATTGAACAGTTTTTGTTCGGACCTCAAGTTGCCAATATAGATGGAAAAATCAAGAGTATTTTTTTTAGCAAGTATTACAATCAAGCAACAACCATCTTTAACGAGAACAACGGCGCAGAGTTTATCCTACCCCCAAACTATCGATATCTCAAATGTGGGATAGCTGATTTATTGTGGTGGAATCCCGTTGTCAGACTTTACCTGCAGCAACATGCATTTCGAAGATACAAATTAAAATAGTATTTAAAAACCTGTGCTCGTAATGTTGATATCAAAGCTAGGCAGAGGGCAGGCTATTTTGACTTGGCGAAAAAAATTCTGAAAATTTAAAGTTTTCTATTTTCACTGAGAGGAGCGATTTGGTAGAAATTGTCAAATAAAAGCCTCTGTCTGAAAGCATCATCAGTAAACGAATAGTTACCGAAGGCAAGACTAAATTAGTTACTGTATTGAAAGCTAACTGCTGCATAACTCAAATTTGGTAAGGTTATCACAGTTATGACATCACTGAGTGATAATACAAACAACCGCAATAAATATAGTTTGCAATGGCAAAGCTTAAGTCATGAAGCACACTACAGAGATATTCCTTCTATAACGATTGCGTATTAAGCAAATATGTTGGCTGCGATGCTCCGTCCAGATTAATGTAATGTTAAAATTTTTTTGAATAAGTAAGGTTTCTTTGATTCGTAGTTTTCTGCTGTTATTGCTATGACAAAGTATTACAGGAAATTGCAGAAAGTAGAGTATTCATTCTCGAAGCTTTTCGTCTGACACTTTTTAAGAGAATCCGTCAGAAATGAGTGAAAAGGCGAAGTGAGTCACTTATATAGAGACACGGTTGACGAAAAAGAAAAAAGGGAAAAAAAAAAGGCTCTATCGTGATTGGTAAAAAGAAGCGACCAATAGAAAGAGCGGAAACTAATGTGCGATATTTAGACCATAAACAAATTCCTTTTTACCAATCACGATAGAGCCTTTTTTTCCCTTTTTTCTTTTTCGTCAACCGTGTCTCTATATAAGTGACTCACTTCGCCTTTTCACTCATTTCTGACGGATTCTCTTAAAAAGTGTCAGACGAAAAGCTTCGAGAATGAATACTCTACTTTCTGCAATTTTCAAATTCTGTACCACAAATCAACTCTTCAAATATTACAGGAAAATCTAAATTGATAAGGTGATTAGAAATCAATTTCAATTGATCATGTGATCAGAAACCTGCGCGATGGCGTAATGGTAAAAGCGTCCGCTTTGCAGTCGGTAGAACTGGATTTCATTTTCCCAAGTCTAGTCATACTAAAAGATTTTAAAAAATAGTATTCACAGCTTCCCTGCTTGGCGCTCAGCACAAAAGTTGGGAGGACAAGCAGGTAAGCTTGTTTGTTGTGTCTTTGGGCCAAGACACTCAGCGAAATACCTCCATCTTTATGAGGCAGACAGGTGGCGCGGCTAAGCAGTCTACCCGTCGTGGTGGCCCAGTTTAACTGAAGACTCGCAAACGGAGCATGAGCTCTTACGCAGCGTATGTTCATCTTCCGGCACAACGCTCAGCACGATAGCTCAAACGACGACGACATGTGATCAGTAGTAAGACTGTCCAGAATCGAAATTGATCAATGTAATGTAATCAGAATAAAATTTAATCGATGTATGATTGTCGACATGATCAATTGTGATGTATCACAAGAATCAAAATTTATCATATGAACAATCTCATATATGCTAAACTCGCCGCAATCTAGTCAAACGGATTCAAGAGCATGTACCAACCGGAAATTTAATCAAGAATTAGATGTTGCAATGCATTTCAAGCTCAATCTATACCCCACGATCAATTTCAATTCTTTTGTAATACTAGGTCATTGTAACAATAGCAGAAAACTACAAATCAAAGAAACCGTTTATCAAAAATATTTCAACAACAAATGAACCTAGATGGAGTATCTCAATTAATTTATTTGTTTGTTGCGTGTTAGTTATAGAAGGAATATCTCTGCATTGCGGTTTATGCCTTAAGCCTTGCCATTGCCAGTTATATTAATTGCAGTTGTTTTGTGTAGTCACTTGGTGATGTCATAATTGTGATAACATTTTAAAATTTATGTTATAACCTAGAAAACTTGTTCAGAAATAATCATCCACATCATGCTCTACATCAATACAAAAATCTATTACAACATGTTGATAACCCACGACTAGTTTCGACCTCATTGGGCCTCATCAGGCTGGTGCAAAAAACACACAATAATAAAATTATATGAGGATCATTGCGTGCAAAACGATAATGCAATACAAAATAATACAATACAGTGATATCTATATCATGGGAGGCTATTTTAAGGATACAAACATATGATATAAACCAGGGGTGTCAAACTCAATATTTATTGAGAAATTAACTGCAACTGATATGTAATGGTTGATCTTTTAATATGAAAACACACTTTAGTTTTGCTTAAACATAGAATCCGGAACAACCAAAGCTTGATTTTACAAATACATAAGAAATTAAATTTGAAATATAAGACGTATCAGTAGTATTCATTTCTTGTTTAAATAAAGTATATCTCTCCCTGTGTTCTTTCAAGTTCGTTTTTAAAGTAAATCTTTTTCAAAGCGAACAACAAAAGAGCCAAAAATAATAATTTTATTCAATAAAAATCCATCATTTCAACTATTAACAGACCATGCCTTGCAGTAGAAAAAGTGCATAAGAAACATATATCAAGCTCCGTCTGCTACACTCTAATTTACTCTGCACATTGGTATAAGCCAGACACCGGGCATCTTTTCTTATATGCAAGTTCGTCAATGTTTGGGGTCAGGCTCTGAGCTCAGGAAATCCTCAGGACGCAGTGAAGGTGTTCGCCAGTGAGTCGACTTCTGTGAGGAGTTTTGTTAACCTTTATCATGAGAAAAGTTGCTCACATAGATATGTGCTGCCGAACATTGAAAGCATTTGAGCAGCTTGGGAGTGTAATTATGGCGCTGTGTCAGGGAGGAAATATGGAAACTGCGCAGCATCGACAGAGTCATATTTTGATTTGAGCATGTCATTGGAGTTCAATTAGCTCCATTTGGAGGCTGGTTGATGCGCTTTCGACGTCGATCGCAAACAGGTTACTGAGCAGTTCAAATTTCCCTTTCTGAGCCTCAAAGTCGGCAAATTGTCGGGAAAACTAGGTGCTGAGCGCTTTGATTTTTTCAGCAAACTGTGCGCTAGGCAACAATCCAGGAAAAATTTGTTCTGCCGTGATTTGGCTGCAAGGAAAATGACCCAAGTTTCCTTGCAGCATTTGGGTCTTCCACAGACACAGCTTAATTGTAAAGACTCTCATTGCTGCGTACATATCTGCGATGATGTGGCCCTGCCTCTGAAGCTGAAGGTTAAGCACATCGAGATGGCTCACAATGTCGGACAGATATGCTAGCTCACACAGAAACTTTTTATCCTTCAGCCCAGTTGTGTCTTTTCCTTTGTTTTCCATAAACTGACAGATTTCTTCACGTAGCTCAAAACATCAGTTCAATACTTTTTCTCTGCTCAACCATCTTACCTCTGTGTGATGGGGCACATCCCTGTATTCCGAATCAAACTCCTCCAGAAAAGACTTGAACTGCCGGTGATTCAAACCTTTGGCTCTTTTGAAGTTGACTACTAGTGTTATGGAGCTTACAACATGTTCCATTTGCAGAGCTTTGCCACACAGTATTTCCTGATGGATGATACAGTGATAAACTGTAAGCTCACTTGCATCTTCCTTCCGCATCTTCTCCTGAGCCCTGCCAATCAATTTACTCTTTTGACCGCACATCGCGGGCGCACCATCTGTCGTCATTTCCTTAAGTTTATCCCAAGGAAGGCTCATTCTAGTAATACATTTGGATACTTCTTCAAAGATATCTTTTCCTTTGGTTGTGCCATGTATTGATTTTAATCCTAAATGTTCCTCTGTGACGCACAGGATCGAGTCTACACTACGGATGAAAATTGATGGCTGGGCAGTATCCAGACGTGTCGCTGCTCTCATCCACTGCAAGGGAATATGCAATAAAATCTTTCCCCTTTTTTATTGGTTGTTTATATAGATTAGTGGAAAGCTCGCACACGCGCTCAGCCACGGTGTTTCGGCTAAGGCTCATATTTAAAAAATTTTGCTTTTTATCTGGGCACACAATGTCACAAACTTTGAACATGCGCTTTTTGACAAACTCTCCCTCATTAAAGGGCCGGACTGATTTGGCTATCTCTGCCGCCGCAATAAAGCTGGCCTTTACAGCAGCTTCACTTTTTGATTTTGCTTTCATGAACATAGTTTGCTGGGACACCTGACTTCTTTTCATCTCCTGCATCTTTAGTAGCTTCTGCTTTACGTCCAGGTCCTTATACTTCTGATTATGTTTTGTTTCATAATGTCTTCTTATATTCTTTCGTTACAGGCACGTTAGCTCCGCACACAAGACAAACAGGTCCGTCCTTTATATTCGTGAACAGATAATCTGCCTCCCACCTGTCTTGAAAGCTGCTCTTGTCCATCTTTCGTTTGGCCATTTTTGTGGAGGATGAAATTAATTTGGCCGATGTGATTGTAGCATGGTTGTTAATGACTGTCAACAGAAAAAACGAGCGCTTGCCGGTTTCGACTGCATGCCAACATGCTAGCAAAGAATTGAGGGATTTGTAGTATTAGCGGTACATGTGGCGGGCCAGCTCAAATGCACATTTGATATAATCTCGCGAGCCAATTATAATCACACTACGGACCAAATTTGGCCCGCAGGCCTGAGTTTGACACATGTGATGTAGACAAAAAGTCACATCAGTAAGCCCAAGTAGGCGTGCGAGATCATTATTAAGACTCTATCATTTTAAAAAATTAAAGAAGGCGCTAGTTGCTAGTCAGCAATTTTCAAGCAAATCTATTATCTGGATGAACCTGCCTCCAGCATTGCACTTGGGTGGAAAAGAAAAAAATTTGAGTTAAACTCTCTATTTTTATCTTATTGTGATGCTGGAGGCAGATCCCTCTAGATAGGTAATTTGATTAAAAATTGCTAACTAGCAACTAGCGCCCTTTATACTTTTGCAAATTTAAGTTGTAGAGTAGTTAGCCCTTAATATAGTACGCAATTTAATCAAACGTTAGGCAACTAATAATTTAAAAGTCTTAGTATTTTCTATCGCATAACAAAGTGTTTTAAAACCAACTTCAAAAGAAGTGGGTCAAACACCTCCGTTCATTTCAGGTCTCAACACCATTCATGAGCTCACCAAAGATGGCGATTACGAAATGCGAGTGGATATGGAAGATTTTGAGAATGAAACAAGATATGCTTACTACAGGTACCCTAGTAAAATAGATTTATCTACATATATACTGGGTGATACAAAAAGAATGAGCCAATTATAACTTACTACATCTTCGTAGCAGTGATCACAGTGAGATTTTTTGGATTTCCCGAGAATTGACCTTGAAAAATCTCAAGGTAATGGAAAAAGAGCATGTTTAGAATTTATTTTTCTATTTTTGCTTGATAATAGCTCTATAAAGCTACTATCAAGCAAAATAGAAAACATGTTTCTCCTACGTATGGTGCGATTTTACCCCGGCAGGGAACACTATCACCCGTGCTGATTTAAAAGGTATCAATTAATGCAGCTGTGCCGGCTTTACCGTACAAACATTTATGAAAGCAACAGCGAAATGTTTTAGTAAATATAAGCCATGGTTGCTGTACATGTAATGGTGATCATGTTGGTCAATTTATCATAACTGGTAGTACTCAAAAAGAATGATTGATGTCACAAACTACCATTCGTAATTTTTTTAATAATGTAAGGAGGGGATAAAGCATAGTCAAAATTGATGGCGTCGGCCAAATGGTGGTCGTTTTAACTTATAAAGAAATAAGCTATTTATTGGTAGGCCTATTTGACGATTTGGCGAACCCACTTTCGTATTAATATTTGTGACATTAAAATTTTTGCTTGCGCTGTTTGCGTTAATTTGGCTATAGCATGAAAACGGGCCATGGCTTTCCTTGAAGTCATATGCAGCCTATTGCAATAGGTGCCTATTACTCTTTTTTCAAACAAAAACATTCCATCTTAATCAAATGTTACAGATTGATGCTATTATTGTTCAATTTTGATCTTTTCTTCAATTTGGGATTTTATTACATTTGACTTTGCCGCTAATCCAGACCTCCCTACTTATAAATGAAGATTAGTGTTTTGTACCGATAGGCCTATCCTTGCAATTACAAATATCAATAATGGGCTTTACCATTCATGTTTGCTATCAAAATGATGGTGAATAATTTTGCTGCCTGCTGCTGTTTCAATACATAGCGGCAAGCATTGCGATGTCATTTATCATTATGACCTCACAATGCGTTTTGAGCCATTTTTGTTAGGATTGCTGCTTACCACTTTTTCGTTACTGTAGGCCAATTAATATGAACTAACGTCTCTGACTGCGTGCATGTTTCTTTGGCCCTGGCACAAACGCCACCATGCAAAGAGCAAACTAATTCGAAATGAAGCACTCACAGTTGAGTTATAGCAATAGCGGGGCCCCATATTAATAATGTCAAGGTTAAGAATATCAAATCAGATGGCTGCTGTGGCAGCCTCGCCCAATTGTAAAGGAAATTGTTTCAATATTTAGATCATATGTAGCTCGACACTTACATATTGTTGCAAACGATAAGAAAGGACCATTTTTACTCCCTCGTTTTTTCTTGGGTGATCACCAAGTGTTTTGCTTCGAGCATATAGAATTTGCTATTGCTACATATTAGAATTTGTAGATGTCGCCGAATACGGTTAAGTCACCCGCCCTGTTTCCTAGTGACCGGCAGGCGACGATTTGACGACTAGAAGATAGCTCGGTAAAGTGCAACGACTACCTTCTATTCCCTATCCTTCGGCCTAAGGACTTACGCTTATAAAGCTAAGTTGCAGCCCACTATTTAATACCACAACTTATATTAATGCATAAGCGGTGGCACTCCGACAATCACCGACACCACACAGTAGCAGCCGATAGTCCCCCTTCCTTCTAGTAGTACTTGGCCCTTACCTTCTAATTCTTCACCCTTCTTTTCTTTCTTCTCTGTTTTGTAGTTTGTTTGCCTTTGTCTCTCTCTTTCTGAGTTTTCAAAATGGCCCACCCGTATATATATATATATATATATATATATATATATATATATATATACTTCCAATTCGAACGTAACCGAAACGATGTTCCCAAATATTTTAGCCAATCAAAAAAATCTAGAAACTAGAAATTAACAAGAAAAGGTTTGAAAACGGGGGAATACCGGAAACTGCTACCCAAAGAACAACCAATAAAAACGCATATAAAATCAATTAAAAAAGCTTGTCTACGGGGGGAGTACAGGAAATAACTACCAATAAAATTGCTTTGAGAATAAAACGCACAAGCGACGGTTTGTATACGGGGAATACCAGAAATAACGACCAAAACAGGAAAAGTACGTCGACACGGGATAATAAAATGAATATTCCTGAGATTATTATTGTTACACTAGACTTCATGCCAATGATCCATGCTATCGAAAAAGAATAGTCAGAATGTACCAAAGGACTTAGTTTTTCTAGAAATTGCAGTTTTGTGAAGTGCAAGCACTCAAATTTTGTCTGTTTTTAACCAATAGATTACATTTTATAAACATTTGGAGACTTCAGTTTTTGATGAATGTATTTGGAAACGTCGACGTAAATGCAAAAGAATCATGCTTGTGAGGAAAAGTAATCAAAATGCACCAAAGAGCTAACTTTGTCTAACAATTGCAAGTTTGTTGGGTCAAGTAGGATAATTGTTCGACCAAAAATGAAACATGATGTATGGCAACCAATATTTGATTAGCCATTATAAACTAATCCTTAGCCCTAAGTAATTGGAGTCACACATTGCTGGAAAGGAAATTTGTTAAGCTTTCAAAACAGTAATTGTTAGTACTTTATTATGACGTTCTTGCGTTAAAGTCACCTGTTTTACTGAACTCACTACTTTCGGAAGAGGCACAAAGTTACACCACAGGTCCTAAAGTTCAGTTTTTTCAGCATAAAAACTAATATTAATTGTACATATTGTATACTATCGGAATCGCATTGAAATAACCATTGATTTGTTGGAAAAAGTTTAAAAATCAGTTGAGAAATGAGGTCACAAATCAGTTTTTTAGTAAACTGCGAAAAGGGTGTAATTTAAAAAAAACATCTTCATATTATGATTTGCGGTAGCGAAGATTTGTGTTTGTCGTACGAGATATCTTATGACATCATAGAACCAGTTTAAGCGTTCAAGCGAAAAAGAAAAGAAAAAATGCATAAAGCGCTTAAATAAAGAATTGCTTGTAGCATTGTCAAATAGGCTTTAATTGTTGTAAAGTTGTTTTTATCGAAAGCACCTCATCAATATCTTCTAAAAGAATGTTTAATTGCGTTTGTGCGATCAGTACTTTTTGAGAAAAAACAAAAAACAGATTGTGTTGTGAATCGTTGATTGTGACGTCATTTTCGACCCCAAACAAATGAAAGTTTTTGAAATGTGTTAAGTCGGATGCTGGTTTTCGTTTGAGCAAAAAGCGGTTGTCCTTTGTCCTCTTTTTTAAAGTAATGCAATTTCTAAAAAAGTTATTTTTGATTATGACGTCATCATGACGTCACGAACATCCTTGTGACACTCACCACGAGGTGGTGATCAATCGTGCGAAGTTTGATGTTTGTACCTGTAGCAGTTTTAGAGGACAGACACATAGACAGACACATAGACAGACAAACAGACTTTAAGATATTTAAGCGCAAAACGAGAATGCGCAATTTGAACTCTCTTAGAAATTAACACATAGACAGACAGAATTGCGTTTAATACATTAGATCAGTGGTCGCCAATCTTCTGAGCTTCATGGACCACTAAATATATAATTTTTTATTTGGTGGACCACTAATATGGATTTAGAAAAAAAGGTGCTGTACCGTAGTGTAAATATATTTATACAATAACAATCAGAAAAGTATTATTTTTTTTCATTAAGAAATACACACATTAAAGGTAAAAAAAAGTTACATAGTCATTATTAAGAAAAGAAAAAAACTGAAGTTTAGTAAAATATTACCCATTTTTAATGTGATGGATGTTGCTGTCTATTTGACATCAGTATGTTGAGATTCGGCTCCAATGATGTCACTGCAAGACGGAGAGCTGCTTCTATTTCAAGCCGAGAGCGGTACCGATTTTTAATTACTGTCACAGATGAAAATGCCTTTTCACACAAATATGTTGTTGAAAATTGAATCAAAATTTTCATTGCTTTCTCATTCAGTAATGGGTATTCATTTTTGACAGAGAGCCAAAAATGAGCTCTTGATAAAGATGACTTGAATTTAGCTTTGAGACTGTCATCGCAAGATAGATCGATGAGACTTTCCTTTTCCTTTATGCTTAATTTGCTCTCTTCGATGTTAGCTACAAATGGATCTATTATCCACATATTTCCAGGCCTAGGATCTTCTTCACTTGGGTAATACAAATCAAAATATTCTGTCAGTGACTGTAAGTGCTGTTGAATAATGAATACCACTTGCCTGTTGAGATCTTTCTCTCCCATATATTCATCAAAATTTATAAACATTTGTAGATCTCCTTCTGCCAACCGCGTTTGCCACAGTGATATTTTCTTTCGAAAAGCATCTATTTTACTTTGTAATGTAAACACGTCCTTAAGTTGTCCTTGCAAAGATATGTTTAGTTCATTTAATAGAGAAAAAATATCTGCCAGGTATGCAAGCTTGGCTACCCACTCATCGTCGGATAAGAGTTCTTGAAATTTCTGATTATTCTGCTGCTGAAAAAATAACTTAATTTCTTCACGCAGGACGAACAGTCGGGTCAGTATTTTGCCCCTCGATAGCCATCTTGCCTCAGCGTGAAGAAGAAGCTGAGTATACTGGGAACCCATTTCTTCGCAGAGCATTTCAAATATTCGAGAATTGAGTGCTTTGTGTCGAATTTCATTTACGATTTTAATAACATTTGATAATACTTCGTGTAGTTCTGGGGACATTTTTTTTGCCACAAGCTGCTCACGATGTATAATGCAGTGTGTAGACAGAATGTCTGGGTGACTAACGTTTTTTACCCTTGCAACAACTCCTGAGCGATGTCCAGCCATGTTAGCAGCACCGTCTACACATATGCCAATACATTTTTTCCATTCAATTTTGTGTTCCAGGAAATACCTGTCAAGTGCTTTAAAAATCTCAAAGCTAGTTGTTTTACCTGGCAAGTTAAGCGAGCATAGAAGTTCTTCCTGTAATTCTCCTTCACACTCAACCCTCACAAAACAAAGAAGAAGTGCCTTGTTACTTACATCTGTAGATTCATCAAGTTGAATTGAATAAAATGGTGAATTTTTTACCATTTTTATAACTTGATTTTCAATATCTTCAGCCATTTCTTCAATTCTGCGCTTAACAGTGTTAGCAGACATAGGAATAAAATTCAGTCTTTGAACAGCTTGTTTTCCCAAAACTGCTTCACAGGCTTGTGACATGCAAGGTTTGATTAGATCTTCTGCAATCGTATATGGCTTTTTATTTTTCGCAATTTGAAGTGCTATCAAGTAGGAAGCCATTAATAGGGGCTTATCTTCAACAACCATATTTTTTAAAGCACCTATTTGCTTTTTCATACCTTCATGCATTCTTTGGAAATATTCAAGTGGTTTCTCAGCTAAATCTGGGTGTTTTGATTGCAAATGTCTTTCAAGTTTTAACGGTTTCATGGCATCATTAGATAAACTCTCACAACAAATAATACAAAGAGGCCTTGGGTCCAGCTCACTACCAGGTTCTTGAATAAATCCAAATTTCAGGTAGACTGAATGATATTTTCTTGATATTTTGCGTTTTTTCTTTTCGCCTCCAATTTGAATCTTCTTTCTAATGCTGCCTGATGAGGATTGTGGATGTTCTGATTCATTGATATGCTCACTATCAAGTGAAGTATTACTATTTTCATTAGTTATTTTATCTTTAGTTTTACTAAAGAAGTGCAAAATATTCACTTGCTTTTTTTCACTCATTATGGCTCTATTACCTATTATATTTGAATCTGGAAAAGAAGAAGAAGAATTATTAATTTGGAATAACAGTACGTTTTGTCTTTGGTAAGCTCCACTTATAAATTACGGATACACCAACAATTTGTTACTCTATCAGAATTAGAGTCCTTCGGGATATGTATATATATATATATGATGAATAATGCAGGCTAAAAACTTCCCATTTGTTTTTAAGCTGGACAGCTAACCTCTAGCAAATAGGCTAGTCCAAGGAACGCCAACTTTGTAATTGTAAGAGCTAGAGAACGCGTAGCAGAGTCACTCATTCCGAAGGAATTTCGCTAATAAAAGTTGCTTAAAAAATTATAGTCTATGATAAGTTTTGTTAATTTTTTTCTTATTCTGAATGTTCATGGAATATAAATAATGACCCATTTTTTTCCACGGACCACCTAAATATTTTCACGGACCACCAGTGGTCCGTGGACCACAGTTTGGCGACCGCTGCATTAGATTACTTTTGTTGGAAGCATCTTTCTAACATCTCTCAAAAAAATTTTCAATCGCGTTTTTACAGTCAATACTTTTGGAGAAAACAAAGAATACAAATTTTCTAGGAATCGTCAATATAAAGTGATTTTAGTTCACAAAAAAGTGAAATTTCTTGAAGTTTGTAAGTCGGCTGCTGCTTATTGTATAAAAAAAATGTTCTATTCTATGTCAAGAAATGAAAATTAAAAAAAATCAACTGAACTCATATCGTCATTAATCCCCTTATGACGCTGATTTTGGATTGGAGATTAATCGTGCCAAGTTTCCTGTTTTTACATTCTGCAGTTGTGAAGGAATTGAAAGAGGCAGACACACGGACAGACGGGGTTGCATTTTATAGTGTAGATTTCTTTTGTGCTTTCTTTGGTTTTAGTGCTACCTGATAAAATGCTCTTAGTTTTTCAAATAATGTCGGCAACTACGAAGTAGGTCCGAACATTAGCTGCTCAATATATAAACTTAGTGTATAAATATACAAATGCACACATTAAAAAATATCTTTCTCAACTTCGTAACCATTTTAAAGCAATATTCTTTTCTCAGCAGTCGGTTACTGGGGATGACCATCCCGGGGTGAAAACAATTGCTACTTAAATTTTTAATCTTGAGATTTAATTTTTGAAGAATTGTGTCGCAGAAAAAGCGAATTTTGAATTCAATTTGTCGTTGACATTTATGTGCCCTAAGTACCGTAAAATTTAATGGTTCCTTGGTAGATCAATGCCAGATCGCAATTCTGTATTTCATCAATTAACAGTAATAATAACAGTTGTTTTAGTTTAATTAACAAGTTATAAGTAAAGTGTTACTTCTTTTTTCCGCATATGTGAAATGTCAATGTGTAACTTGTGTGACGTCATTTTACTCACCAAGCCAAAGTTCTCCAGTTAGTTTTCCGAAACCTTCTACGTAATCGGAAAAGTTTCGATAAAAATCTTCTGAGCCATCTTGTCGCCGTTGGATTACCTGCAAGTAAATTCATGAAACGCATTCAAGCGGGCACTGAAGATCAGAAAAAGTGATTATCTTCAACCATATTTTTGCTGCTGCATCTTTATAAATAATTGCGATATGAAAACCCACGTAGTGCAAATGAGCGATTTGTCTCGTCTGAGCAAGTTTACCTTAAGATACTGGTAGCCAAAAGTCGATTTTACTGATTGCTCTATTTCGTAGGCTGTCATTTTAACAGATATTAACGTTGTCTTATCTTACTTACAAAATAACTAATGCACTTTTATAAGCACACAGTTTAACTAACTAAAATATTTCAACTAAACTTGACCTCGAAAATTATGCCCTACCTACTTCCGTTTGTGCGGGGTTGGCCAAAAAGCAAGTTGTACTTCCACTTCTAATTGATTTCAGGCACTGTCGTACTTGGCTAGGGTTGTAGAACTTCTAGTTTTCAAACTCGCCAGCTATTGCGTTACAGATAGCATTGAGACGCAGCTAATCCGCCACATAGCTCTTTGTTATGCAAATCAAGTAGAATAGCGCTATACTGAAATAGTTTTATTGCATATTTTTTAAATCAAACTTTACAATTTTCACAATAATTGATAAGAGTTGCAATAAAATTTTTCACGTAAAAAAGAAAAAAGTTGCAATATAAAATTCTGGAAACAGCTTAAAACATTGTATTACATAAATATATAGACTTCAGGAAGCTGTAAAAAAAATTGCCAAAGTTGCAAAAACTTGCCCTAATTCATCATACGATGATTTTTTTTCAAAAACTGAAAAATCTCTTACAAAACCACTTTACTCGAAAACCGATTTTGACCTAATTTTTCAATCGATTTTCAAACTTGATAACAAATTGAAAAGTTATTTGAAGGAAATTCCGTAAATATAGGAATTGTAAGTAGTATGTAATACGACTTTCGACCCCTTTTTTGCGGCGCCCCACGTCATTTCCGAACGTGACTTCCGAACGTGGTGATACGTCATTGAACGTGCGGCTACGTCATTTCCAAACGTGTTGATACATGAACTTGTAACAACTTGTAAACACGTGTAACAACTTGTAAACAAATGGTAACACAAAGACAACGTGTACTTGCAACAACTTGAAAACAAATGTCAACTTAAAGCAAATGTCAAGACATCTTAAACAAATGTCAATACAAAACAAATGTGAATTCAACTTGAAAAGAAATGTTTATAACAGCTTGTAGATACAACATGTAACAACTTGTAAATTACATCTTGAAAACAAATGTCAATACAAGTTAAAACAAATGTCAATACAAATGTGAATACAACTTGAAAAGAAATGTTTATAGCAGCTTGTAAATACATGACAACTTGAAATTGATTTGATGTTTATAACAGCTTGTAAATACATGACAACTTGAAATTGATTTGTTATAGACACCCTCACTTCAGAATACCCCCACTTCAAAAGTTCTCCAATTAATTTCGCTTTTCAACTCGTTAACGATCTTTTGCCTTATTGTAAACACAGCTATTGTAAAGCGGAAATACTAACTTTTAGATCGTGACTGCAGCCTTTGATAACAATTTCCTTTCGAAGCTTAAGCATTAATCGCGCGTTACCATTCACTTCGTGAAATTGCTTATAAAACCTCTGATCGATTTGATTCTCTAGAATGTTGTTTCTTTACTCTTCTATTGGGGGTATTTTCCTTGTTATATTTCTGCAGTTGGTTGGAATTAATTTTCATCTATTTCAGTATGTAGGTAATGGGTTCAGTCTTTTTGTCAATAATTTTGTGACCACACATAGCTCTCATCATAGCTCTCTCCATAAAATTGTGTTATCATTTTCTTTTAAACACCATACCTCACTTAAAACACTGCTGTTGACATCGTAAAACTGAAAAGATTTATCTTTAATTGTGTGCAAATCATAAAACATTCATCTCAAATTTACATTCATTTTCATAAAACGAATCTAAATTGTATCCTATCATCACACTGTTTAAAGATTTTTCCAAAATTTAGCAACTTTTAAACTTATTAATACGAAATTTCTTAGTTTTCAAAGTCTCCTCAACTCCGCTACATAGCAATAAGCACAACTTTTAGCAATTTTGTAGGACATTAACATGAAATTCATGGTTTTACAGCGTCCTTAGCTCATCTACATAACAATAAGCACAGCTTTTAACATTTTTGTAGGACATTACCATAAAATTCAGGGATTCACAGTTTACCTAGCTCCCCTACATACCAATAAACACAACTTTTAACATTTTTGTAGGACATTACCATAAAATTCAGGATTTTACAGTGTCCTTAGCTCATCTACATAGCAATAAGCACAACTTTTGACCTTATTCGTGGGACATTAACATAAAATTCAGGGTTTTCAACATTTATGTTTATTACAGCTAGTCGTTAGTTTTAGAGGAAAATAGCCAACAGTTTTCTAGATTATCAGGTTTGTGGGAGAAAAATCACAGACAGTGACGTTGTGAGTTTGGTGGAAGAAACAATTTTTAATTTGACACAATTTCAAACTTTTATCGTTACTTTTTAGATTAAAATTTCGGTAGCTTGACCAGGCTTTTGGGTAAAATGTAGATTTGTTTCACATGTGACAGTGAGGCAGTTACATTTTTAGATTGACCAGACATTTGAGTGAAATGTAGATTTGCTTCACATATGACAGTAAGGTAGTTACATTTTATGTTAGTTTCACACTTTCTTGGAAGAAAAGTTCAGTAGATTGACCAGACTTTTGGGTAAAATGTAGATTTGCTTCACATATGACAGTTAGATAGTTACATTTTTATGTTACTTTCACACTTTCTTGGAAGAAAATTTCAGATTGAGCAGACTTTTGAGTGAAATGTAGAGTTGCTTGACATATGACAGTGAGGTAGTTGAAGTACAACGGTGGAAATCTTTTGAAAAGATCACAACAAAGAAACTTGTTCAAATTCAGCATCACTACTAAATATTATCAACCAAGAAGATTGAACTTTGCTGTGTTTGGAGACTACTTCAAACTTTTACTTGTAATCATTCACCATCCATCTAATTTACAATATCTTTTCATGCAACTAAAAAACAATTATGACGCTGGTTTAAGTAAAACTATCAAATTTCTCCACCAACATTAAATTTTTCTAAATCAGCTAAGCTTACTATCAACAAAAATCTGATGCAAGCGGAAACATCAACATCACGTCAGCAAACCTTTAACCAATCACAATCGATGTAGAACTTCAAAAATGGTTTTCTATCAACCCTCCGTTCTTCAATCTTTTTGTCAATAATTTTCTGACCACATGGCTCTCACCATAACTCTCTCCATAAAATTGCGTTTTCATTTTCTTTTAAACACCATACCTCACTTAAATCACTACTGTTTACATCGTAAAACCGAAAAGATTTGTCTTTAATTGTGTGCAAATCATAAAACATTCATCTCAAATTTACATTCATTTTCATAAAACGAACCTAAATTGTATCCTATCATTACACTGTTTAAAGATTTTTCCGAAATTTAGCAACTTTTAAACTTATTACACGAAATTTTTACTACCTTTCATAGCCTACTTAACTCATCTACATAACAATAAGCACAATTTTTTGACATTATTTGTAGAACATTAACATGAAATTCAGGGTTTCGCAGTTTACCTAGCTCTCCTACATACCAATAAACACAGCTTTTAACATTTTTTGAAGGACATTAACATTAAATTCAGGGTTTTACAGCGTCCTTAGCTCATCTACATAACAATAAGCACAGCTTTTAACATTTTTGTAGGACATTACCATAAAATTCAGGGATTCACAGTTTACCTAGCTCCGCTACATACCAATAAACACAACTTTGACATTTTTTGTAGGACGTTACCACAAAACTCATGGATTTTGCAGCCTCCTTAGCTCACTTACATAGAAATAAGCACAATTTTTTGACATTTTTGTAGGACATTACCATAAAATTCAGGGATTCACAGTTTACCTAGCTCCCCTACATACCAATAAACACAACTTTGACATTTTTTGTAGGACGTTACCACAAAACCAATGGATTTTACAGCCTCCTTAGCTCACTTACATAGAAATAAGCACAACTTTGACATTTTTTTGTAGGACGTTACCACAAAACTCATGGTTTTTGCAGCCTCCTTAGCTCACTTACATAGAAATAAGCACAATTTTTGACATTTTTGTAAGGACAATAACACAAAATTCAGGGTTTTCATAGTCTACTTAGCTCACTTACATAGAAATAACCACAACTTTAGCATTTTTGTAGGACATCAGTAAAACAAAACACAAAAATTATTCTTATCAAACTCAGTGTTTTCCATCGACTGCAAACAGAAATTATTGATCCAATTCTTTAACTTTTCATTGTTTGCTAAAAACCACAAATAGAAAGCTTTAAAACCAACTCTGTGCTATCACCAATCTAAAACTCATTGCTTTTAACCAAAATTTTCAACTTAACCGTTAATTCGTAAGCACTTGATCAAACATACTAATACATTGTTACAAGTCGTCTTAGCTGATTAAAGACTTTTGTTTCGTACAATTAAACTCTTGCACTAAGTTTTGATCTATTTGAAACCATTATTGATAATTCACAACTTTCAACTCGCCACATATTCTCTCCCGCATAGATAAATTAAAAATTTTACCTAAATCCTCGCAAAACTACATTACATCATATCCATTATACACTTGTTATACATAATCACTGCTACACACGTTTGCAATTGCAGATTAGACCAAGTTGATTCATTACAAAATCTCTTACTATCTATTATCAAACAACTTCAATGCTACAGTATTAAATATAACCCATTAGTTACAAAATGTAAAATCTGAGCTCACAAAAACAACTGCTAAACGTTTTCCTACTAGCTTTATCAACTCTGCTGAAAGTGAACAAACTCTGATAGTAGCATCCAACATTAACTTACAATTGTCTTTCTCATTAGTGATCGCTGTGACCAACACACAAAAGTTTTGAATGTGGTCTCGTGATAGTCTTGACTGACTTTCTGACAAGCCACTTTTTATCCTTAAAATAATTTTTCCTCACAACTGTTTCAATGCTTTTAACACCTCAAAGCGTATAAAATATTTTCTGAACTTTACCAAGTATTGACTCGCATAAAACATCATGACCCACTATTTTCAAACTTCATTCAAGTTTTTTTTTTTACCAAACTCGCAATTTGATAACTTCTAAACTCATTCATTTACACAACAAACCTTTCAAACTGACCGTTTATTTTCAAGAAGCACAATTTCTGATATTGCTATACATTGAAGCGTAAATAATTCTTATTTCTCAACCTATCAAAATTATATAACCTCGTTCTGATTGATTCGTTTTTTGGTTTATTGTTTTGCTCTTACTTATTTCATCATGTTGATATTGATTTATTCAACAAAATATTTGCCATTAAGCGCTGTAAAATCTATTCACTTCCATCCAAGATTGAACTTACTCCATTCCAAAATAAAGCTTTCATGATTTACCGACAAGAAAAACTCAGAGTAATTGCTGCCAACAGACATACATTCTGCACATACTAACAAATTTGCATCAAATCACTTCAAAAATTACCCGGTTAGGTAAAAATCTGCACAGTACGGTTTATTCTTTCCAATCAAAATAACTATTTGAAACACTATTTCGTTGTGATTACGATAAAAGTGCAAACCATTTAAATTTCTTTACCAACATACAACTTTAAAGCTATTTTCATTACATCCACCAAACTTCAAGTTTAAATTTCTAACACTGTTATACGTAATTGATATGCAAAATGTCTATGTTATATTCAATCATTGTTTAACTTTCTCATCGAATTTACTCTTACTATGCCTCATTGTATAACAAAGATCAACAAGCAATTTAATTTCGCCTAATTTACATCAACTTCTCACACCAACACACTTAAATTCATATCAAAATTTTATAAATCTACCTATATTCTTTGGTTGAAAATGTTCATGTAGTTGGGCACTTTATCATTTCTTATAACTTTTTTAGATACAAATTTATTCACTTGTTAAAATCTTCACCAAATTTTGAACACCTTGAGACAATTAAATAATAAAAAGTTTTATCTGAAGTTTTTCATGAAATATTTGAGATGAAGACCACTAAGGTACATTTTGTGCGACCAATGTAATGTTTTCTTAATTTATCACAACTCAGTTCAATGGTAAACGAGTAATCTGATGTTTTTCAACCATCACGTATTTTTTGCACCATGTAATAAATCTAATATTTTGTGTTGCATATCAATTTAAATCAAAAAACCCTATCTTACAGTGTAAAACATTTTCAAACTTATGTCAAATTTTCTTACTGCGCACTCACCTCATCACATTTTTCACCTCTGTACATAACTGTAAATTGAATTTTTCTCAAAACTCTTAAAAGCTTATGTATCAAGCCTCATATTTGTAACTTTCGACACTACATATCACCAAAACAATTTTTTGATTACCTCACAAGTTATTTTATGTAACTAAAAGTCAAACTTATGACGATTGCAACCTTTTCCCAACTATCAAACGAACAAATATGGTGGTTAGAGCGTATTAGATCTGGGTTTAATTTCCCTGTCAAAGATTTTTAAATGATTGCAGCTTAGTGCTCAGTATGAATGATTTGTTTAGAGAAAGACTAGTTTCCTTCAAAAAGTGTGTTCTCCACTACAAATAGGTGATGGGTTCGGTGTACCAACCGCAAACTTGTAGAAGTAAATGAAACTAACATTGCCACTAGACAATTTCAAAAACCACCTGTTTCCAATCCACACCTAAATCATTTTATTGCTTCTCATCTCCTTTTCGTTTGCCGATTTTCATTTGTTTGCAGTAGAGATTGGTATCTTTCTATTCATTTTCTCTTGCATATTGTTGCATAACATCCTGGTTACAGCAGTTTTGTGTATTTAACAACTTCCTGGTTTACAATTCGTGGCCATTAATCTAAGAGTAATAACTTTACCTTGACAGATATTGTTCTTACAGCTGAGAAAGTAACTTTTCACTAAACTTTTTGAGAGCATACTACAAATTTGAGATGTGGAATAAGTTGGGGTTATCACATAATGTATGTTTGCTAAAAAGAGCTTAAAACTGTTGTTATTGTAAGTGACTTAATAAATAATAAACATCTACAATTTCAAACGTTTTACTTTTGCAAAGACCTTTTCAAGAATTAAAATCTGTAGATGTGGTGTAATAATTTCAAATAATCCACATAAGATATACAATGTGTCCAAAAAGTTGGTACCATTTAAAAATTTTATGTATTTTCCATTATTTTTTCATAAAAAGTCACTACGTTTCAAAAAGATTTATATATTTTCCATTATTTTTTCATAAAAAGTCACTACGTTTCAAAAAAGTTTTTATATTTCCCATTATTTTTCACAAAAAGTCACTACCGTTCAAGTTTTTCAATTTTAAACTCTTAATGTAGAAATAAATTTCAATGTTATTTGCATTACTATCTATTGAGACCGTGTGATGAGTGTTTTTCTAAATTCATTGTCTAGATATTTAACATTTTTAATTTACAACAATTTCTCGTGTATATAATTGATATCTTGCAAAAATTAATGTATTATTTTGGAATAACATTGCATAATGAAGGCTTTGAGTAATAAGTCACTGGAGATTGGTAGCCTGTGTGACAAACTGAGGAGTGGAAGACCAACTAAATGGGAGATGTGATCAATGATGTGCAGAAAGATGTCAGCGATAATCCAAACAATTCAGTGAGGCGCTGATATCCAAACAATTCAGTGAGGCGATGATGTGCAGAAAGATGTCAGCAATGATCCAAACAATTCAGTGAGGCGATTATCCGTGAGTTTGTTATTCCAAAATAATACATTAATTTTTGCAAGATATCAATTATATACACGAGAAATTGTTGTAAATTAAAAATGTTAAATATCTAGACAATGAATTTAGAAAAACACTCATCACACGGTCTCAATAGATAGTAATGCAAATAACATTGAAATTTATTTCTACATTAAGAGTTTAAAATTGAAAAACTTGAACGGTAGTGACTTTTTGTGAAAAATAATGGGAAATATAAAAACTTTTTTGAAACGTAGTGACTTTTTATGAAAAAATAATGGAAAATATATAAATCTTTTTGAAACGTAGTGACTTTTTATGAAAAAATAATGGAAAATACATAAAATTTTTAAATGGTACCAACTTTTTGGACACATTGTATATCTTATGTGGATTATTTGAAATTATTACACCACATCTACAGATTTTAATTCTTGAAAAGGTCTTTGCAAAAGTAAAACGTTTGAAATTGTAGATGTTTATTATTTATTAAGTCACTTACAATAACAACAGTTTTAAGCTCTTTTTAGCAAACATACATTATGTGATAACCCCAACTTATTCCACATCTCAAATTTGTAGTATGCTCTCAAAAAGTTTAGTGAAAAGTTACTTTCTCAGCTGTAAGAACAATATCTGTCAAGGTAAAGTTATTACTCTTAGATTAATGGCCACGAATTGTAAACCAGGAAGTTGTTAAATACACAAAACTGCTGTAACCAGGATGTTATGCAACAATATGCAAGAGAAAATGAATAGAAAGATACCAATCTCTACTGCAAACAAATGAAAATCGGCAAACGAAAAGGAGATGAGAAGCAATAAAATGATTTAGGTGTGGATTGGAAACAGGTGGTTTTTGAAATTGTCTAGTGGCAATGTTAGTTTCATTTACTTCTACAAGTTTGCGGTTGGTACACCGAACCCATCACCTATTTGTAGTGGAGAACACACTTTTTGAAGGAAACTAGTCTTTCTCTAAACAAATCATTCATACTGAGCACTAAGCTGCAATCATTTAAAAATCTTTGACAGGGAAATTAAACCCAGATCTAATACGCTCTAACCACCATATTTGTTCGTTTGATAGTTGGGAAAAGGTTGCAATCGTCATAAGTTTGACTTTTAGTTACATAAAATAACTTGTGAGGTAATCAAAAAATTGTTTTGGTGATATGTAGTGTCGAAAGTTACAAATATGAGGCTTGATACATAAGCTTTTAAGAGTTTTGAGAAAAATTCAATTTACAGTTATGTACAGAGGTGAAAAATGTGATGAGGTGAGTGCGCAGTAAGAAAATTTGACATAAGTTTGAAAATGTTTTACACTGTAAGATAGGGTTTTTTGATTTAAATTGATATGCAACACAAAATATTAGATTTATTACATGGTGCAAAAAATACGTGATGGTTGAAAAACATCAGATTACTCGTTTACCATTGAACTGAGTTGTGATAAATTAAGAAAACATTACATTGGTCGCACAAAATGTACCTTAGTGGTCTTCATCTCAAATATTTCATGAAAAACTTCAGATAAAACTTTTTATTATTTAATTGTCTCAAGGTGTTCAAAATTTGGTGAAGATTTTAACAAGTGAATAAATTTGTATCTAAAAAAGTTATAAGAAATGATAAAGTGCCCAACTACATGAACATTTTCAACCAAAGAATATAGGTAGATTTATAAAATTTTGATATGAATTTAAGTGTGTTGGTGTGAGAAGTTGATGTAAATTAGGCGAAATTAAATTGCTTGTTGATCTTTGTTATACAATGAGGCATAGTAAGAGTAAATTCGATGAGAAAGTTAAACAATGATTGAATATAACATAGACATTTTGCATATCAATTACGTATAACAGTGTTAGAAATTTAAACTTGAAGTTTGGTGGATGTAATGAAAATAGCTTTAAAGTTGTATGTTGGTAAAGAAATTTAAATGGTTTGCACTTTTATCGTAATCACAACGAAATAGTGTTTCAAATAGTTATTTTGATTGGAAAGAATAAACCGTACTGTGCAGATTTTTACCTAACCGGGTAATTTTTGAAGTGATTTGATGCAAATTTGTTAGTATGTGCAGAATGTATGTCTGTTGGCAGCAATTACTCTGAGTTTTTCTTGTCGGTAAATCATGAAAGCTTTATTTTGGAATGGAGTAAGTTCAATCTTGGATGGAAGTGAATAGATTTTACAGCGCTTAATGGCAAATATTTTGTTGAATAAATCAATATCAACATGATGAAATAAGTAAGAGCAAAACAATAAACCAAAAAACGAATCAATCAGAACGAGGTTATATAATTTTGATAGGTTGAGAAATAAGAATTATTTACGCTTCAATGTATAGCAATATCAGAAATTGTGCTTCTTGAAAATAAACGGTCAGTTTGAAAGGTTTGTTGTGTAAATGAATGAGTTTAGAAGTTATCAAATTGCGAGTTTGGTAAAAAAAAAAACTTGAATGAAGTTTGAAAATAGTGGGTCATGATGTTTTATGCGAGTCAATACTTGGTAAAGTTCAGAAAATATTTTATACGCTTTGAGGTGTTAAAAGCATTGAAACAGTTGTGAGGAAAAATTATTTTAAGGATAAAAAGTGGCTTGTCAGAAAGTCAGTCAAGACTATCACGAGACCACATTCAAAACTTTTGTGTGTTGGTCACAGCGATCACTGATGAGAAAGACAATTGTAAGTTAATGTTGGATGCTACTATCAGAGTTTGTTCACTTTCAGCAGAGTTGATAAAGCTAGTAGGAAAACGTTTAGCAGTTGTTTTTGTGAGCTCAGATTTTACATTTTGTAACTAATGGGTTATACTTAATACTGTAGCATTGAAGTTGTTTGATAATAGATAGTAAGAGATTTTGTAATGAATCAACTTGGTCTAATCTGCAATTGCAAACGTGTGTAGCAGTGATTATGTATAACAAGTGTATAATGGATATGATGTAATGTAGTTTTGCGAGGATTTAGGTAAAATTTTTAATTTATCTATGCGGGAGAGAATATGTGGCGAGTTGAAAGTTGTGAATTATCAATAATGGTTTCAAATAGATCAAAACTTAGTGCAAGAGTTTAATTGTACGAAACAAAAGTCTTTAATCAGCTAAGACGACTTGTAACAATGTATTAGTATGTTTGATCAAGTGCTTACGAATTAACGGTTAAGTTGAAAATTTTGGTTAAAAGCAATGAGTTTTAGATTGGTGATAGCACAGAGTTGGTTTTAAAGCTTTCTATTTGTGGTTTTTAGCAAACAATGAAAAGTTAAAGAATTGGATCAATAATTTCTGTTTGCAGTCGATGGAAAACACTGAGTTTGATAAGAATAATTTTTGTGTTTTGTTTTACTGATGTCCTACAAAAATGCTAAAGTTGTGGTTATTTCTATGTAAGTGAGCTAAGTAGACTATGAAAACCCTGAATTTTGTGTTATTGTCCTTACAAAAATGTCAAAAATTGTGCTTATTTCTATGTAAGTGAGCTAAGGAGGCTGCAAAAACCATGAGTTTTGTGGTAACGTCCTACAAAAAAATGTCAAAGTTGTGCTTATTTCTATGTAAGTGAGCTAAGGAGGCTGTAAAATCCATTGGTTTTGTGGTAACGTCCTACAAAAAATGTCAAAGTTGTGTTTATTGGTATGTAGGGGAGCTAGGTAAACTGTGAATCCCTGAATTTTATGGTAATGTCCTACAAAAATGTCAAAAAATTGTGCTTATTTCTATGTAAGTGAGCTAAGGAGGCTGCAAAATCCATGAGTTTTGTGGTAACGTCCTACAAAAAATGTCAAAGTTGTGTTTATTGGTATGTAGCGGAGCTAGGTAAACTGTGAATCCCTGAATTTTATGGTAATGTCCTACAAAAATGTTAAAAGCTGTGCTTATTGTTATGTAGATGAGCTAAGGACGCTGTAAGACCCTGAATTTAATGTTAATGTCCTTCAAAAAATGTTAAAAGCTGTGTTTATTGGTATGTAGGAGAGCTAGGTAAACTGCGAAACCCTGAATTTCATGTTAATGTTCTACAAATAATGTCAAAAAATTGTGCTTATTGTTATGTAGATGAGTTAAGTAGGCTATGAAAGGTAGTAAAAATTTCGTGTAATAAGTTTAAAAGTTGCTAAATTTCGGAAAAATCTTTAAACAGTGTAATGATAGGATACAATTTAGGTTCGTTTTATGAAAATGAATGTAAATTTGAGATGAATGTTTTATGATTTGCACACAATTAAAGACAAATCTTTTCGGTTTTACGATGTAAACAGTAGTGATTTAAGTGAGGTATGGTGTTTAAAAGAAAATGAAAACGCAATTTTATGGAGAGAGTTATGGTGAGAGCCATGTGGTCAGAAAATTATTGACAAAAAGATTGAAGAACGGAGGGTTGATAGAAAACCATTTTTGAAGTTCTACATCGATTGTGATTGGTTAAAGGTTTGCTGACGTGATGTTGATGTTTCCGCTTGCATCAGATTTTTGTTGATAGTAAGCTTAGCTGATTTAGAAAAATTTAATGTTGGTGGAGAAATTTGATAGTTTTACTTAAACCAGCGTCATAATTGTTTTTTAGTTGCATGAAAAGATATTGTAAATTAGATGGATGGTGAATGATTACAAGTAAAAGTTTGAAGTAGTCTCCAAACACAGCAAAGTTCAATCTTCTTGGTTGATAATATTTAGTAGTGATGCTGAATTTGAACAAGTTTCTTTGTTGTGATCTTTTCAAAAGATTTCCACCGTTGTACTTCAACTACCTCACTGTCATATGTCAAGCAACTCTACATTTCACTCAAAAGTCTGCTCAATCTGAAATTTTCTTCCAAGAAAGTGTGAAAGTAACATAAAAATGTAACTATCTAACTGTCATATGTGAAGCAAATCTACATTTTACCCAAAAGTCTGGTCAATCTACTGAACTTTTCTTCCAAGAAAGTGTGAAACTAACATAAAATGTAACTACCTTACTGTCATATGTGAAGCAAATCTACATTTCACTCAAATGTCTGGTCAATCTAAAAATGTAACTGCCTCACTGTCACATGTGAAACAAATCTACATTTTACCCAAAAGCCTGGTCAAGCTACCGAAATTTTAATCTAAAAAGTAACGATAAAAGTTTGAAATTGTGTCAAATTAAAAATTGTTTCTTCCACCAAACTCACAACGTCACTGTCTGTGATTTTTCTCCCACAAACCTGATAATCTAGAAAACTGTTGGCTATTTTCCTCTAAAACTAACGACTAGCTGTAATAAACATAAATGTTGAAAACCCTGAATTTTATGTTAATGTCCCACGAATAAGGTCAAAAGTTGTGCTTATTGCTATGTAGGTAAGCTGAGAAAACCATGAATTTTATGGTAATGTCCTACAAAAACGCTAAAAATTGTGCTTATTGCTATGTAGGGGAGCTGTGAAAACCATGAATTTATGTTAATGTCCTACAAATCTCTGCGACCAGGTCTTCTCGATGTAATGCTTATTACGAGCTCTGGAATCCCAGAGGCATAGAAAGCAGCAGTATTTAGTGTAGCCAAGTTGAAGGCACTCTTCTGGAAGCAACGTCGCTGTCTGTGATTTTTCCCAGCAAACCTGAAAATCTAGAAAACTGTTGGCTATTTTCCCCTAAAACTAACGACTAGCTGTAATAAACATAAATGTTGAAAACCCTGAATTTTATGTTAATGTCCCACGAATAAGGTCAAAAGTTGTGCTTATTGCTATGTAGATGAGCTAAGGACACTGTAAAATCCTGAATTTTATGGTAATGTCCTACAAAAATGTTAAAAGTTGTGTTTATTGGTATGTAGGGGAGCTAGGTAAACTGTGAATCCCTGAATTTTATGGTAATGTCCTACAAAAATGTTAAAAGCTGTGCTTATTGTTATGTAGATGAGCTAAGGACGCTGTAAAACCATGAATTTCATGTTAATGTCCTACAAAATTGCTAAAAGTTGTGCTTATTGCTATGTAGCGGAGTTGAGGAGACTTTGAAAACTAAGAAATTTCGTATTAATAAGTTTAAAAGTTGCTAAATTTTGGAAAAATCTTTAAACAGTGTGATGATAGGATACAATTTAGATTCGTTTTATGAAAATGAATGTAAATTTGAGATGAATGTTTTATGATTTGCACACAATTAAAGATAAATCTTTTCAGTTTTACGATGTCAACAGCAGTGTTTTAAGTGAGGTATGGTGTTTAAAAGAAAATGATAACACAATTTTATGGAGAGAGCTATGATGAGAGCTATGTGTGGTCACAAAATTATTGACAAAAAGACTGAACCCATTACCTACATACTGAAATAGATGAAAATTAATTCCAACCAACTGCAGAAATATAACAAGGAAAATACCCCCAATAGAAGAGTAAAGAAACAACATTCTAGAGAATCAAATCGATCAGAGGTTTTATAAGCAATTTCACGAAGTGAATGGTAACGCGCGATTAATGCTTAAGCTTCGAAAGGAAATTGTTATCAAAGGCTGCAGTCACGATCTAAAAGTTAGTATTTCCGCTTTACAATAGCTGTGTTTACAATAAGGCAAAAGATCGTTAACGAGTTGAAAAGCGAAATTAATTGGAGAACTTTTGAAGTGGGGGTATTCTGAAGTGAGGGTGTCTATAACAAATCAATTTCAAGTTGTCATGTATTTACAAGCTGTTATAAACATCAAATCAATTTCAAGTTGTCATGTATTTACAAGCTGCTATAAACATTTCTTTTCAAGTTGTATTCACATTTGTATTGACATTTGTTTTAACTTGTATTGACATTTGTTTTCAAGATGTAATTTACAAGTTGTTACATGTTGTATCTACAAGCTGTTATAAACATTTCTTTTCAAGTTGAATTCACATTTGTTTTGTATTGACATTTGTTTAAGATGTCTTGACATTTGCTTTAAGTTGACATTTGTTTTCAAGTTGTTGCAAGTACACGTTGTCTTTGTGTTACCATTTGTTTACAAGTTGTTACACGTGTTTACAAGTTGTTACAAGTTCATGTATCAACACGTTTGGAAATGACGTAGCCGCACGTTCAATGACGTATCACCACGTTCGGAAGTCACGTTCGGAAATGACGTGGGGCGCCGCAAGAGCGCCGCAAAAAAGGGGTCGAAAGTCGTATTACATACTACTATTGTATATTTACTGTTATATTTAGACCATTTTTCCTCGAAAACGTGGTTCTTAGGGATTATCTCTAAATTTTCAAAAAGATTCATCAAAAATGAAGTCTCTAAAATTTTGAAAAGTAAGTTTACAGGTCAAAATGTCTGGGCTTCACAAAATAGCAATTTCTAGAAAAATAAATCCTTCTGTTGAGTTTGCCAATTTTGCAGTAGTAACAATCATTTCTTTGTTTCTTGTCTGTTTATTGTTTTCAAGAGAAGATTTCACCAAGTTGTAAAACATCCATATCTCCAGATTCCTGTTTTCAATAATTGTAAAACAAAAAACATGCGGCGTTCATTACGAACATTACATTCGTTCTTTTATCATTTTTTATATGTTCTCTTGTTCCTTGGAGGAACAGATAAAATTTTGTGAATTAATAGAGAGTTTCTAAGACCTGTCTTAATTCAAATTAATCGTAATGCAATCGGGATTAGAGGCATAAGGGCGATGCCCACATTACCATCAATTTATCGCTTGCGATTTTAAAAATATGATTAGGTTGAAGCCAGCGCAGCCGGCTGAACCTATGTTACCAATACGACTTAACTGACTTGTAGCCCTGCCAGGCGACGCCGGCTGTTTCCTTATAAAGCGGTTTCATGGCAGAAATAAAAGTGCTTAAACTAATAATCAATCAATCAATATAAACCAACATATTCTGTAGTTTTGAATTTTATCTTTGAAAAGCTTGCTGGTCTAAACTCGGCAAGCATTTATCAGGTAACGTTTCGCTGGTTGTACTGACTAGGAAAACGTCAGCTTTTAAAAAATTATTTTTAAATGCATATTTATTACTGTTTTTAATCATGTATGTTACAACTACAACTTCACTGAGACCGTGATAATTCAGTATTGTACCAAAAATCTATTCTACCAGTTGTAGATCTACTTCATAGTGTAGAAGAT
The DNA here is from genome assembly GCA_963675345.1 of Trididemnum clinides. Lineage (NCBI taxonomy): Eukaryota > Metazoa > Chordata > Ascidiacea > Aplousobranchia > Didemnidae > Trididemnum > Trididemnum clinides. The sequence goes on from OY776301.1 coordinate 5,196,933, forward strand.
ACCAAATACCTAAAATAATAATTAAATTTATCAAAATCTCAGTAAGGACGCAATCAGACAAAGTGTTGAGCATTATCTCATCTTGCCTCAATACTTTTAAATATTATTCTATTGCGCGACATCTGGTAGATTTACAAATAAGCCTGGGCAAATGTGAGGTGTCCTCTGCAACTAGGTTAAAATTTCTTTTTACGTCTATTCGAACAAAATATACTACTGACCTTTCGAAGGAAACTATGAGTTATCATAAAGGACTTTTTCAAGTTTTTCGGACCATTTTTTTGGATTAACTGACTTAAAAGTAAAAGAGTTACTTTATCAGTTCAAAACTACCAAGGGTGTGCCAGCTCCAGCTTATTGGCCAACAAATTCAAGTGCTGATAAAAACTGGTTGCGATTATTTATCAAGCTTTGAAAACCAAGAGCTACTTTACCAGTACGAGTAAGGCTACTCAGTTGGAAAAATGCCGAATTACAATTTTTAAATGCTGTACAATTCTTGAATAAATACAAAATTACCCAAGCAAAGATTCGGAACGTAGTAATATCTGGGTCAATCACTATTCAGCAACCTAAACTAGTTGTGTGTGCTAAAGGAAAAAGATGAGTTGATGCTACCTCGTCTGATGAGAAGACTGAATTGGTCAGAGTTTTATGTACCATTAATGCAGAGGGTGGGCTTCTGCCACTACTGTTAATACTTTCGAGAAAGCGATTCCAAAATATTTTCGGGGAGCTGGCTAAACTGTTTGGTCAGCTTTACATAGAATTTTGATTCAATAGCAACAAAATTTGGTTAAAATACCTGAGACATTTTGCAGCCTAAGAAAATGCGACAAAATTCTACTTTGCTAATTCGTAACTACTCTTTTCGTATCATTATTAAAGCCATAAATTTAACTGGACTATTTTGGATCGAGTTGCTTATACCGATCCTGCATATCACGCATAAAATGCAAAAATTAGATTTGGTCAAACTTGTTTGCTTTGGCCACACAACTTTCATGCCCAAAGTATCCCTTGCTGTTGTCTGACTTACCCTCACAAGTGGATAATTTGGGAGCTTTTTTTATGGAAAGTTTTTGACATAAAGAATTGAGAAATGACTCAGCTGGTCGTGAAATATTCATGACTAAATCACTGCTTCAGTTTTGGAGCTCCATGTTGACGTCCTACCCAAAGTTATCAACGGAAGCATTGCGCGTTATTGTTCCATTCGCCTTCACTTATCTTTGTGAAAGCGGATTTTCTGCTCTCATGCACATCACATCAAAGGCTCGCAACCAGCTAGACGTGGAAGATGGTATGAGAATAGCGATTTCCAAAACACAACCACGTATTTTGAGACTTGCTTGTAATATGCAACAGCAAAAATCGCATTAAAGTGCGTTCACTTAAATAAATAGAATTATTTACATTTGTTTTGTGTTTGACTAGGTAAGGGTTGAATGATTATGCTGCAGTGTAAGCTAGATATTATGTTTAAGCTAAAATCAATAGTGGGGGGTGCGCGATTTCGTGAAGTACATTTTAAGGGTCCGCAATGACAAAAAGGTTGAGAACCACTGCTGTAGATACTTTAGGTAGGTTTTAAGTTTGCCAAGTTTTTAATAGAATTACAAACTTCGAAATCGAATTTCGAGGCCCCTGGACGTTGAGGACCTACGATCGCTCGTACTAAAAATTTTTACTGATCGTATGAGACAAAATTTTTGAGAATAGCCGCTCGCAAAGCGAATTTCTCGTACAACGAGGCACTCGTACTGCGAGGTTCTACTGTAAACGAAAAATGCATCTAATAATGTTCAAATCACACATGTATCACAGCTAGCATTTTACAACTAGCCTTCGAATAATTTCGCCAGCGCCAACGGTAATCGGTAAATAAGCCTATCAACTAATCAGCAGCAAATATTATTTAATTGATTAAAAGTAAGGCACTTCTTAATTTTTTCCCAAACCTCTTATTTTATTGTGACGACTCGCACCTTCGCGTTGCCAATTTTTTGTTTAAGCATGGAGCCGCTGCATTACAAACCACGATCTCAATCACTGTAAAGTTTGCTCTTTAGTTTTATTTCATGGATTCCATTTCACACCTTCTGTTTGAGTGTACAACCTTTTGTCTTTTTAATTGTCTGTAGTTGACGCTATTGGTTTAAGTTTGAACAAGTAATATTGCGCTTATCGCTTGACCTCTTTTGCCTCGGTCAACTTCTTTGGCAAGTATAGTTGGTGGGAAGTTTTCACTTTTGGCGCAGGCTGTGTTAGTTAGCTTTGAGCTTCGTGTTTGATAGCTTTGAGTAGAAATATGCTTTAGCTTATTATTGTGCGATGATTTATTTCCTATTCTATTTGAATATCATTTTGTAAGGCTCTTTAGCTATTGATTGAAGCAATTTAGTTACTGTTACAAATTTGCATGTTCCTAATTCTGAATATTCCTAATCCCGGATATTATTGGTAGTGATATTCCTAATTTATATCAGCATCAATCTGTAAATCTATAAGATTCTGATATGACGTTGAAACTACTATTTGATTTAATCTCTTGGAATAAACTGATATATACCCTAGTTCTTCATTAAGGACGACAGCGTAGAAACATCTCCCAAAAGCTGTTTCCTTTGCCCAAATGTTGTTGAACGTCTCGATAGTCGATTAGCTGACAAGCAAAAATTACTGTCCCTCTCTCGACCTCACTTAAAAGAAGCTTTCAACCCTCCGTGCATTTCGAAATCGCTCAGTCACATCCGCGCGTCGGTAAAAAACATCTATTTTTTCTGACTATTTTCTCATAAAGTTACTCAAAAGAACTTCGTATCTACTTTTGTATTTCTTCTGTGGTCGCACGATCACACCTGCAAAAAGCCGCCTTTTTTAAATGCCAAACGAAGATTCTTATTCGCTGCTCATCAAAATTACATCTCCATTTCGATCGTGGAAAAGTTTTTGAAAGGATTTTGGTCTGGTGTGATTCAGCACAATCGCTATAGAAACAAACACCGTCTTAAGACATTTCGAAGTTTCCCAGCAGCTTTAAAGATCTTTTGGTCTTACGAACAGAAATTTTTCAAGATCTTTTAGAGTCAAGAGCACTATTGGAATTCTCAAAGAATATAATAACAAACTTTGAAGTTTCCAATGCAAATTTTTTTCACATGGGAGTTTTTGGGCCCCATTGGACATAATCCATCTTGGATTATAACAAAAATTAAAAATCAATGTAACTTTAAAGCTATCCATCATTAAGAGACAACTGACACCACTTGGCTTTGTAATAGCCAACAAAGATATTAGCAAGTGCTGGCCCGAAAGGGGAGTCCATAGTCACACCATTATGTTGCCGGTTCAAGACATTGCTAAAATTGAATTTAGCTAAAAAGTGGCCATTTGCATCAGTTCAATAAACACTGTTGGTAGAAATGCGGGTGGCTTAAGTACACCTTCGTAAAGAGCAGTGGCGAAGATGTCTATGGTTTTTGTAGGGGGAACATTAGTAAAGAGGCAGCAGATGTCAAAAGAACAGCGAAAAATATATAGAAAAAAGTCAGCAGTTTTGACCTTGTCAGCGAAAGTAAAGAAGTCCGGGATGCAATTGTCAGAATAAAGAAGATGAACAGAGCCACTGATTGAGGTCAAGCAAAATTGGGGCAGTTGATATAGTGCTGAACCAGTCATCGATAAAATAGGGCGCAGAGGCCCATCATTCTTTTGGGTCTTGAGCAAGTCATGCGTTCGCTGTTGTTTGGAGTTAGTGGTTCACATTTTGTTGCACGTTTGACTACACACTACAATGAACACAACAAGTTCAAACACAACACAGCACAACTCAAGCTTCAGTTTTCTATCGCTACTATAACAGAAGTTATTGGTCTCTACAAATGGCAAAAATTGATATGCATAATTGTCTCGAGTCAAGAAGAAAGGCAGCGCCTGCAATTCAAATGGGCGCCATTGGACAAACCGTTTCAGATATTAACATAAATTTGGAATTCCTTCGTTTGGCAATATGAGGCAAAATCAATGGTTGTAGCTATCAATACATGAAGAAAAATATTAAAACATGTGCAAATTCATAAAATTTAGTTTGATGACCTCACAAAACAATAAATAAGAGAATATTTTCCATAAGTTTACCTGTTTGGATTGATTGCTTGCACTTCATAACAATAAAGTTATTCGATTTATTTGTAAATATGGCTACGGAGATCATTGAGGTTTCTGGAAAATTTATAGGCTTTTTAAAACTCTTGATTTGTGACGTAGTAGGGTTAGAAGTTAGTTTAAAAGTGTTGAACTTCAATTGGATATAATCAGGGGACACTATATCGCCATAAAAAATCACTTTGTGTAAAATAACAAATCCAAGCTTAAAGATAGAAGGTGCACATCAAAAGGGTTTCAGCAAAAATTAAAAATAAACGTGAATTAATGACGTCACAATGAAACAAACCAAAAAACTTTTGCTCTGAAATTGTTTTTAAAACTTTTTTGTTTCGATTTGGCTATAAAGTATTGTTCTAGATTAGCAACAAGTATGTCGCTTAGGCGTATAGCAGTGGTTCTCAAACAGTGCATCATGATGCCCTGGAGCGTCACTTCGATTTTCCAACGGCGTTTCAAGAAAACGTGGATCTGCTGATGTGTCCCTCCTCCATGAAAACAAGAGTTTGAAATTCAATTTTTTAAACTTATTTTGCCAAAAAATTCTTTAACTCTAATAAAAGAACAAAAACATCGGTTTTAACTGGAGCTATACATAAATTTTGTTAAAAAAAACTACATCACAAGCATGATCAGTGTAAACGCTCAGAAAAAGTGATCTAAAAAAATCTTGACCTGAACAAATTGATTTAACAAACCAAATGAATATCTAGGGCAGTACTTCATTGAACATCTAGGGCAGTACTTCATTGAACATATTGAAATTAACATAAATAAAAACGCCAAAGTCCCCTCTCTAGGATTTTATCAGAGCAAAATATATCTGTAATATTACAGATAAATATGATGCTACAGTACTGGGCACTATTTATATTCATCAAATGATTTGTTACTGAAAACCGAAATTAACCTTATTATCTCTTTATTTAAACGAAACGGATGCCCAATATCTTTCATCTTAAATATGGTTGATAGGTTTAAGAATAAATTTAACAACCATAACCAACAATCCTCCGACAACTCCCCTAACGATATCCCTAACTTAAATCCTTACTTCACCTTTTGTACAATGGTATTCCATCTATTCAATTTGGTAAACGCATTGCTACATTGTTCTGTGACGGACTGGGCACTGATATATAAATAACCTGCCAAACTTTTAAAATAATTTTGTATTTCAACCTTAAATTTCCTCTACCAGCTTTTTCTGCTCAAATGTTGTCTATCAATATACACTGTACATGTTTTTGTGACAAGAACACGTCATACATCGGCATAGCGACTAGACAACTATTCGTAAGAATTGAAAACTATCTTTCCAATAACCAAAGTTTATCTAACCCCGCCATCAAATCCCAATGTGATCAATGCGAAACCTGCAGAAAAACAATGCCAGCCGAGCAGAACTTGACATTATTAAACAAGTACCGTTTTAACTCTAAAACCGAACTAATGGAAGCGTTGATAATTAAACGCCTTAACCCTAGAGTGTATAGAGGGGTCTGTGTATAGAGGGGTAAACGTAGTTTCTAGAGTTCTTGATTAATCGGCTCAAAATTTCCTGACTTTTATTTTTTAGGAATGGACTTTGTAGCAACAAAAATTCGAAACAAAACTATACTCAGAAACCATGAAAACCGTACTTGTTACATTACTGTATGACAGGGGTCTCTCAGACCCCTCTAGGTTTCTTATGGATAATTATCATTTTTTGTGACAAACTGTCTCGACTTCTTTTACGAAACAAGTTAAGTTTCCATATTTGTTTGTCCACATCGCATGTTGTTGTTTGATCATTCATTACCAAATATGGCATGAATGATTATTGTCACACGAATGTTTGATTGCCCCACTTATTTGGATGACTTGAAACTTTTACACGTGTTGAGTAAAATTAGAGTGCTTTCTGTAGTTTTGTTAAACGACTGAACGGCATAACTAATTGGTTACTATATTTTGAGTTTACGCTGGATTGTATTGAATCTATTTAGTAAAACTTTTATTTTCTAGTATTACTTAGATTTCTGGCAGGTTCTAAAACTATTGTACGCAGTGTTATAAACAAATAAGAGTACGCATAAACAATATACTGTTGCTGGTGTTGCTGCTGCTGTTTGTGACACAGTTGAAGCAGAGGATAGTGAGACAGAAGCTATGCTTCTAGTGCAGAACGAACAGGAACAAGAATTTGAAATAGAAGAAGTAATGCTCGATATTGAAGAGGAAGTATCAGCTGTTGATTTTGTAGATGAAGCCAGGGAGCCAAAGCTGACCGATGATGATTTCAATGAAGACAACGAAGATTTTTGAATGTCTTTTGTCTCACCTTCTGGTGAACGTTGGGTAGAAACCGTGCCAGCACATTCTTGGAGAAGGCACAGTGCAAATATTCTGCGCCCGAAGGGGGGAATTACAGCCTATGCCACGCAGAGAATTCACGACATAGTATCTAGTTTCAAATGCATATTTGACCAAAGCATGCTGGACACAATAATTGTTGAAACAAATTGAGAAGGCAGAAGAGTATAAGGGAAAGAATGGAAAGATGTTGCATCTATGGAAATGGAAGCATACTTTGGTCTGCGTATTCTTCGTTGAGTTTTCAAAGGTGATAGTGAGAGTGTTTGTGAGTTGTGGAGTCCAGTTAGTGGAAGACCAATATTTGGTAACACAACGGCACTCAATCGGTTACAAAACATTGGTAGGATGCCAGCTTTGATAACAGAGCAACGAGAATGGCGAGATTTCGGAATGATCGAATAGCAGCTACTCGTCCGTTGCTTGATAGCCTTGTAACCAATAGTCAGAAATGTTACATACACAATGAGTGCGTGACTGTTGACGAAGAGCTGTACCCATTCAGAGGCAGATGCTCATACATTCAGTACATGCCTAGTAAACCCGCTAGGTATGGTTTAAAGTTCTGGGTGTTGGCTGATGCTCAATCTTACTACGTTTCCTATGCATCAATGTACACTGGAAAGGACCAAACAGTTAATCGTGGATCACGCAGTTTAGGGGAACAGGTAGTAATGAATGCAACCAGGCACGTCTCAGAGGGAAGAAATGTTACCACGAACAACTTTTTCACGGGCCTGCTCCTTGCAAGAGAATTGAGAAAACGAAACTTGAGTTTGTTAGGTACAATAAGATCGCATAGACGAGAAATAACTTTAGCAGTACGGAGTCATCACAATCGAGAGCTTTACTCCAGCAAATTTCTGTTTACTACTGTTGACCAAACTCCCATTTGGTTGGTGTCATACAAAGCGAAAAAGAACAAAAAGGTGGTGATGATATGCTCAGCACACAACAGCGGTTCAATTAACCAATCCGATCCCATCAAAAAACCTATTTTTTTTCAATACAACGAAACTAAGAGTGATGTAAATCTTGTGGAGAGAATGATCGAACACTATTCCTTGAAATACAAGTTTAGGAGATGGCATGTTGTGGTTTCTTGCAGTGTTCTGGATATAGCATGTTACAATTCATTTGTCCTCTTTTCAGAAGTATTTCCAGAAGATGAAAGCAACAACAACTACCACAAGAGAAGGCTTTTTCTGATCAACTTAAGGGACTAAGCTCTCTGCCAGCTACAGAGGAGCTAGACAAAGGTTACCATCACCGATTGACAACGTCCACAATCAGGATCAGGATGTAAAAAAGAGAAAAAGATGCAGAATTTTCTCAGAAAACGGAGGAAACAGAAAAACTTCTTTCTGTTACAGGAGCTGCAAGACTCCGTTATGCCTGAAACTCTGCCAGCTTATTTGTGAAAAGTGCTCGGCTATATGACCACATTATTCAACAAGGAAAACTATGATAGTCTACATTGTGCGGTTGCATATAAAATGTTTTTTTCAATAAGTCTTTGCCGGTGAACAAGCTTCTTAAATGTTGTTCTCATTATAAGCGCATATAAAATTTGTGTATGAGCTGTCGAGGTTGCGGGTGGAGGTGGAAAGGAAGGCATCAGTATATATAGATAGTAAAAAATAGCAGATAAGAGAACTCACCAATTACCTATCGACCGGATTTAAACTACATTAGCTTTCCTTAAAACAGCAATAGCAGTTTTTGGAACAAAAATACTTCATCTATAGCTTATACAAATTGTAATCTCCATCTAACCGAAAAGTTTATGTTGCTTTGGGGGCTTCAACTACGCCCACGAACTCCGTATCGAAAAAGTTATTATTGGAAAGAGAACAACCAATTTTTAGTTCTCGTCCAAATGTGATCAAATCAAGACTTTAAAATAATGCCGTTGAGCTACTAAGCGGAGCATCAGGTGCAATGAAATGAAGCATGGAAAAGGTTTAGGTAGGGTGCTGCCAACACGCCACCGCACTGCAGAAATCTAGTTAAAATTAGCGATGAAACCCACATGCAAAGTTGGTGACATCCTAATACTGGTACAAAACGAGCCTAACAAAATTTTAATTTAACGTTGCAATAATTAATTCATCATTATAAGGGATCGGGGACCCCTTTCGCCACCCTTGCCTTGTCCTTAAATGCACGAATCTAAGAAGTTATACAATCAAATAGTAAAAGTGACAATTTTCTATCTCGCTTAACTAAAAGGATACACAAAGACAGAGTGCTGATGACGGGTCTCACAGACCATTTCATGCAGTAACAGATACAAAAGCTGTCATGTACTCTGGGGTTAAGCCACATTTAGATATAAAACTTGGTCATTCACAGGTAGCGAAGTCGCTTCTGCAAGCATTTCATTGGCAGGTTCAGTGTTAAAACGATACTACTTTCGTCAATAGTGTCCAGTACTGTAACGTTAAATTTATCTTTAAATTTACAGATTCGTTTTGCCATGGAAAAGCTTTGAAGGTTTTTGTTTATGTTACTGTAGTTTTGTTACGTTAATTCAATATGCTAAATAAAGTACGGCCCTGGATATTCATTTGGCTTATTAACTTTTTCATCCCGCGATCATCAATCCGCTGATCTTGTGTTTTCAGTGTTTTCCACTAATTTTTTTCGCCAAAATTACAAAATTAGTTTACTAAAAAATGGATTTATGACTTTGTTACTAATCTCAAAAGATCACGCTTAGTTTCTCACGCATCGGAAGATGTAAAATTTATGCCTTAACTCTTGGATTTTCATACCCAAAAAAGAGTTAAGAAAACCAAGAGCCCAGTTGCAGACGACAAAAATTGCCAAACTTTTAGCAAGAGCTAACTACCTTGAAATCAAATTGAGATTACATGTTTTCCACAAAAGCAATATCATTAATACAGTCTACAAACTACTCTTTTGTGGCATCATTTAACAAAATTTTAAGCAATAATGAAAAAATTTATTTATCAAAATTTTCGAATATTTTAGGGGTCTCAAAACCACCCAAAAGATTTGTACAATAAGTAAAAAAAGTAAATTTGGTGCGTAAAATACATGATATGTTGCTAAATATTGGTCTCATTTGAAAGCTTAGGAAATTTGTTTTCCCGCAATATATAACTTTAAATAAATAGTTTAGGCTAAGCGGTGTATGATATTTATTAATCAAAAACGGGTACCGTACATCATGTCAGTTCAAAACCTCCCAAAATTTTTCGACTTACCTTCACTAAATTATAATTTTTAGAAAAACTATATCCTTTAAAATGATAACATAAATTACAAACATTTCATCACTAAACTCGTCGTTTTGTATCAAGTTTCAAAGGAGATAGAAGCTAAAATACAAGTTTAAAAGCTAGCAGAAATTTGGCTTCTCTGAATCAAAATTTGCTGTATCGCACTTGTTTCTCAACGAATGAGACGGGTGTAAAAAGCTTCTGTTTCATTGTTAGCGACGACATATTCTATTTAAACTTAATGTTTTCTAATTCTTGAAGAAATTCCGTTTACAAAAATACATAATGTTACATGGTTTAGGCTAATCACTAGCAGATAATTGTTTAGGTACTAAATTTAACTAACAAAATTTAGTACCAATCAGTACCGGTCAACAAAAAAATCATGGGCCTCAGAAAGTTGCAAATTGTAGAATACCTAGGCTTTTAGGTGAGTTTTGACTGATATACTTTGAAAGCTTAGTTCCTTAGCATCATCTAGCGACCATTTCAAAATAAAATCGGTAGAAAAATAAAATCTGTAGTGATCTTTGAGGTAAGAGTACTTTAATTTCGAAGACAACTCAGCACCTATTGGGGGATGGGCTAATTAGCATAAAATTTGCGTTTTCAAAAAAAATATTGTTTATGTTTGAAATCCTCAAGAAATAGAGATTTCAATGATATATAACAATCAATGTAGAAGTAACAGATGAGTAATGATTTACGAACAAACTTAAGGTATTTTATGATGATTATGATTGGTTATGACAAATTATGAAAGTTTTTCGCTCTGCCACCTTGCGGATATTTTTTTCGCAATGAGCGTCGCCGCGAAAGAGTTAAATCGTAGAAGAAAAGTCCCCCTATCTGAAATCGATCGATCAAACAAATTGATCGATCTTGCTGAATAGCTCGGAAAAACCTCTATGGGTTGTGTTGCCTGGTGCGTCGCAAAAGCATCAAGTTTTTTAAATGAGTCTCATTCAAGAAAGATTTGAGAACAACTGGCCTATAGTTTTCGACTGCCTACAAGCCAAAAATTGGTGGTATTATCCGGGAAACTCCCGAAATGATGCCAATGGGAGAAAAATTTTCATGACAACATCAAAGTTTGTTAACTAGATTCTTTGGGGATTTTAAAAATGTAGTTTAAAAAGTGTGTGTATAGGGCGCACGTGAACACTATGTTTCATCTAAGCCAGAGGTTCATAAACTGGGGGGCGTGAAAGGTTCGCAAAGGGGGGGGAGGGAGGGGGGCGAGTATGGCAGCGGCTTATTGATACAAAGTATTAAATGCGCGGTTTTATCGTTTAGCACCAAAGTGTTTAAGTTAATTTCTGGCTTGAAAGCATTGTTGGAGCCTTATGTAAGGCATTGATAGTTGGAAGTTCGAACTGGACGTAAAAGTACTATACCCGTAGTCTTGCTATTGCGATTACTTTTTTATTTATCTCATTATCTCGTTACTCGATGACTTTTGCGGTTACCCCGTTTTACGGTCGAACAATTTCTTGAATACGATTCGTCTAACCAGGTGTGTGGGCTAACTAGCAGTAACGCTTACATTAAAACAAAACATGTTTTGAAAACCACACGTTTTTGTTACTTGTTTTAGTAGCCAATAACCAGAGAGTATAAGCTGCAAATATTAAGTATAAAACAAGCGCAAATTATTTTATACAAGGTTTCAATATTTTAAAAAAGTGATGAGTTGCACACAAAGTTTATATTCTGACAAGCAAAATTGCATAATTTACAAAATTTAGGTTTTACAAATAGTATTTAATCCAGTTACATTGACCAAATGAGTGTAAAAAAGAGGAAGTATAATGATGAAGATTATCTGCAGTATGGTTTTACTAATGCAATAGTCAATGGCCAAGTTGTATCACAGTGCGTGAGATGTTACGAAAAGTTGAGCAATGACGCTATGAGGCCAAGTCGCTTGAAACGCCATCTTGAAACAAAGCATCCCGGTCATCAAAACAAATCATTGGCTTTCTTCCAAAGCAAGAAGGATTCTTTTAAAAAAATGAAAATTTTGAGTGCGGATAGTTTTTGCCAATCGTCATCTGCAAAAGTGGTGGAAGCATCTTTTGAAATCGCTCTAATGATAGCTCAAGCTAAGAAATCTCATAATATTGGCAAAACATTAATAAAACCATGCATGCTGAAAGCAACTAGCCTAGTTTTTGGGGTAACTAACAGCAAGAAAATAGCAAAGATTTCTCTTTCGAATTCCACTATAAAGACACGCATCGATGAACTTGCAAATGACATTGAATGTCAAGTTCTTCAAAAGATGCAAGCATCGCCTTTTTTTGCCATCCAGTGCGATTAAACGACTGACGTAGCTCAAATGTCGCATTTGTTGGATCAACTACAATTGAGGAAGAAATGTTGTTTTGCTGACCTCTGGAAACGACCACCAAGGCAGAAGATATGCTCAAACTTGTTGATGCATACTTTCACGAAAAAGACATGACATGGGAGAGACTTGTTGGTGTCTGCATTGATGGTGCTTCTGCTATACTTGGATGTCGGAGTGGATTTATTGTCAAGATAAAGCAGAAGAATCCAGATGTAGTCGGAACTCATTGCGTAATCCATTGAGAGGCTTTGGTCTCCAAGACTTTACCTGCTGCAATGAAAAACAAGCTTGCCATAATTATACGAATTGCGAACTTTATCAAATCAAGTGCTGTCAATTCCCGATTGTTCGCCAAGCTATGTGAAGACATGGATTCCAATCATATAAATCTATTGTTTCATACAAATGTTCAATGGTTATCAAAAGGTAATAGGTTAGCTCAAGTTTATGATCTGAAAGATGAAGTGAGTATATTTCTTGAATCTCAGGGGCAACAAGATCTCCTGTTACCATTCCAATCAGAAGAGTTTCAACTAGCAATGGCATACCTTGTTGACATCTTCGAAGCTCTTAATCGCCTCAATCTACTTTTGCAAGGTAAAAAAACCTACCAAATGAATGACTACAATGCAATACATGCATTCATAGAAAAGCTGGGGTTGTGGTATTGCCGAGTTCAAAAGGAAATCGCAGCCTCATTTCCTACCTTGGACACAGCCCTTGAGAAAAGCAAAGCCAAACTGGAAGGTGAATTAAAGGCGGAAGTGGAATCCCTCCTCCAAATTTTGAAAAAGGAATGTGACCATTATTTTCCAGATTTGGGTAACGTTGAACTTGCAGATTGGAAGATGACAAGAAATCCCTTTCGCATCAATGAGAATATCCTTTCGGATAATCTGCAAGAAGAGTTCTTGGAGATGAAGTGCAACACCACTGCCAATGATGACTTTGAAGCAATGTCTCTTAACGATTTCTGGACAAAATATTTGCCTGTTTATAAGAATATGGGCAGTGTGGCGATACGTACCCTTCTTCCATTTTCATCCACATATTTATGTGAAAGTGGATTTTCAACACTTGTGAGTGTGAAGACAAAATCTCGGAACAAACTGGCATGTAAAGCCGATCTGCGATGTGCGTTGTCTTCAACAAAACCTCGAATTAAACTGTTAGTTTCCCAAAAACAGTTACATCCTTCCCACTAAGTAGGATAATGGCAAATAAATTATCGTTATTGTTCGTTTGTTTGATTTTGAGGCTAGGTGGGGGGTGATCCTTAATGACTAACGCCAAAGGGGGCGCAACTGAAAATATTTAAGAACCTCTGATCTAAGCTATTTTATTAGCCTTGTTATTACTGTGTTTATTCTAGCGAGCTTTTCATCGGAAGAACGCGTGAATTTCAAATTATTATGCTTGCACAATGAGCAAACCTAACAGATGTTGATAACCTCACATAGCTGACATTGTAAACATGAAATAGTTCTGTCTTTGTTTTGGCACAGTGTCAGCTAGCGACTTTCTAACGATTTTCTTTTTGCATTTCAGCAACTTTGCAGTTGGTCCAGGTAGAGATTATTCGCTGCAGATAAGTGGATATCAAGGAAACGCAGGTTAGATGTGAACCATATTTGTTGCGTTATTTTATAAGAGTCATTTCTGTTATTATAGAGGCAGCGGTGACGGTATGGCCATGTATTAAATAACAAAACCGACGCGTTGCTTAGGCCTTACTTAGGCCCATTACAACTTGCACCGCAAATATGTGTTGAAAAGATGTTTCTGGTCATATTCGGCAAGCCTTCCAGGCTGTTGTAAATACGCAGCAGCCAGTATGATAATGTTACTATCTACCAATCCCATTGTTGATTGAATTTACCTGATTTCCACGACACTTGATAAAACTTACACCTACACTCATCATGTTTCGTTCTCTAGATGAAGGGATCCCGTGAAATTCCTTGCGTAAGAACAAGACCAGCGAGCTTTCTAGCTTGTTCTCCGCACTATCCCTTTTGTGCTGAGCGCCAAGCGGGGAAACTGTAGACAACATTTTTAAAAGTCTTTCGTTATGACTCGACAGGGGAAATGAAACCAAAACCCAACGCCTGCGGACGCTCTGAACACTACGCTTTCGCGCCAGTGGTTCCATGATCATTTCTATCGTTGTCTACAATAGTGCTTTTAGCAAAATGAATCGGTGCGAAAGGTTTAAGGCCTTGGATAATTACAGAAGATTCTGACTTTGTCATGTTGTCTGCCATCTCGTTGCTTAGACACATGAATATCCAGGGGCTCATGTAATAACGTGATTATTTTTACCAAATCTAGTTAGGTTTTCGATCCGTACCAGTACAGTATTCGATTTTATGGTACTGTTTGTAATGGTCTGTATAGCTGCAGGGCTATCTATTAGTACTACTATATTTTGATTTTGTATTTTATAAGGCCAAAGTAATTTTGCCGTTTGCAAAATGCTAAAGACTTCTGTTCGGAACACCATGAGTTCGGAGGTAGAAAAGATATTGTGCTGTTGGAGAGTTATCTGAATATTTGCTGTAAAATCCAGCTCCTACTCTTTTGTTAATTTGAGAGCCATCAGCATAACAGTTGATAAAGCTCTGGTTTATTGCGCCTACATATTCGACTTCAAAATTTCTGTCAAGAACTCTTGATTTGGCCGTAGGTCAGTTGATATACTCAATCGAAAAAGATTTTTCCTTGCTCAGTTACGTACATCAACCTGATTGATAGTTTTTTCGCTAAAGCAATTACTTTTGAGGGCTATAGTTCCACTCATGAGATTATAGACAACCCTAGTACTACTGAAGACAGTATACATTCATTGATTGGAGTGGTATTTAGCACAATCTCCAGGGCATTCACTAGGTTTCTGGAAAATCTGAGGAAATCATTACACATGCAAGCAGCTGAGCGCTTACATTGCTCTCCAAGTATTATTTATTTATTTATTTCCCCCACACAACAAACACAAGCATTTGTCATGATTGGACGTAGAGGAGAGTCGGGTAAGTTGGGAAAGAATGTACGTTGGGAAAACGCGAATATTGCCCCTTTAATGAAACTGCTCGTTACTTTGATTAATGCAGAAAATTTGCAAAAATTGTACTTGCAGTTGCACTAAACTCACAGAACTTTCATTCGTTTTCTGCGAGGAACAAGAGATCTACAACTAAGTACACATGAAACTGGTAAAATCCTTTAGACATATTCAAGGTTTAACCAACGTAGTTTTGTGAAGTTCTAGCATTTGCAGGTTGAAAGTTAGAGCAACCAATCCAATATCGATGTCGAACAATTTTGGGTAGGGCTGCTGGGACTGTTTTTCCTGCTATTTCGAAAAAAAGCCTAAGTTTATTGGCAGCTTAATTCGGGTTGTTTTTTATACCAAGGGTTAGACCAGGGGTGGGCAACCTTTTATGCTTAGACGGCTGTATTAAATATTATCTGTAATCATATGGTCGCAAAATGGGCCGGGCAATCTTTTATGGCCGAAGAGCCATTTGGATCTGTTTCCCTCAGCAATGAGAGCCACCATAAGTCTGCTGAACATAAGCGAGTTCCAAAAAAAAGTTCTTCACCTCGAACCGGTGGCAATAAACCGTTTATCGACACACACTCAATAAAAGGCAAAAGAGCCGCAGATTGCCGATCAGTGGCAAAACATTCTAAAGCAAAATGACACAGCAGGTTACTAATGTTACAACTTACCCCGTGTTACTACTTGCCCTGGTCTCCCCTATTTGGTTCATTTAATCAATTAGTTGATACAACATGCCTCATATGCATAGAAATTAAAACAATGTATTCATTTACGAAGTCACACGTGGCCGCACATTAACTATAAAATGGCCGCTGGCTGTCCATCCTTGGGCTAGACAATGACAACAACGAAGCATTTATCATCCATCATAAAATAATGGAGCGAGCAAGCATAATGAGCTACTGGTCAGAGTCTTCTTTATAACAGCATTTTCCAAGTTTCTTATGAAGTTCTAGCCTATTAGACTGGCAACAGTAAATGGTTTGTTATTGAAAGTAAAAACACCTTGTACGAGAAAATTAGCCTATCATCAAGTCTCATAGCAATTGGTAGATTCATGAATAAGCAAAGGCAGAGAACGTAAGGAGTTACCTGCAGCTAGGTTAGAAAGTTCTTTTTCCCTCTATCTAAATAAAATAAACTATTGACCATTTCAAAGCAATAATGAGTTGCCATAGAACAATATTCTAAATTTTCTCCGCGTGCATTGCAAAACAGTGCATGAACTTCATTCCAAAAATAACAGCCAAACAACTTGTGAAAACATACTACAAACGTTTAGGACCATAACTAGTGCTATTTTCAATTCAAATAATGTACGAGGGCCAAAACGTTTGCAGTATATTTTTAACAAGGTGTTCGGCAGTTATTTGTGGAACAAAGTTATTTGCTTTTTTCCAATTGCACCGTTACCTAACTAAATGGACTGTTACCCAAACTTCATGGATTAACTTAATAGTTAGCAAGTCAGCTGATCAGTTCGTAACTACCAAGTATATTCTACTTTGTGCTTTTCGGTAAAAACATTCAAGAACTGGCAGAAACTGATTACGGTTGTTTATGAAGTTTTAAAAGCCAAAAGTTACTTCCCATGCGATAGTTACGTTGTTTACTGAAAAAATGCCAAATTTCTTAAATCCCACACGTTTCATGAATAAATTCAAAATTACCCATCACAGATTTGGAACGTAGTAGAAACCGGATCAAAAACTATCTTCTAATCCAAAGCAGATGTGTGTGCTGAAGGAAAAAGACATGTTGGCAATATTTCATTTGATGAGAGGAATAAATTGATCTTGGTTCTATGCGCCATTAACGCAGAGGCTTGGCTTTTACCACCGCTCAAAATATTTTTGAGAAAGCGATTCTAAGATATTTTCTTATGGGAACCTCATTTGGTTTCGTCGGTTATGCTTTGAATTTGGTAAATAAACAAGAAAATTTGGTTGCAATAATTAAAGTATTTCGCAGTCAAGACTAATGCGACATAAAGGATTTGACTCTGTTAACTTTGAAAACCACTTTTTCATATCATTGTTTAAGCCGCAACTTTGGCTCGAGAATCTGAGGTCGTGTTGCTTATACTCTGACCTCACACTATCCTCACATGCGGATAAGATGGTCAATTTGAGAACACTTTTTTGAGCAAAGTTTTAGGCATAAAGAAAATGCTAACTACTTAGTTATAAAATGTGGTTGTGTGACCGAATAAACGTAGTATTTTTGATACAGAGAAAATTGTTTCATGTTAAATCACTCTTAATTTATTTGACAATAACCATTTTTTGTCAAACTTACCCGACTCTCCCTTACTCATTGGTGTGTATGTCAATCTCATGATGGATGGTTAAGTACTGACATATTTTACACAAGTTGTCTTCATTGCATTAGTGTTGTTGTGAACCTCCATCATTAATTCACAACGTTTTTGTTATTAGTTAATTCGCTTGTAATTGGTTTACCCAAGACATCGTAACCACAGTTTAATGAAACAAATACGTCTTTGAATTTCGTTAGTGTCACAGTTAAAATGTCAAATCCACATAAGTATTTCCAGGCAGAGTAGTTTTATTTTGTCATTGGGACCAGAAAAATACTTAATTTCTTATTGTTTTTGCAATAAACAGGCTTTTACAGCCTAAATAAAGGTCGTATCAAATTAAAATGCATGATTTATGATAATGATGCAATCACTTGGCGGGAAATGCAATTCAGATGATGCTTTCAATCTAGAGCGACCCCTAGTAGTTTAACTTCCTTAAAAGTCGTAGTTACGAACGGTTCATACTCAAAAACCTAGGAAAAAATGTCCTTTTTCGAAAAACAATACAATTTCGGTTTTCCTGCTGTTTAACTTAATCATTTAGCAGCTGAGTTTATTACTTTTGTGCCCTGCTTTTTATCCAAAACGGGTCATTACTAGTAATTAACAGGGTCAGGTCATCAGCATAAGCTTAAACATAGATACCTCTACTGCCAAGTTTTGTAAACAAAGAGTTTGGAACAAAGTTCCATAAATATAAAGATAAAATTTCTCCTTAGTTGTTGCCCTTTCTACAGACTCACCGCGTAGCTCTACATGAACTCTCCAATTCCTTTCCATGTTCTCGATCCAACTCACAAAAAACCAGGGAAACATCGAGCCTCCGCAGAGCCAAAGTAATCCTGTGAAAAGTAACATTGACAAATGCACCAACAATATCCAGAATGATGCCTAATGCTGATTTCTATTTTGTGACAGAATTCTGTTTATCTTACCAATACAAGCAATGCGGTTTCAGTAGAAACGCCTGCGCGAAAACCATATTGCGAAGAACACAGTTTTACTTGCAAATTTTTATCTTTATCTAGAATCTAGATGATACAGAATCGGTTTTTCCAACCATTTCAATTGAAAAGGATTTAAGGCAATCCTCCGTAAAGATTTAACTTAATCGTAGTTTTCTTTTACTGGTTTAGAAAAAAATATATCAGTGCCTTTTTCCCAAGCGTTTGGAACATAACTGAACCTTAAGCGGGCCTGAAAAAAGATACTGCGATACTTTTTTAAAAGGCCCATGCTTCTTTGTAGGCCTATTCACACCAGGTAGATAACATTTTGTACCAGTGCTTTAAAGGGTTGAAATTTTTTGATGACCACTTCCGTTTGACCGAAAGAATAAATAGTGGCAATCATTTTACATTCAAATGGTGATGCAATTGACTCATGAATTTTATTACATTTTTTTAAGTGTACCTTTCGCCTCCCGATTGATAAAAAATCTGATACACAGTTTATAGTTACTTCTGGCGACTTGGCGTATTCACATTGGAATTTAACACTCTACTTACTTGCAATGTTGTATCATGACGAAAAGATTTAACCAAACGAGAAGTTGGATTTTGGCTCTTTATTAACTCTGTAAAGCGTCTCCACAAACCACGCTTAGCTTTTCACACGCATTTTGAAAAAGTGATTAAGCTTGCTGTGTGGCTTCATAATCTTGTTCACTTTTAGTTCTGATGGCAATTTGAATAGCACGACTAGCTTCTTTTTGAAATCTTATCAAATTTAATTTTTTCGCTCCCACGATCATTGTATGGTGATCTCGAGTTTTTAGTGTTTCTCTAATTTTTTTCGTCAAAGTTACAAAATCATTTTACTAAAAATGGATTTATGATTTTATTTCTCATCTCATTTTCATATAATTTTCAAACGATCACGCTTAGTCTCTCATGCATCTGAAGATGTAAATTTGTGCCTTAGCTCTTGGATTTTCATACCCAAAAAAGAGTTAAGAAAACCAAGAGCCCAGTTGCAGACGACAAAAATTGCCAAACTTTTAGCAAGAACTGACTACCTGAAATCAAATTGAGATTACATGTTTTCCACAAAAGCAATATCATTAATGCAGTCTAAGAACTACCATTTCTAAAAAAAATTGGTAGAAAAATAAAATTTGTAGTGATCTTTGAGGTAAGGGTACTTTAATTTCGAAGACAACTCAGCGCCTATTGGAGGCGAGGGGCTAATTAGCACAAAATTTGGTCTTTCAAAAAAATATTGTTCATGTTTGAAATCCTAAAGAAATAGAGATTTCAACGATATATAACAATCGATGTAGAAGTAAACAGATCAGTAATGATTTACAAACAAACTTGGGGTATTTTTGTGATGGTTATGATTGATTATAACAGTTTTTCGCTCTGTCACCTTGCGGATATGTTTTTCCCAATGCACGTCGCCGCGAAGGAGCTAAAATCTGCCATGGATTGTCAGCACTACGTCGTGGTGTTTTCAAAGAACAAGCAACTTCACAGGAATTGACCATTGCAGATTCAACAGCTAATGCCAATTTTTCAATATCCTTTCTGGAAGATATACTTGGCATTGGATTAGAATTCTTTTTAACTTAGATCAATTTTTATCGCGTACTTGTCCCAATACGAGCGACTAACATTTCAGATCTTTTGTTTTCTATAGATCTTACTGTTCACTGCGAACCTTATGGGCCTATGCTGTACATGTAATCCGTGGTTGGGAGCACATCAATGACATGCCAATCACTTATTGGGTCGTATGGCGATTCAATAGAGTCAAGTCCAACACCTCATTTTGATGTTTATTTCGTAATGTGGGTTTGTTGCCTGTATTACAGATATTGTAATCAGCACTGGCACTCTATGCTAGGAGTTTTCTCCTCAAGCACTGACTGTTTGTAGAACCCCAAATAGCGCGGTGTGCATTACCATCCGCATCTACTACAATAGAGGACATGTATTTAAAAAAAACTTAAGTAGTTCTTTTTAAATATCGAAAAAAAAAACGATTTTCGAATGGCCATGTATACCTACACAAAGACACAGTGGTCTCCGGGTAGGTACATATTTTCAACTATGACAGCTACAATGTCTTCGTCCGAAAACTCCAAAACTAAAGAACATTGCAGATTAGGGGTTACATAAATACAAGCAGGAGATCGTTTACCTTTATCATTACTTTGAAAAAGATTCCAATTTCTAAGCTTACTTTGAATTACACCTCCATAAAGAAAGCAAATCAGATTGTACATCTTTAGTAACTTCACACAAGTTATAGAAAGCAGCTTTAGATCCATAACGATTTATTTGACAGCACTCAATGTTGACGTTTCCCGCTGTTGTATAATGTTTTAGGTGTTTACCTTTATCCTGTCCCAAAGCAATCTTAAATGGTTCAAGTAGAAGGCGGCGATTATATTTCACGATGCAACTATCTAAAGCAGCACCGTACAAAGTGCGGATGGTTGAAATTTTGGGATCTACAAAATTATGGCCTTCTCTACTTTTGGAGCCTCCTTGACAGCCAGATTTGTTTGACATGTACAGATCTCATAATCCCTCAACGTAGATGATGTGCCTGGACCCAAAGCTTTTCTTTTTTGCCGGTGAAATTACACCCTTTTACGATCAGCATCGGACACATAATCCAATTGCTTCAGGACAAATAGAAACGGTCCTTTGACGACCCTAATACGCAATGATCGTCCTTACTTTCTGCAGTGCTCCTGGCATACAGATCCTGATGATAGATTTCCAAATTACAACAGTTCATTTCTGTTACGGTCTGAAGTATTGTAAGAATCTTCTTTGAAAATGAAATCCTGAGAGTTTTCGCAGTTGGCAAGCATTTTGGGCCTCTTGCTACATATTCTGGATGGTTAACCAGAATTTCTAGTGTCTACAACTTGTTTTGCCCGTTCCAAATTTTTTCGTCCTTGCTAATTTGTAGAACCTTCTTCTCATGACGAAAGTTTCTTTCGATGAGAACTAGAAAGCCTGGATCTGAACGAAGAACCATCCGGGTGATGGCATTTTGGACTTTATAAAAATCCGCTTCATGCATTCCTCCAACCCTTTTAGACTCTTCGCTTAGCATTTCGTGCCAGTTGTTAAATTTCATAAATCTAGTGTAACTGACTTGGTGCAAATTCCACCATCATAATCCTGACTTAGTAGTCCCTTCTGCATTTGGTAATTGTCATCAGTCCGACAACGTTTCTACGGCAGGTTCGAGGTTGCAATCGATTGAGTTCTTGAAGACTTCATCGACCTTTTTGATAATGCAGAGATAAGACCGCTAGAATTCACATGTTCTGGGGAAATCAAAATTTAAATATCAATCCCTTACATCATGCACTTTGTTTTTTGCTTTCTCAGGTTTTTTTCTTGATTTCTCCCAGGTTTCCACTTGGCCTTGCAAGAACCATTCTTGGATGTTCTGGGATTCTATGTAGAGCGTTGGAATTTTGCGTCGATTTTGGTTTCTTAACCAACGTTGCCTCCATATCTTCTTGTAAAAGGTCCTTTCCAGGAACCTTCCACGCGTGAGGCTTATTTATTGAACTTGTCACAAGCTTAGGGGCACCAGCTCCAAAAATTTGTGCTTCAGTTGATTTACCACCGTTAGTTAAAACTTGTAAACTTTTGATTGTTACATTGCTTTAAATGATTGAGGTACTAGCAGTTTGTTAGTTTTCCTGTTTCATGACTTTCTTTGTATTGGGAAAAGTTCCACAGACCAATTTATCACCAATGAGCTATGCCGTGTTCCTTAGTGGCAATATAACTGAGATAGAAGAAGGCAAACTTTTAATGTAGCGGTGGCCTGAGAAATGACCCCCTCGCAATACAAGTGCAAGCTCCCAATACAATGGCCAATGGAATCTACAAATTCAAGAGGCAGCCTTCCATGGCTGGCCGGACCAGAAGCAGGTCTCTAGAACTATCTTGTTGCCGTTGTACGAATCGTGTTTTAGACCAATACATTTACTTGAATAGAGTTCTCCCACCACACAAAACAACTATCACAAAGTTCGTTGGCACACCCAGTAAGATTAATTGCTTCAAAATTGCCCCAGATTAAGACGTTAAAAGAACAACACTCGACACCACCATTACATGCTATTGCATAACGAGGTAATTCTTTCCCTTTTTAATCCAATCCAGAGAACAATTCTTTCACCAATGCCCGAGCCTCGTCGACTATAGTCAGCATATGGTTGCTTCCACCTGGCACCACAAGAAGGAGAGGTTGGACTTTTCTTGGCTTCACAAGATAACTCTTGTCAACACTAACGAGTTGAGTTATCGTATGTTCCAGGAAGCTTGTTTCGGTTTGGCACATTTGAAACAGTTAGCATTACGACTCGTTTGGATATCGGTGTTGTTATAAAAGATATTTCATTCTAGTAATGCAAGAGGCTAGCGATGCACTTAGCAAACTGCAGACAGTGACTCTGTTTCGACCTATCAAGTCTTTTCAGTGCAGTTGGTGACCGACAAGAAGCTATAGTTATTAAAAAACTTTTAATAACTGGTCAACTTGTCATCATATTTCATTTTGATAAAGCATTATAACAGTGATTTTCAACATTTTTTGTAGTGCTACACCCTAAATCAGTTTTCGAAAAAATTTTTTCACTCTGGAAGTATTTTTTCTGAAATTCACAAATATGTTGCCCAGAAATTGATCTATTTGCCATTGATTTAAAGGGCAAGCCTTTTTTATTTTAGAAGGAGCTATTTTTTCCAACGTTGATTTTCGCCTGTTAGCACTGCAATTTCAGAATAAAGACGTTTTTTTTTCGTTTTGGGAAATTGTTTCTTTCTAATGCTAAAGTTAAAACACTCCTCGAAATTATTCTCCAGAAAAAGAACTTCTTTTGAAAAACTGATACACCCTGGGTTGTACTATGTACCGGGTTGAAAAGCACTGCCTTACACCTAAGAAGGCACATTTCTGCAAAGTGATTTCTAAGGGTATAACAACGCTTAAATCAAACAGGCATTTAATTTGTAATTTTTGAATTTCGGTTTAGCGGTTTTTACGCTAAGCTATGCTGGTGACTAAATATAGTTCTTCAAATAACAAGTATCAACGCACCACTCCATTGACATGATTCACTGATTTCAAAACAATTTTAACTTGATTTTTATTTAACAGGTGACAATATGCTTGCAGCTAAGTTTTCGGCTAAAGACGTTGATCAAGATCAATCCACAGGTTCATGTTCTCAATCATATAAAGGAGGGTGGTGGTACAAAGCTTGCCACCTAGCTAATCCAAACGGTCTCTATTTAAGAGGCAGTCACCAATCTCAAGCTGATGGTGTCAACTGGTTATCATTTCGAGGCCACCGCTATTCTCTAAAGAAGATCGACATGAAAATAAGAAGAAAATCGTTAGCCTAAAACTAAACAATCTTCATTGTTTGTGAGAATCAATATTACAATTCTCTATAAACCGTACTGCATAAACATTACATTTCTTTACTAGCTAGCTGTCTATTAACATTACGATTCTCAATTAATAGTGTATAAGCATTACATTTCTCTATTGATTGCAGTATAACGTGATGACGTAATTCTTGATAAAAAACATAAGAACAAACCGCTGGTAAAATTTTTAATTACTTCGTTTCGATCTTGCTCTAAAAGAATCTGAAATATCTATGCCTTAAGCCAGAGTCCCGCAAACTTTAATATTAACAGGCCCATTTTGAGCCATTTCTATCAAACTGAATCCTGTTTAGCGTCGCAAAATCTTTTTTACCGCTAAATGCCTACATAGCTTCTTGATGCCTATGCTTGGCATCTTTGTGCAAAAATTACTCTTAAATTGTAACAAAAATTATGCTTTTTTAATTTTGCTGTTTTTAATCAAGGAATACGATTGTAAACTAGCGCGATGATAAGTTCAAGGTCGTAGAAAAGAAAAACCTCCTCGGATGGAAGATACATATTTTAAAATTTCTTGCTCCAAAAGAAAATTTGCTACAAATTATGATAGTGTTGCCTACTACACATTGCTTAATTGTTTTCAGGTAAAGCACGCGTTTCAAGTGACAGGAAATGGTTTTGCTTAAACCTTGTAACTGTTTTCATGCCAATAAATTTAGATGAAGTTAAAGAAATCTAAACTTTGAAGTGAAATGGTAAGATAATCGTATCCCAAATGCGTTTCCTAAAAAGGTACAGAAACATCTTTTGTAATTTTACCTAAAAAATTGAAACTGCCACAGCCTTTAAGCTTTTTCTGTGGCTTCGTCTATGCTGAAACCCTATGTAGAACGTTTTTACTCATTTTGCATTATTTGTTTAATTTTCCAGAATTAAAATGGGGCTCTTATTAAGATTTTTTGGTTGCGAACGCAAAAAATAGAAAGTACCTAAATTTTGAAAACATTTAGCTTGGTAGTGACTATAATGTAATATTAATAATTCAGTGTTTTTTGTGAGAGCTTTAGATTGAGAAAAGTCTGCAATGTTTAACTACCGTATTTGTTTTCAAAATGGACAGTGCGTTACATCAGCAAAAAGTTCTGCTGTTCTACAAATTAATCCTCACAACCACCATTATTTTGCTGTAAGTTTGAATTAAACGTCCAATGTCGAAAAACATCATTGCTTTCCTTTCATAAAAAATGTCAGCATAACTTTTATGAGGGCAGACCATAAACATAAAAGAGAAGCACGCGACTAGGGAGCCGTGAGTTGCTGACCTCTGGCGGTGCTCGTAAAAGTAACTTGTTTGGTTGAAGATAAATTTAGAGTGACGTACAAACGTTTTGACCAAAATTTTTATTTATAACTTAGCTGGACCATACTGAAGGAAAACGAGACATCATAGGCATAAAACAGCTTGATTGGAACCACACCGAATAAGGGTTTTAGGAATTCGGGAAAGGTGCATAACCTTTGTTGCCACATGGCTACATCAATTGCTTCAGCCACATAATTTGCGACGCGCCTTCATTCGGCACGATTGTGTTGTGGTTAGAGCGTCCGCTTCCCAGTCGGCAGAGCCGAAATTCATTTCCCAAGTTGAGTCAAAATGGTATTCATAGCTTGTCTGCTTGGTGTTCAGCACAAAAGGGATAGTGTGGAGAACAAGCTGGCAAGCTTTTTTGTTGTGTACTTTGGCAAGACACTTAATGGGATACCTCCTTTATGTGGCAGACAAGTGGCTACAAGAACTGAGTCAACACGTGTCGTCTTGTGGAGGCTAGTAAAGATTGATCCAAATTCACAAACATGTCATACGATGCCGTAGATCTGGAGTTTGTAGCAGCTATACAATTCGTTGTTATAGACAGAGAGCATGTAACATGCTTGTTTGATTATAATTTCTTCCGCACCAACAAACAAAAAACATAAAGCGTAATCAAGCGCAAAACCCTTAGGGAAATCAAGGGCAACTTTCTCGTGAAAGTATTTGACAACATCTTTTACTGATGAACAACTTTATAATGATTTACTTTTTAAAATGATCTTGTGCTTTCCAACGCGATTTTCCACTTTGCAAAGGGATTTTCCATTTTTCGATACGATTTTCTATTTTTCTAGATAATCTTTTATTTTTTACGCGACATTTTACTTTTCAAAATGATCTCTTGTTATTCAAAAAAGTTTCTATTCTTGAAGGTAATTATCAAAAACAAAAGTCATTAGCTTTCTAGTTTGCTGGCTTTTCAAAAATATTTTTGGAAACCGGACGCTTTAACTCACCCTATTTGTCTACACTTACAATCTAACATATAATACCCGTCTTTTCCGAATTTAATCATATTCAGATAACGGACCTAGAGAAAACACGGATACAAGATTTACAACAAATGGAGAACTTTGAACTAATCAATGAACAAAAAATTCATGATTCAAGCGCCTATATTCAGTTTGTTTGTAGTCCGCAGTCACTTGTATAATACAATATTTCACGTTCAGAATAATGATTGTGTGTTATTGCGAAGAAAACTCAACACAATAAGGCTATGTCCTACAATCAAGTTGCTTTGAATTTGACTCCTACAGAGTTGAGCATTCAAAAAAAGACTCCGACAATGATTTTCTGTGCTTTTTTATTATATTTGTGGGGAAAACATGGCCCTTCAGGAGTACCAGCAACTTTGAAAGGAGTCTAAAAACATCTTCTACTACACATCAACCAATTTAGAGTGGGCTGCGGGTGTTGAACAATGATGTTTTTGAAGTGTTGACTAATTTATTTGTTTACCACATGCACAGAACGATGGCATATTCTTTAGGTCACCCCTACTGTAGATTCAACCGGGAACTGAAAGCATCGGTACGCTGTTGTTCTATCATGTGTGCTATTCTCATTTCGAGTCGGGAAACGACCTTTTTAAAAAATTCTGGCCTCGGGTCCATAGATACCTCCTGAAACCTCTGGCAAAGCTTATCTTGATCCGGCTTTGCATTTATTAAAAACGGAGACCCAAAAAAAAGTTGAGGTGACTTATAACACTCAATGCCTACATAAAAGTATTGTTAGGGAAAGGAAATACGTATTCCAATTTAAAAATTTACGCTAAAATATTTGCTTTTACTGCATTTGTAAACTAATGTTCAACTTTATGATCTCACACAACTGTGATTGACACACAAAAAAGCAGGTATTGGTGGTAAACATGTTTTTATAGTTCATTGATGACTTTACCTCCAATCACAAAGAGGCAAATACGGCAGAGAAAACGCTAAAACACGAGAAGCAAAATTGCTTCCAGGTTTGAATTTAGCTCATCTGATATATTGCTAGAAACAAGAATTTTCGTTTTGAGAAATTTAGAAAAAGTTTGATTTCAATCACGGGTATTAGAAGTCGAGTCGTTGCTTTTTTCAAGCAATTATATGGTGAGGGACTGCTCACTGTTTATCACAATTAGAATTAATCGCTAATTAACACTGAGATTTTAATCTGATCATTAATCAGCCAGTAAACCATTCATACAATAACCATAAAATTAATAAATAGTAAAAGTTGGTTGATGGTACAAAACTTGAAAATGACAAAAAGCATTAGCCTGAATTGATTTCCCGAAGCTTTTCGTTTGACTCTTTTTAGGGAAACTCTTTTTAAGGAAACTTGATCTAAAAATACTAATAACCCCAAGTGACACAAATTTTTTTCCCGGATTCAAGTTGCTATTTGCCGATAACTTTTATTTAGATATTGCTGACACTCAATATGATTTGTTCTAAGCTTTGCTTTTGTTATCAAGAGATTTTTTAAAAATTGTGACATAGCATTGTTTGAACGAAGATGATTGATGTTGTAAATAATCAAAATTTTTTGCTTGAGAGCAAACTTTTTGTTTGTTTTAGATCGAAAACAAACTGCTGATGAATGTATAAACCAAAAATCGCTTTTCTATGACTTGTGGTTCAACCGTTACCATAATTTTTGAATTCTGGATACCTCTGATTACGATGATGGTTGGAGTGTCCATTTTAATAAAAATTTATAAGAACAAAGTTTTAGTTTCAAAGCACCTTTTTATAGTGACAGTAGAACGCCGAATATCCGAACTAATTGGAACCAAGGGTGGTTCGGATAATCGATTTTTTCGGATAATAAAATAATAATAACACCAATACTGTGGCGCGCTGCCAGAAAAGAAACCCTCACTCTTATTGCTAGTTGATTTTTAGTCCCAAGTCTGCTTCAATCGTCACTACATTCCGTTTTCTTTTCATGGAAGACATAGCCACTAGACTAGTTTAAAACCGCAAAGCTTTTGCACTTAAACACAGTTTGTTATCAAGCGCAGATAGCGATTTCCCAAAGTAAATATATAGATGCGCTTTTATGACGTTTGTCAGAGTAGCGTTCGGATAATCGGCGTTCTATCGTACTTTCTTTTTTGTAATAATTCTTTTTTCTGTTGTGTATCTATTCAAGTATGCAAATGCATAGACGTTAGTCAGATTCTTCTTCTTTATCTTTCGGCTTGTTCCCGATTGGGGGTCGCCACAGCAGATATCTGCATTTTTATAACATGGCATTTGTTTTACGGTCGGATGCCCTTCCTGCCACCAACCCTCTATTCGGAGGGAAAACTGGGCCATCCGTCTTCCACATAAAGGCGGGGGCGTCCCGTTAAGTGCCTTACTCAAAGACACTACAAGCGAGCTTGCCGGCTTGTTCTCCACAACCTCCCCTAAATGCCGAGCGCCAAGCAGGGAAGCTGTGGATACCATTTTTTAAAGTCTTTTGGTATGACTCGACAAGGGAATGAACCCCTGGTCTACCGACTGCATAGCGGACGCTCTAACCACTACACCAAGACGTTAGTCAGATATCAAGCATATATTTTTAAAGTGTTTTCGGTATGTTTTGACAAAAGAAACAATTCCAGTCTACCGATTGCGAAGCGGCCTTTAGCAACTACCACCGCACCGGTAGCGTCACTACATCAGCATTCAATCGTAATCACCAGTAATGCATAATATCGTTCAGTATTAAGTTACCTTGTACCTTGTATCTAATGCCTTATACAGGGTGTTTCATCTCAATTTGTCACTTTAGAAAATTTCATATCTCAGTAACTGGAAAAAGTAGCAGGATAAAATTGATTTCGTTGGGAAGGTATAATCTCCAATTTTGTTGCTGCGGTGATTTCGCCAGACCATTGTTACGTCACAATCAAGGTTTAAGCTTTTTGTGTAGATTGCCGTTTCTACCGATTTGCCTCTTATTTGCTTAAAATGTCTTTTACTGGAATGAAGAAAGCGTTTTGTGTTTTGGAATTTGATAAAAACAACTCGTGGACATGTGTTCAACGTAAATTTCGGACAGGATTTTCAAAGCAGCCACCAGACCGACGTACCATACAGAAATGGCTCGCAAAATTTAAAGACGAGGGATGTTTGTGCTCCCGAAAAAGAATTGCTCCATCACCTTCAACTGAAACGATCGAAAGAGTTCGAAGCATCTTCCAGCGGAGCCCCAGGAAGTCAATTAGAAGAGCTAGTCTTGAACTTCAGATGCCTTCAACAGCCGTTTAACGAGTGGTTAGAAAACACCTGCATATGATACCTTATAAACTGCATTTGCTCCAGCATTTGAAAGACACCGACAAATCAGTTCGCGAAGACTTTGGTACCCAAATGCAGGTGATGTTGGAAGAAGACGGATTTGATGACCGTCTTGTGTTTAGTGACGAAGCAACCTTCCACGTAACTGGCAAAGTCAACAAACACAACACACGCATGTGGGAACTGAACATCCTCATGCAATACAGGAGCATGTGCGAGATTCTCCTAAGGTGAACGTGTTCTGCGCCATATCGAAGAAGTGTGTGTATGGGCCTTTCTTTTTGGAGGAACAACGGTCAACAGTGAAGCGTACCTTGCTCTACTGCAAAATTGGTTG
This sequence comes from Trididemnum clinides, assembly GCA_963675345.1. Classification (NCBI taxonomy): domain Eukaryota; kingdom Metazoa; phylum Chordata; class Ascidiacea; order Aplousobranchia; family Didemnidae; genus Trididemnum; species Trididemnum clinides. Next base: position 5,226,815 of record OY776301.1, read on the forward strand.
ATGGAACTTTTGTTTGAGGGAGAGCGAACAGACTTTATTATCCAACAGGATGGGGCACCACCTCACTGGAGTCTCAATGTAAGACAGTATCTGAACGCTACTCTGCATAACAAATGGATCGGAAGTGCCGGAAATGATGATTGCGTGCTCCTGCATTGGCCCCCTAGATCTCCAGACCTAACGCCGTGTGACTTTTTTCTCTGGGGCTATGTAAAAGGCTTGGTCTACGTTCCTCCTCTTCCGACGTCAGAGGATGATATGAAGACTCAGATAACTGAGGTCTTGAAAACCATCGATCCCGATATGCTTGTTCGAGTTTCGCAAGAAATAGAATACCGTTTCGATGTGTGCCGTGTAACCAAGGGCTCGTATATTGAACATTTGTGAAAAGTTTAATAAAACGTTTATTTCTTTGATTTTTGAGTTCAAATTTTTGCTGCGTAAACTTAAAATCATTAGTTTAAAAAAAAAACTTTGATTTTCATATCTTCTACAGTTATTGAGATATAAGTTGTCATAAAGTGACATTATGAGATGAAACACCCTGTACATTTAAACAAGAGGAAACGTTTGTAGTAAAAGAATTGATAAATACGAGCGCAGCATGCGAGAGCTGTAATAAAGCAAGACAGGCTAAAGCGAATCAAATGAACAGAACATGGTGTAGGCATAGAAAACTATCGAATTTGTTTTCGTGTATGCTTCACATCGGATCGCAACAGAATATTTTTAGGCACAGTTCATGAAAGTTTAAAAAAGTAGAGGAAAGATAATCCCGCCGCCAAACTTGAATTCAAATAAACTCAGTCCAGCTGTGAGGAATTGACAAACAGTCAGTTTTTGACGTCGCTGATACAAAATATTTTCTTGATTTCGTCCCTGGCATCAAATCAAAGTGTTGCGAGACTTGTAATACTAACGTCATCAGTAATGACTACTTAATTAATGTTCGTGTGTGACTACTTTATTGACGTCATCCAAAAAAAGTTATACCAAGACTTGGCACATTTGAATGAAGCTGTTCTATTTTGTTGGCTACACTGGTGTTTGTACAAAAAAGAATGTTAAGGCAGATAATTTCGTAAACATTTTTGATTGACTGTTCCGCCAATCGATATGCAGTTTTTTTTAATTTGGCTTCATAAAGCGTAGTCGCTTGAAAATGTGACGCAAAGAATTCATAAGCAACTTCCAAAAAAATTCATTGATATTGTGATAAAAAAAATTAAGTGATCTCGTGTTGAATTGTTAGGGGTTAAAGTAAATTATGCAGTAAACCTCGCAAATAACGGATTCGAATATAAGGGATAATTGTATATATCGGACGAAATTTCAAGTACGGATGGTCTCCTATTGATTTTAGTGCATTTTCACCATGTCTACAACGGATCCGTTTTCGTATAGAGCGGACCAGTTTTTTAGTCCTGTTGAGATAAAACAACGTACAGTAAACTACCTCACCTAAAACGGATTCATTCTTCACCAAAGAAAATTACAACTTGTTATAAAGTTGTAACAGAACAATAGCGACACATGAACAGCCTACCGTTCCGTCATATTTGTGTATAACCTTTCTGAACTGAATAATACAATGATTAAATACATTGATTCTGTGTTGAGTGGGTCTTGCAAATGATTCAGGAGCACAAAACGAAATACATCTGAGCTGGAGCATAATGAGCTGGTATAGTGAGCATCGGGTTGATTTCGTATATAACAGATTTCGCATATAACGGACAAATATCGCTGGTCCCGACTTGTCAGTTACATACGAGGTTTAATGTAGCTTCAAATTTAGATTCCTACAGCAAATCGAACAATTAGTCCCTACTGAGAAGTAATAGACGGTTATAATCAGGTTTCCTGCGGACTACTTCCAAAGCCTTTCCTTTGTTGTATTGTCATTCTTAGGTCCTTGCCTTATGGTTAAATGAGGCCACATGTTTGACTGATATGACGCATGCATCTGCTTATATATACTGACCACGTGTATTTTCATTGAAAAGATAAAAAGTGGTAGAAAATTTCAATAAAGCTTTTGTTATCGACCATTTTATTGTACTCTTTGAAAAAGAATAAGTGAAAACTCTAACGTTTTCGTCTAGCTCTCTTCAGGAGTTATCGCTAGAATGAAGCCTGGGGTTAATGACGAGGTATTTATAGCGATTGAAGTTGGTGAAAATGTCGGACGTTCTGATTGGTAGACAACCAGACTTTCAATGCTGTTTAACAGCACATACCAAAAGCAATAAGAAACCAAACTCAACCAGATCGTGACTTATTTCAATCCAATCCGACCAGTACTTCGGAAATAGGACAACACCTCCTCAACAATGAAAAATGTGCCCCTTACTACGATGACAACCAATTTTCTACTTTGGCTAAAGGAAGAACATTTCATTTATCAATCTTTATCAATTTTTTTTTTATCATTTATCAATTTTTCATTTATCAATCTTGCAAGCAACTTTAATCACAGTGCTTAAACCAGAACTTTGTCGTCAGAAGGAATTCGTCTACACACTAAAATTACATCATTGATTTAGACTCGACAAACGTCTGGTTGTCTACCAATCAGAACGTTCCGACATTTTCACCAACTTCAATCGCTATAAATACCTCGTCATTAACCCCAGGCTTCATTCTAGCGATAACTTCTGAAGAGAGCTAGACAAAAACGTTAGAGTTTTCACTTATTTTTTTAAAAGAGTACAATAAAATGGTCGATAACAAAAGCTTTGCTTTCACCATTCTTTGTGAAAACGTAAACATGGTGAAACGAGTAGTAAATTGTTGTTGCAATCTGATTATGCTTCGGATTTCTGGTAGGAATTGCGTGATGTTTCCCCTGCTTGATCACAGCCTTATCGCCGTGAATTTTCGTTCTGCGCACGCTGAGCGGAGCTGTGCATACTGTATTTGTAAACAAAAATTACGAGAAAATTTCAACCGTTTCCTGTTTTTGCTTGACGAAGCAGTAAGGATTTGTAGTGCTAATATGACTAGCCCTACAAAACAATTCTAGTGGTTCAGTGCTAATCAACGACGGTACGCTTGGCGCGGGAATCAGAGACTTAAAACCTGGTGTTGCCGCACCATTGATAAAGGCAGTGAGTTTAAGACTAAAAGTGATCACCCTATTCATCCTTTTTCAAGAATAGATATAGTGCATGTAACATGCTATGCTGTATTGAAAGCGAATTTCAAACTACGTTTAGTTTATTGGAACTGTTATTGATAGATTTTGAATAAATTTACAAATAAACTAGTGAACCATGACTATGAACCAACTTTTTCTGTTTTTTTTCTTGACGATCAACATGAAGTTGATTTCTGCTTCGTTCAATCTTGGAACTTGTGATCTTCGATGTGAAGGACAAAGTCCCCCATCTACTCATCAAGTTAATCCATTACAAGGTGCTCCGGGCAAACGTGGATCTCCAGGACCAGTTGGGCCCCGTGGTCCTCCTGGAGCCCCCGGCCCTAAAGGCAGCACCAGTCAGTGCAATTGTAGCCCTGGGGCGAATCTAACAAGTAAGTTGCTGGTAATAGCAGTAACAATCTACTCTATATCGTTTTTTATTCGCATCCATGAATATGATATTCAGTTTAACATCACGCATTGTCACACAAAATGCCAGTGGAGGTTCGCAGCTCCAATTAGTTGCAATGTTCTGTGGTATCATAGTTGTTATAGATTTAACATTTTATTAAAATAGCCGTACCTTCACTTTCGCTGTTAGTTTGAAAATGAGGTGACCGTTCTGTTGTCTCAACACAAAGAAACTCTCTTCCATTCCTCCAAATGCGGCATACTTCTTACAATCATCAAGCTTAAAAAACTTTAGGGTTCATTAAATCATGACGTCTAGCTAAAAATAAACTTTCGCTGCTTTAAAACATTCTAGTATTGAGAAATCTGCCCTGATCTTTGTGGTGCAAGCTTTTCAAAACTGGGTTTATACGTTTTTTTAGAAGCAGAAAACATGCGAAAATTTGCCAACTTTTATTTCAGTATTTGAAAGTTAACGACTGTGCCTCATGTGCTTATTCTGACGGCACGATCCTACTTGCAGTGAACAATGCACTTGCTTTGCAACCCGATATTCTATTTCTGCTGACAAAACAACCTTAAAAGTTCTTTTGCATGAATTATTACCTCTTTACGACGCAGTGACAACTCTATAGGAGATCTACGTAATTGTAAATATTTCTCTGTGAACAAAGACAAATATAAAGCTAACAAGTAAGCTGGCACTGCTTTTTTTGCTTTCACCGTGAAAAGAGCAATAAAACATGGAACCATATTTACCATATTAACAATTTACTGCATATTAATAGAACATAAAAGAACATTGAGCCATAGTTATTAAATGATCTATCAATTGCATGTTCATATCCCTCTCTTCCAGGACAGCGTTAACTGGTGATAAGCACGATAAAAAGTGTCCAGACCTGCTTTGGGGGTTTCAAGCTTCAACGTTACGGTTGGATTGCTTTATATTACATTCAATGAATCTGGCGCTGGTTAGAATCTACCAAGCAGATGAAATCATCCTAAAATGTCATTTTCTGCGTCACAACAACTCAGTCATCACAAAGTTTCAATGCGTGAGGATTTGATCACGTTTATCATCTTCAAATTATTTTTAGAATATTTTCCACAAACCTGTTCAGACTTGGTGCCAAACCACGGGGTAGATGCCAGTGGAGTGTACGTGATTTATCCGTTTGGAAACTCGACCAGTTTACCAGTTTATTGCGATTTGACCACAGCAGATGGTGGCTGGTTGGTAAGCGGTGTCTTACATGAAATGCAGTGAGAAGCAAATTCTTGTTACCATTATGTTGTTTCTGTCTCTCTTCCTGCACTAAATACCATTTTATTCAAATAACAACCGCAACTACAACAGTTACTACAACAACCACAAAAACATTGCCACAGTTGCCAGCATTCGGTGGTGAAGTAGTTAATTCAGTTTTACTTCACCTGGGGTTAAATTCATTTGTTTTGGGGCGACATTTTTTATTCTAATACCTTTATTCATGTGGTAACAATGATTTATCAGTTACTTAACAGGCGAATTTTCTGACACCAAGTGTTTTGTGGATGAATCGTAGTAAATTGAATTAGCTAAAAGATGGAGATTGTTTGACAAACTATTTACAGCCAGCCGATTATATTGAATTAATTTTTTGTCAATCTTTTACAACAGTCTAACCGCTGCGAATCAATTTTTGTTTTGTTTAATTAATTTGCTAAATCTTTATTTTTTCAGATATTTTATGTAACCATGAGATTAACAAAGGAACAGAGAGTAAAAAAAATGTTTAATTAATTTACTAAATCTTTATTTTTTTCGGATATTTTATACAACCATGAGATAACAAAGAAACAGAGAATAAAAGCGATTTATTTGTACTATCAAAACAATAACAATGGCGATTGATTTCATTTGTATTCAACATTATTAAACCGAACAAGCATTATATTAATTTTATATTAATCTATCAACCTGTGGCAATACATTCGTGTTCGAAAAAATAAAGCACAATCAAAAAGGCTTTACTTTTGTTCCACTTAAACAAAGGTCGTTTCAGGCCGCACCCTGTATATACTGCCACCAGTTGTACCGTTTAATCTCGTCGGTTAAGTGTTACTAGAATAAATGAGTCAAATTAAACATTAAATTCACCGCATTTGTTTTGTATTCAATTCTCACCAAAAGTAAACTTAAGTCTGGATTCATTCTCTGGCCTATCAGCACCGTGGTAGCAAGTAGGTCTACGATAATGTAGCCTATATTTGCATTGCTTTGATACGGAAAAAGAGTTCTTTTCAATACACTCCTCGTCAATATTTGCTGATCAGCTTAGAAAACAACACAGACGTACAGAGCTTACCAAAAGTTTAAAACCACCCCCAAATTTGTTCTTATTCGGTTATAGCACATCAATGTTGCATCAAATATTTTCATTTCGTAAGAAATCTGGTTTTCACATGAAATTCATGTTTCTCGAGTTCATTTGAAGTAGTTTCATATACGCTGGTCCATATTTTATTAAAATTCAGTGCTTCATATGGCCTCCATTGTCTTGATCACTTCCTTCAGACACCTTGGCATATTGTGAATTAGACTCTTGCTGCACTCTTTACATACATTTACTTTATTATCTCCTTCACCTATACTTATTTTATCACTCTTATCAGATTGTTAGCACTTGCTTTTTTCAATTTACAAGCGGTTACTTTTTCCAATTTTGTCCTTTGTTTCTGTCCACAGGTTCTCTATCAGGTTGAGTCGGGGCTGTTATCGGCCATTCCAGGACCTTGACCTTGGCCTTTTCGCAAACATTCCACACAATTATCTATTGGTAGCACAGGCCACCGTATTGTAAAATGATCTTGCATCTGTGAACATGACAAGCTTGTGCATTTTCAGCTTATGCGTCAACACCTCAACGCATCGGGGACAGTTCATTGTCGTTCCACAAGGCAAAATAAACTCCAGCAACATCATTTTTTGAAATCGCGTCCCAAATCATTTGCCTAGAAGGGTGTTTCATCGTAGAAATTATATATTTTCTCATCGTAACGCTTCCGTGGTGGTCTGTGAACGTGTTTTTCCTCACTAGTAATTGCTGAAAGGTGGAATCATCAGAGAATATGACATTGCCCCATTGGGCTGGTGTTTCTCGGCAAAGGCCAGTACTGTTTTTCTCGACAAAGGCCAGGCGCTTGCCTTATTGTAGAAATTGTATATTTTCTCATCGTAATGCTATTTTGGTAATCTATGATCGTGTTTTTCTCACTAGTAATTGCTATAAGGTGGGCTAATCACAGAATATGACATTGCCCCATTGGGCTGGTGTTTCTCGGCAAAGACCAGGCGCTTGCTCTTCGCTGCCCTTGTCAGTCACGATTTTTTTTGCAAGTTTGTAAGGTTTTATAAAGAATTATTGTGAAAATCGCCTTAAAATAGTTATATTACTCACTCCAACGTTTCTAACCAATAGCGCAGCTAGAATTGTCTTTACAGAACTCGTTGGCGACTTCGTGACAATCAGCTTCATTGGGTAGTCGTCTCGAATGCTAGTCTTTCTTGAGCTTTTGTTTTTTAAGTTCTTATACGAGCCGTGCAGTTAAAATTTGTTGATTGACTGATGAACTGCTGTATTACTGATCTCAATTGTGATGGTTATTTGTCGTTTTGATAATCTTTCACCATGTAGGGTGACCGTTTGGGCTCTTTTGATCTTCACTGAGGAACTTTCTGCAATCATTTTTCTATCCTCCAATTTCGAAAAAGTCGATCAGAAAAGTACCTATGTGTTGACAACAGTGAAACAATGCGCATAATGGGTATCTAAAATCCAAACAACAATCGCCTACCAAGTGACGGCGACATATTTACAACCATCATGTAGCCTACATGCTAATTAAATCGAAAAACTTAAAATTCCCTGCTTGGCGCTCAGCATATAAAGGGGATAGTGTGGAGAACAAGCCGGCAAGCTTGATTGTTGTGTCCTTGGGCAAGGCACTTAACGGGACGCCTCCACCTTTATGAGGCAGACAGGTGGCCCTCCCGTACTTCACCGGATTACAATTGTGAAGTTGCTAACCCAGCATGTCAGACGACTCTTGGGTACCCACCAGTGGCAGTCCGCGTTGTTGGTGGTGGGGCTACCAGTCACTCAAGACTGGTTCGAAATGGGCTGCCATCTTCCCCTAGCCTAATTTCAATTAGGTTGACGGCGTGAATCTGAATTACCGTTCATGCCGTACCTCCATCCCGAGGAAGAGGAGGGGTAACCACAAACAAACAAACAAACAAACAAAAACTTAAAAAGTAGCTTTTCAAGAGAATAAAGCTACTCATCGTACATATCTGTAGTAAACTCCAGCAACTGAAAGAAACAAGTTGCTATTGAAACGTAAAAGTCTGTAATCGTAGGGCCCTTTGAGACGGTGGGCCAGGAAGTTAAATGTTAAAATAAATACCCTTATTTAATTTAATATTTAGAGGGTTCATCTAATATACCTAATAGAAGGGAAGTCATTTAAAATGTTAACGAGGGCTTAGAAGAGGCCCAGCGCGACGGCCGCGCTCTTTTTGACTCACCACTGGTCATAGTGACACTCCGCAGCAACAACATGGGCTGCCAAGGTTACTGTTGACTAATTTACCCGACTTTGTTTGCATTAAATTTTATGTAGTCCTATGTGCCTTTCTGATAGTTACGTTTAGGCGAAAAAGTACATGCAAGCATTATTGTAAAACTTGTTCTGGAAAGTATGAAAGTGCTTATTTTTAGTGTGATTATCTAAAATCTTTCGGGGAAGGAGGAGGCATGCTTCCGGACTCCTCTAAAATAATTGCGTCTTTGATCCCCTAAATGAGAGCAGCCAAACCCCAATGGCATATTTCTGTGTACGTCGCAGACCAAGAATCTTTTTGGCTTGTCTTTCAGTGGGGATAAGTCTTACAGGCGTAGCAAGGGAAGCCACTGGGCAATAACCCCTCATAACTTATTTGATATCACTACTGCTAAATCCCAGATTTAAATATAAACAAAGTTTTCCTTTGTTTTTTAAAAGTTATTTTTTCTTTCGCGCGACTGCAAATGTACGATTTTTCTTCAATCTAAAGATTTTATTATTTTTATCTTAAACTACTGTAAGTGATTGGGTCTGATGCTAAAATCAATCGTTTAGGTTGCAAATGCAACAGTGGCCTGGTTTCGAGAGCGCAAGGAGGCCGAGCCTTCCACTTAAACAAAGTTTTGTTATATTTTGCTCTTGAAACGTTTGAAGAACTTTGTTTAAGGTCACCCTAAACTTTAGGCTCAAAAACTGGTCAGGGCTATTTGTTAATGACTCTTTATGTTTCTCTCAATTAATTTTGTGTTTTGCAACCTCCTTCTTACAGCTGTGACTTTTTGCCTCCTACACTTTGATAGCTCTTGCAACGGCTCCAGGATCAAATTGTTTATATAAATTAGGTTGCGACCTTCACTTGAAAAATTATAAGAAATCTAAATTACAACATTATGATTTGGTCAAATTTCCTTTTCTACAAATTGAAAGAATTGATCATGGTCATTTTTTGATGCTGTCATTAAATGATCCATTGTTAAATACTCTTTGGAGGAGGAATTTTGTTCTAGCTACATCACTGGATCTGGCTTGTTTAGTCACTAGAGCAACAGCAGTATTTGTCGCGGAAAAAAGATGAGAAAGTAGAATTTATTTTTGACGAACGTGGCAATAAGAAATTGCATGTATTCGAAAGCACCTTGAAAATGTTAAGAATGGGCAAGATGGTCAAAACAGTCGCTTTCGAGTAGCTAATCTCGAAAATACAGGTCTTCAAGTTCAAAAATTTTACCTACAATTGTATTCCAACTGAATCGCTGCACAAAATCTGGTAAAAGTTGCAGTAAATAGTTGCTTTTTCAAATTTTTGTTTCAACACTTAAATGCATGACATAGGTTTTGAATACTTTGCCAGAAGCTATAAAAAGTTGCAAAAGTGTGAAGACTTGCTTTGCTTATCAATGCATTCGCCTCAGCCTACCCATCACGCTAACCATTTTACTAATGCACATTAAAACACATTATCAATGCTAATAAACTCAGTTTTAACTTTATTATAATTGCACATTGCACAAGTCAATCCACTGTTTTTCATTTACTTGCACTAAGTACACAGCCACCGACGCAATGGCGTAGTGGTTAGAGCGTCCACTTCGCAGTCGGTAGACCTGGGATTCATTTCCCTTGTCAAGTCATACCAAAAAACTTTAAAAAATGGTATCCACAGCTTCCCTGCTTGGCACTCGGCATTTGGGGGATGTTGTGGAGAACAAGCCGGCCAATTTGCCTGTTCTGTCCTTGGGCAAGACACTTAACTTGACGCCTCCACCTTTAAGCGGAAGACAGTTGGGTCAGACAAATCGCAAATGGCAACTCCCAAGCGAGGGAGGACGCGCCGTCCAAAATATAGCGATACAAATCGCTTTCTTGTGAATGGAGGATAAATATGGCAAATAAAATAAAAAAAATATCATAAATTGTTAGAAACATTTCTACCAGAATGTTATAAAGTAAATACGTTTTTTTGCAATTTGCTTTGAAAGTCGCTCGAACGTCACAGCTCGCTCGTTTGCAGTGCTTGGATATTCATCAGCAGTTATTAATATAATGCAACGGTCAAGGTTAATTAAAAATAGTTGTTGTTTCTTATCTCCAATATCGGCCGAAATCATTTTCATTAATTTGCTTCCAGGTAATTCAACGACGACAAGACGGCTCGGAAGATTTTTATCGAAATTTTTCCGACTACGTTGAAGGTTTTGGAAAATTAACTGGAGAACTTTGGTTGGGTGAGGTCATTAAAGCTGTAATTTCGATGTCACAGCTGTGCCACTACAAAAGTGTCAACGTCAAAATGATTTTTCAAAAAGATTTGTGGTAGTTTTCTGCTGTTGTTGCTATGACAAAGTATTACAGGAAAATCAAAATTGATCTTGTGATCAGAAGTAAGATTGTCCAGAATTAAAATTGATCTGTGTTATGTGATCAGAATAACATTTAATCAATGTAATATTGTCCACATGATCAATTTTGGTTTATCAGAAGAATCAAAGTTGATCACGTGAACAATCTCACATATGCCAAACTCGTCCCAATCAAGTCAAATGGATTGAAGACCATGTACCAACCGGAAAACCTAATCAAGGATCAGATGTTCCAATGCATCTCATGCGCAATCCTCACCATACGATCAATTTCGAATCTTCTGTAATACGTGGTTATAGTAACAACAGCAGAAAACTACGAATCAAAGAAATCGTTTATCAAAAATATTTCAACAACAAATGAACCTAGATGGAGCATCGCAACCAATTCATTTGTTTGTTGCGTGACAGTTATAGAAAGAATATCTCTGCATTGTGGTTCATGCCGCCTTGCAATGGCTAATTATATCAATTGCAGCTGTTTGGAGTAGTCCCTTGTTGATGTCATAATTGTGATAACATTACTAAATTTAAGTTACAACTTAGAAAACTTGCTAAAGAATAATCATCCACATCATACTCTACGTCAATACAAAAATTTATTACAACATTTGGTAATAATCCACGACTAGTTTCGACCTTATTGGGCCTCATCAAGCTGGTGCAAAAAGCACACAATAATAAAATTATATATGGGCCATTGAGTGCAAAACGATAATGCAACACAAAATAATACAATACAGTAATATCTATACCATGGGAGGCTCATTTAAGGATACACACACACATGATATAAACAAAAAGTCACATTAGTAAGCCCATATAGGTGTTTGAGATCATTATTAAGACTTTATCATATAAAAACTCAAAGAGGGCGCTAGTTGCTAGTCAGCAATTTTCATGCAAATCTTCTATCTGGAGGAATCTGCCTCCAGCATCACACTAAGGTGAAAAATAAAAAATTTTGAGCCAAGTTCTCTATTTTATCTTAGTGTGATGCTCGGTGTCCCTACAACTCAAGGTCGGGATAATTCAAAGTGGGAAATTCAAACTCGCTGCTTCAAAGACGACAATTCAAAGTATTGTTAGTGTTAGGGTTAGAATTGTCGACTTTGAATTTCTGAATTTGAACTTCCTGCTTTGAATTGTTGCAGAACCATGATGCTCGAGGCAGATACCTCTAAATAGGTAATTTGATTGAAAATTGCTAACTAGCAACTAGCGCTCTTTATACTTTTATAAAGTTAAGATGTACAGCAGTTAGCTCTTAATAAAGTATGCAATTTGATCAACGGTTAGGCAACTAATTATTTAAAAGTCCTAGTATTTTCTATCGCATAACAAAGTGTCTAAAAACCAACTCTAAAAGAAGTAGGTTGAGCATATCCACCCATTTCAGGTCTCAACACCATTTATGAGCTCACCAAAGACGGCGATTACGAAATGAGAGTGGACATGGAAGATTTTGAGAATGAAACCAAATACGCTTATTACAGGTACCCTAATCAAATAGATTTCTCTACATACACTTTGGGTGATTAAAAAAGAATGCTTTAATTTTAATTTACTATATCTTCATAGCCACAAATCGACCATATATGATCCATACATCAAATGAAAGGAAATCAAATAAAATTTTAGGGGATTGATATCATTGTACTGTCATAGACAATCAAATCACTATGATATCATAATTAAGCAAATTCGAATTTTCCAGCTCGATTGTTTTACATTCTTTTTTATGTCGCACACAATGATAAACGCCCAACAAAAATCTTTCTCTGTTCAGCAGTTCAGCAAAACCGAAACTGTTATTTCAGTGCAGTGGGGATTCCAACGGCATTTTGGTATTGCTGCTCCAAGTGCCAAAAATATTCGTCGTTAATAGAAACGATTTGAGGAAACAGGCTGCTTGTGTAAAAGGAAAAGCCAAGAACTTCAGAAGAAGCAGTCTTAAAGTTAAAGATTTTTTCACAAAGCCCACCAAAGTCCACTCGCTGTGTCAGCCTAGAACTTGGCATCCATCAACTAACTGTATGGCGTGTGTTAAGACGAGGTTTAGTCATGCGACCATACACGTTGCACATGGTACAAGCCCTTCGTGCTGGCGACAGAGCAACGCATGTAGAATTTAGTAATGGAACCTTCTTACCACGTTTGATTTTATTGATGAAGCAACATTTAATATCAACGACGAAGTTAACCGTCACAATATCCGAATATGGAGATTCGAAAATTTAAAAGAAATTTTAGAATATTAGCCTGATTCTCCGAAGTTTAACGTGTCTTGTGCCGTTTCCTTGAGAAAAGTTCATTGGTCTTCCTTTTTCGAGCTAAACGCAGTTTCATGACAAACTTATCTTGAAATGCCACAGCAATCGCTTTTCCCTCCAAAGTCCAAATCAATAAAGATTTTGAAAATTTCATCTTTCAACAAGACGGAGCATCACCGCACTGGCATGGTAATGTTCGAAGTTTTCTGATTGAAACTCTACCTCAACGTTGCATAGATCGCACAGGACCTCAAGGCTAAGCACTACACTTGTGGTCGCCGAGATCACCAGACCTTACACCCTGCGACTTTTTGTTATGGGGTTATACCAAAGATATTACTTTTGTGTCACTATTAGCTAGTCTGGATGACCTCAAAAGCAGAACCACAGAAGCAGTGAATTCATTGGACGAGGACACTCTAAGAGGTGATGGAAACGAGTTCAATTATCGTCTGGATGTTGTTCTTAAGCAGGTGAAGGGCACATAGAACACTTTTAAAGAGAAGCCTCTTTATAATACAGCTTATCCTTCATAACTTGTTACACCATTTGCTGTCTTTTTGTAACTCATAATATTTTTTTTTCAATTATAAAACTGCTTTGAATAAAAGTGGATACTCATTGTCTAAAAAATTTTCTTTTCGTTTATTAGGAAATTTGTAACTATGATAACAAAGGGCTATGCTTCGTCAGAATAGTATCAAATTTTGAAAATGCTATTTCCTTCCTTTTCATTTGATAGCTTAATTTATGGGCGGTTTATCGTTAGAGAGATATAACTAGCTGAAATTGGGGCATTCTTTTTAAATCACCCAGTAGGTAAAGCAAGGATTTTTGTTTTTTTCTTTTTGTTTATTAATTGGAAACTGCTAGCCGTACAAAGATGGAATTGGTTACGATTTATCACAACAAGGGGGTGATTACCTTCAGAGGTTGGTGACATCATGACAACGTCACACCCCATGTAAAAAGTAGGCAAATGAATGTGCCTTCGCAAATGCGCTTTAGCTCCTCTGAAACTACTGGCTGTACAAACAAAAAACTAGGCGCGATTGATCACCACCGGAAGTGAGTGCATAAAAGGTTTCATGACGTCATAATGATGCCACAATTGCAAATATTTTTTTCAAAAATCGCATTTTTTGACAGAGAGTTGCCAACTCTAAAACAATTTCACTTTTTTACGATATGCAGTATTATGACGTCATAATTAATTAGAAAAATAATTTTCATTAATTTCTTATAAAATACTTTCTGTAGAAACGTGGTTAATGGCTCTTTCAGAAGTTATTAACAGCACTATTCCCGAAACAGAGCTATTTTAAAATTTAGAGATTATTGTGGACGCAGGAAGCGATTTTGTGTTTGCGTTTTTTAGTTTAACTCTTTCAAAACTACGGGACATACAAACTCTAAACTTGGCAAGATTTATTACCACACCAAGATGAGGGTCATAAGGAAAATGGTGACGTTATGGTGACATCACAATTGTAGATAGATTGTTTAAAACTTGTCATTTTTGATGCATAAAAGCAGTTTTTGACTTAAACATAAGCCAGCATCCAATTTTTCTACTTCAAGAAATTTCGTGTTTTTAAGAACTAAGTTCACGTGATGAAACAAACTTTACAACAATTTAAGCTTTAATTGATACGCACCACCCGATATTCGTTTAAGGATTCTGATTAAGAATGCCTTATTTTTTTTTTCTTGAACGCGCTATGCCACATTAAGAACGCCTTTTTTTACGTGTGCTTTGCCAACACAATTGAAGATGTGAATGTGTAACCATTTGAAACAGATAAATCAATTGCATGCCTTAACCTTTCCTTGCCACTGGACTCGAATATTTTAAAGAAAAGGCGAACCAATAGCAAACCAGTAACAGTAGCTACATTTGCTCGTCTTCTTAGCACTTAACAACAAAAAATATTTTAAATAACATAGCCTTTCCAGGGATTTAAGAAAATTTTCGGCAGATATCTCATCATGTACGGTAAAATGTTTTTGCTTCCGTTTTTTGAGGAAGAAAAACGGCTTTTTGCTCAAACGAAGGCCAGCTTTACCATTTTACAGGTTTTTTATTGCATTTTGTTTTCTTCATTTTCTCAAAAAATGAATATTTGTAGTTGATAAGTTGCATGTCAGGCACGTTTTCGTTTAAACGTAGAAACGTCGGGAGTAGGGGCCAAGTTAACTCTAATAAAATCCCTAGTTTAGCAAAAAAAACCAAATAAACCATTGGCCTATCAATTTGTAAAACTGAATTAGAAAGAATATTTTGTTTGGAAATCACTTGGTCTGATTGGCACCTCCTAGAATATGGTGAATGACTTTAGGAAGCCTTAGCCGCTTTTCTCGCCATGTTGGAAACAGGACAAATAGTGCAGCCAAAGAACTTAATACCACAAATATAAATACGAAAAGGACAGTACCAAATCGTAACATAGGCCTACCACAATAGTTTATTTCCATAATTGTAAAAACGACCACCATTTTGGCGCCATTATCATAATTTATCCCCTCCAACACGTTTTGAAAATACAAATCGCAGTTTGTGAAGTCATACTTTGTTTGTGATTATTATTGCTCTTAAATAATAGACTAAGGTTATCCCCATTACCAGTACAGGAACTATGGTCTCCATTTGCAACAACTTTTTGTTGCTGCTCTCAAAAACATTTGTACGGTGAAGTCGGAGCAGCTGCCTAAATTAACACTTTTAAACAGTTGATGGCTAGCTCTGCCGGGGTAAAATCGCACCACAATTGAAAGAAACAGTTTAAGAAACGCTACTTTACTTAAAAATAACTTTGTAGAGCTACCGGAATCAAAGCAAGAAAAGCAAAGTCTATCACTGATATGCTGCCAATAAAGTTATCTATACTATCACGGATTTTTTTCTTTTATTGACATACTACCTGTTATGGTATCCATATTTATGCTACACAGTAATGTAATATCATAAAATTTCTAGTTCAAGAAAAATCGAAATAAAACCAATAAAATTATCAATTTGTAAAGGTAAATTTAGAAAGAATCTTTTGTTGGAATATAACTCGGCTTGATAGGTAGGCCTACCTACTAGAATATATTGGATGACTTTGGGAAAGCCATAACCGTTTTCCTCGCTATGCCGAAAACAAGGGAAATAGCGCAGCCAAAGGACTTAATGCCATAAATATAAATACAAGAGGCCGCCACAAGTCGTAAAAATAGATCTAACACTAAATTTTTTATTTCTGTAATTGTGAAACGACAGCATTTGGCCGACGCCATCAATTTTGACTGTGTTTCAATACCCCCTCTTTATACTTTTCAACAGTATCAATCATAGTTGGTTATAACATTCTTTCTTTGTGAGCATTTCCAGTCTTGAAAATGAGCATTAACACAGGAAAAAAATTCATCTCAGCTGGCTCTGCCCGCTTTACCCTAACAATATTTGTGGGAAAAGAAACCAAAATTTGTCGCAAATGGGTGGTTCCTGTTGTACAGGAGCTACCCATTTGCAACATTACGGCGATTTGCGACATTACGGCTACCCATTACGGCGATTAGCCTTTGCTTTGATCAAGACTTGTATAAATCACAAACAATTTCTTATTAATTGTATTCAACAAATTTTGGATGAATGATAAGTTCAAGCAATGCAAAGATTGTTTTAAATCACGTCTATGCAGGATTTTGTGTTTTAGCCAAGCATTGATATTTCAAATTTTAGAAATTTTTCAAAAATTTGTAGGTCTTTTGTTCAGCCAGTTATGTGTAACACTGAGCAGCTGTTTGAGAAATGCCTTTCTTTTAGATTTATCTTTTTGTTTGCAATAAGTTTTTGCAAGTTTTATATTTTGCCTCAGTTTATTTCATTGCTTTTGTTGTCATGTATCACAAAGATACATGGTGATCACATGGCTTTAAATTATTTTAGATCTGACTAGCAAAATGTATCAGCGTCCTGGAGGAACAATAGAATACATTATGCTGTTTTGTAGGGTTTGCATCAAAAATTTATTCACTACTTTTTTCTTTATGCAGAGATATTGTTATAAACAAAATATTAATAGTCACGTAATGTCAAATCATAAAATAACTGCAGAAGAAACGTTTGAAATTATTGATGATGACAACTTTGGACAAAGTTCCTGTATGGAAGAACATTGTGATGAAGACATGGCAGTGTGTAATATCAATAGCAGTAAACTTTAAAACAATTTAGTTAAAAAAATTCAATGAAAACCAGTGATGAAATAACCTCAGCAAAAATAAGTGGAAGTGTTGAAAATCCAACCAAAAATTATTCAGTACACTGCGACAAAAACATACTCTTTTCGCAATCATGTATCATATATGTATTCTGATGTTTTCTAAGCATGCTTCTTTGCTTTTTTTCCTGTATGCTTCAGACACGCTCTATGATCTCATAATGCTGTTTGGTACAATTAGCACTGTCTTTTTCTACCAGAGATCATCATGTAATAATTGTTTTCAAAATATGAAAAATTTTTACAAAATCCGTTTGTGTAGAAACTGATTTATAGCCTCATTTCTCAACTGATTTTCAAAATTATGTTACCACATTAAAGGATATTTCAAGGCAATTTCGATAATATATGATATGTACAGTATATTTACTATTTGTATTAATACTAAAAACATTGAACTTTAAGATATGTGGTGTAATTTCTTATTCCTCACAAAGAGTGGTAACCCGAGCAATAATATTGCATTATCACATTATATATGCCACATTAAGTAAGAGCTAAGGATCAGTTTATAATGGCAAATCAAAAATTGGTTGCCACGCATCATTTTCCATTTCTGATTGAAAAAGTTTCCTGCTAGACCTAAAATACTTGCAGTTTTGAGATAAAGTTAGTGCTTTGGTACATTTTGACCATTTTTTCTCGCAAGCATACTTCTTCGGCATTATCTATCAAAGTTTTTAAAACGATTCAACTAAAAATGAAGTCTCTATAAATTTTAGAAAGTAGCCCACTCCAAGCAAAAAATTGGTGATCTCCCTACAAAAAAGGGGTAAAGATGGTCGTGTTTAATCTTTTGCAGCAAAATATTAGCGTCGAGCTACATATTATCTAAATCTGGGAGCGATTTTTATCCAATTGAGTGAAGCCGCCGATTTCAAATTCGTAACCTGGAGATTTTTAACTATAGGTGCATCACTTCGGGTTAGTCTGCTCTATGCCTGGCTGCAGTTTATGCCAAGACTAAACAGCATATCCGCAACCAGAGGCTTTAATACGTACAAATAGGCATACAATCACGAAAAAGTAAATAATGGTTCTAATATTTAATAGTTTATTTTTGAAAATACATAGGGAGCGAAGGGAAAAGGATCATAGCAACATAAAAGTAGTGCAACTGCGACATCACGTGCTATTAGATGTAAAGGTTGCATAAGATGGCCCTGATAGAACACTACCTAGCTCTTATGGTTATATACATATAACTGTGGTATGGAAGCTGAAGTTTACGAAAAATAAAGACCTACTTTCATGTACGTTTAGTCCCATGACTAAATGACCATTACATTTTGTTTTAAATGCTTTGACAGTAATATTCAAGTGAAATTTTAATAGGTATTTTCCAGCTTAGTTTTGACCGCTTGTTTGTAACCATCACGTAATAAGGTAGCAAAACGTTTTTATTAGATTTACCTGCAAACCTGCATTTGACACAACAAATGTAACGTCAAGGCTAGCATGATTTTGTAATAAGTACGACAATTACATCAAAACTGCAAGTGATAACCACGAGTTGAAATGTAGCCCTCTTGTATATTCTAGATTGCAACGTTTAGGCTGTCACCAGGGGCATCATCAGCCTAGAACAAAAGGTAAGCACACAATGATAAAATAATGTCTTCGCCGTAGGTTTACAATTTTCTTACCCAATTTAAAGTGAATCATACGTTTTTTTCGGAGTTCAATATTTGAAAACCTTTATTTGACACAGTTTTACTCCAAATGTATAGCTACAACTTTTTTGGATGTTCAGATTTTAACGAATTACTTTGTGTAAAATAATCAAGTTGTTAGATAGAATAAGCACGCAACTCAAAAACAGCACTTTTCTTAGAAACAAGCACATTTTTATTTT
Source organism: Trididemnum clinides (assembly GCA_963675345.1). Lineage (NCBI taxonomy): Eukaryota > Metazoa > Chordata > Ascidiacea > Aplousobranchia > Didemnidae > Trididemnum > Trididemnum clinides. The sequence continues at coordinate 5,245,732 of OY776301.1, forward strand.
CAAAAATAGTGCTCTTGAAAATAATCACAAATTTTAGAAATAAACCTGAAGTGGTAACCGTGGTTATCAGCCAATAAAATAGCTAACACACTTTAAGGAGCTTGTGCATGATATTAACATTTGACACCATGTAAGCAACAAAAATCTAGAGGTTTTTAGTAATTCACTCTAAAGAAAATAATCAGCATAACCACAATTGTTTGAAAGGATTAGAATATTTGACCAATATAAAATTTTGATAAAAAATCAAAGTTTCAGGTAGTTTTAGCTACCCGATACAGCTTTTAAAGCCGCATGCTACTCCAAGCAAAAAACAAATCTCAAATTCTAACTTTATTCCTATTCGAGATCTAAGTAATCCCAATCACAACCTACTCAAACACAACTTTGTCTACAGTGAGAAAGTAGGAGGTGCCTAAAGCAAGTAATAGCCAAATTGTTTATATTTTGTAGGCTTCTGTGACCTGATCCAGTTAGCTAGCAACGCCATCATCTTATTATCTCTAACCTGCAATTTGGCTTGGGATAAAATGGTCACGAACCAGAACCGTTTTGTCCCAAGCATGCAGTTTAGACAACAATATAGTACACAATAAGTAAACGCATTTCCTACCAGTTCAACTTCAACTTTAATGCACAACAGCTGCAATAAAAAAATGTTCAAAACAACTCACAGCTCCAATCACAACCTGCCGATTATTTTTATACATTTTTGTAACACTTGTGTAAAAAACTGATTTTTGGTTGAGAGACAGCCGAGGCTACAACCAAATTGGCCTATTTTCATTTTATACATTTAAAAGAAGCATGCGGCCATAAATTTACAAAAAATGGATTGCGACACTCAACGAATGAGAAATATTCCAGATGTCCGTTTTGCCCTGCACGATCATCTTGCCCCGCCTTCCGCTAAATACAGCCACAAAGTATGGATTGAAACTAAATACACAGCTAACGTTGAATGATACTAGGTATGCGTAACCTAATAATTTCAGGTAAAGTAAGCTTCCTGATGAAAACTGTTTTATGGCAGGAATAATAATGTTCAAAGCAATTATCAACCAACCAGCTGGCTCTGCCTGTGTCGTCCGCAGCGATCCCATCATTAATGTCGAAGTTAACAACATCGAACAACATCGTCTCCAAAGGCTGCACTGGTCTCACCCAAAGGATAGTTGTGAAAACAATAATAAACAGTTAATGTTTTTTGACATAGCCAAATCTCGTTCCGAAACAAAACCATCGTTTTTTAAAACGCAATTGATAAAAATACATTGTGTAGAGTTGCGCATAGCCACTACACATCTCCCAAGTTTCTCGCATCCCTGGCAACCTCTTATTTGCTCTGTTCTCATCATAGGCCTCCTTAAATTTAACAAACTTTTATTCGTTTAATTCAGCACGTGCTTGAAAGCATATCAAAGCTGTGAAAGATGGCCAAGACGATTGATAAGTATTTTCTGGGTAAAGCTATAGATAATTAGAACCACTACTTACGACTTTTTCGTGATTGTAGGTATGTTTGTATGAGCTAACGCTTCTAGCTGCGGGAATGTTACTTGGTCTTGGCATAAACGCAGCCAGGCAACGAGCAAACTTAACCGAAGCGAAACATTCGCGATTAAGCTACTACAATAGCAGCGGCCCCATCGTCAATGGCGAGGTTAAGAACATTGTTTCAGCCGGCTTCACCCAATATTGGTATTTCTGAGAACAGTAATGAAAAGTTAATGTATTGTTGACATATCTAATTCTCGTTTCAAAATCAAAAGTACCGATTTTAGATAAAACTCGATTAATTCCAAAAACATTATAGAGGTTGCGCACAGTCGCGATACTTCTCTTCGAGTGCCTAGAGTTGTGGGCTATGTCTTGCTTGTCCAATTTAGTATTTGGGATCTGGACTTGCTTACAATAGAAACAGCCAACAATTTCAAAAAGTTTTTTCGCTCATATTATGAAGTGGAAGGAAGCATAATTTCCAAGTTGTGGAGTAGGTGGTGCGCCAAGGTGATTGATATACGTATTTTCAGAAATAACCTATCAAATACTAGGACTATTACTTATAACTTTTTCGTAGTTAGGGGTGTTTGAAACAAATTTTACTGGGTCAAAACGAAATAAAGTTTTACTCTGTAAAAGACGGTTCGAAACGAAACGAAGTATTACTATAGAAAAAACTGTTCGAAACGAAATGAAATTTCGAAATTTTCCATTGCCACTGATCTGTGGCATCGTCCTCCTTCGAAAATTCGTGTGACGATGATAAAAAACCGCTCAGTGTGTTCGATACAACTATGTAATAAAGCATGTTTGTCACATAGGATCAGTTCAGCCTTTCACGATTTGTTTCGAGCTCTTAACGAAACGAATTTCTTCACAAAGGGAGTTAATTTGAAACGAAACGAAACTAAGACAAAACAATTTTGCGTCGAAACAAAACGAAGCGAAACGAAATTTCAAAATATCTTCGTTTCAAAAACTCCTACTCGTAATTGTTTACCTATTTGTACGTATTAAAGCCTCTGGTTGCGGATATGCTGTTTAGTCTTGGCATAAACTGCAGCCAGGCGTAGAGCAGACTAACCCGAAGTGATGCACCTATAGTTAAAAATCTCCAGGTTACAAATTTGAAATCGGCGGCTTCACTCAATTGGATAAAAATCGCTCCCAGATTTAGATAATATGTAGCTCGACGCTAATATTTTGCTGCAAAAGATTAAACACGACCATCTTTACCCCTTTTTTGTAGGGAGATCACCAATTTTTTGCTTGGAGTGGGCTACTTTCTAAAATTTATAGAGACTTCATTTTTAGTTGAATCGTTTTAAAAACTTTGATAGATAATGCCGAAGAAGTATGCTTGCGAGAAAAAATGGTCAAAATGTACCAAAGCACTAACTTTATCTCAAAACTGCAAGTATTTTAGGTCTAGCAGGAAACTTTTTCAACCAGAAATGGAAAATGATGCGTGGCAACCAATTTTTGATTTGCCATTATAAACTGATCCTTAGCTCTTACATATTGCTGAAAAACAAACTGCTTCAGCTTTCAAACGACACTAAGTGTTAGTACCTTATCATAACCACTATATATCAAACTTACATATTATTACTCAGGTTACCACTCTTTGTGAGGAATAAGAAATTACACCACATATCTTAAAGTTCAATGTTTTTAGTATTAATACAAATAGTAAATATACTGTACATATCATATATTATCGAAATTGCCTTGAAATATCCTTTAATGTGGTAACATAATTTTGAAAATCAGTTGAGAAATGAGGCTATAAATCAGTTTCTACACAAACGGATTTTGTAAAAATTTTTCATATTTTGAAAACAATTATTACATGATGATCTCTGGTAGAAAAAGACAGTGCTAATTGTACCAAACAGCATTATGAGATCATAGAGCGTGTCTGAAGCATACAGGAAAAAAAGCAAAGAAGCATGCTTGGAATAGTTAAAATGCTAAAAAAGGAATCTTTCATTGCTTTGTCAATTTAACATAAAGAGTTGTTGAGATTTTCACTGAACACACCTTGTCAATATCTTTCGAAAGAGTTTTTAATCGCGTTTTTACGATGAATAGTTTTTGAGAAAATATAGAGAGCAAATTATGCAATCAAGCGTTATCTGTAGCATCATTTTAGACCCTCGAAGAGATGAAGTTTTCTGTAAATTAGTAAGTTGGGTGCTGGTTTTTGTTTGAGAGAAAAAGTGTTTTCCTCTGTCAAGAAACGCGAGTTTTAAATAATTATCTTTGAGTATGACATGACTGATGACATCACAAACCCACTTATGGCACTTAACTCGGGCTGGTGATGGTTGATGCTCCAAAGTTGATGCTCGCACGTAGAGTAGCTTCAAAAAAGTTAAAGCGTACGTACTTAAGTTAAGACAAAGCTTTGCTCTCTCTCTCTCTGTCTCTCTCTCTCTCTCTCTCTCTCTCTCTCTCTCTCTCTATATATATATATATATATATATATGTAGTTTATACTGTATATGTGGATGTAATTTAAAATATTCTGTGGTTAAGCGTTCTACCGGTCAAAAGCTAGCTACATTACAGTGAGTTTAGCGGACGTTTCGCATGTCCTACTGACTAGCAAAATGTTTGCTGATAAAATAGTATTTTTGTAGTCAAGTTGTTTCTGGCTTTATCGGGGATAGGTTTTCACCAGTCGAACGTCTACCTACAGATTATACATGCCTTGTAAACAAAAGCAAACGATTTTGTTTAACGCTCACCAAACTGATTTTTTGACATCCATATAATTTGTTTTTTTCACCCGTGTAAGCTAGCAACTTCCTAATGCTTTTCTTTTGTATTTCAGTAACTTTGTTGTTGGTCCAGGCAGGAATTATTCGCTGCATATAAAAGGTTATCAAGGAAACGCAGGTTAAATGTAGCAGCCTAAACTATATTTGTTATTTCATTTTATAAGAGTTAGTGTTGACTTATATTTGTCACCGGAAGATCTTTTCGGTGTAGCACACGAAGAAATGTATGTATTACAACCCTCTTGGAAATTGGTAATGCTGTTAAAAAAATATTTTAATTTAGCTACAAATTTCAGTGAAGTGTCTATTCTAATTGTTTTAAAATATTAACCAGTAATATTGAGATTAGCATTCCCCCTTTTTAATTAAACGCATTAGCATTCCACCTTTTTAAACTGTATTGGAGGGATGTATTGCTCCATTTTCCTGGTATATAAGTCCCTTGATTATAGTATCTTGGAAAGTTAGTGTTGAGTTGTATCCTATATATTTTGTTAGTACTGAAGTAAATTTGTCACGTAAAAATATTTTGCTTTGTCATACTTGGAACAATTATTATCAACTCGCTTAAATATCAGAACTGTTGTAGAAGATATTGCATTGTGGCAATGCTTTACATTCAATTACATTCAAGAGAGTGCATTTCTGTAAAGTGTCTTCTCGAAGAGAACAACTTTGCCAAAACGACACAGGCACTGAACTTGTGATTTTCCAATTCTTATTTAGCGTAATGTGCCCTGAGCTAGGCTGGCGACTAAATAAAGTTCTTCAAATATCAAGTGTCAACGCACCACAGCACGACATGATTTTCTGAGTTTAGAATTGTTTTCATCTTAACTTTGTTTTGCAGGTGATGATATGATCACTGGAAGATTTTCGGCTAAAGATGTTGATCAAGATGCACACACAGGATCGTGTTCTCAACAATACAAAGGAGGGTGGTGGTATGCAAATTGTCACGCAGCCAACCCAAACGGTCTCTATTTAAGGGGCAGTCACCAATCTTACGCTGATGGTGTCAACTGGGGATCATTTCGAGGCCACTACTATTCACTAAAGAAAATTGACATGAAAATAAGAAGAAAAGAATGAGCTTTAAATAAAATATTCTTCATTGTCTGTAAGAGTCATGGTGATATTTCTTTGTTAGCAGTAGCATAACTTGATAGCATTATTCTTGGTAAAAGCATGAAACCAAAATGCTGGTAAACATTTTAATTACTACGTTTCGACTTAGCTCTCAAAGAATGCAAAATACAATTGGCTTAAATCAACGGTCGACAATTTTTGATATTGAAAGAGTCATTTTGACCCATTTCTACCAAACTAACATCTGTCGGAAGCAGCAAAATCATTTTGATCACTAAACGTAAATTTTTGTGACATATAGCTTCTTGATGCTTATGCTTGGCATTCTTGTGCAAAAATTACTCCAAATCTGTGATAAAAATCATGTTTTTTCAATAAATCAAAAATCATGGTGGTAAACTGGCGAGCAAAAAGTTGAAAGATTGAAGAAAGAAACCAATAGTCTAGCGATGGAAGACACACGTTTTAAAAATGCTTGCTCTGAAAGAAAGTTTGACCAAAAATCATGATGTTGTTGTCTGATAAACTTTGCTAAATTGTTTGCAGTTACAGTTTGCGTTGCAAGTTTTGCTTACAACCTGTAACTGTTTTTACGCCAATAAATTTTGGTAAGTTGAAAACATCAAAACTTTCAAGAGAAACCTTATGAAAACCATGATCCCAAGTGTCTTTCCATAAAACGCCACAGAAATGTTTTGCTATGTCACTCAAAAACAACTTGGAAGGATCACAACCTTTGAGTTTTTTCTCTGCCCACGACTCTGCTAAAATTCTATTTTAGAACTTTTTCACTCATTTTTCAGTAATTCTGAGCTTTGCAAAATTTAAAAAGTGTTCTTGATGAAACTTTTTGGATACCAACGTAAAAATTAGAAAACACTTGAAAGAATTTTTATGATATTTATTTGGTAGTGATAAGGGTGTTGTATGAATAAGTATAATGTTTCTCATGAGAACTTTAGATTTGCACAGTCTGTAACGTTTAATCAGCGTGTTTGTTTTCACAACGCCAGTGCGTTGCATGAGCGAAAAATTGCAGTAGCCTACAAACTAATCGTAGCATACACCATTATTTATACACAAGCTTAATAGACATTCAATGTTGTGTCATATCATTGTGTTCTCTTTGCAAGATTTAAGAAGCTGAAATTGGCATGATCTAATTGATGGTAGCCAGAATACAAGCATAAAAGTATCATGCAGTTTTAAAGCCACGTTGTGCCGCCCTCAGGCTTATCCCCTAAAAATGTTTTTGCTGGCTGAATAGAAAATTTTGATCACCAATATCATATAGTACCATACAGCGATCTATTGCATCATTTCAATAACCTGAGACCGGTTTTGACCTTGTTGGTCTCATCAGGCAAGTGTAAAGACATTCAAAAATAAAAATGCTAAACAAGAACAAATCTGGCGTTAGGTGCAAACAAAATGCAATACAAAACAACATGATAAAGCAATACCTATACCATGGCGGTCTCATTTAAGGACACACACAGACACACACATACACACGACATGGACAAGAAGTCACAGCCGTAAGCCATGAAAATAGAGAGATTGAGATTGCCTGAAAATTGCTACCTAGCTACTAGCAACCTTTATATTTTGCAAAATGATAAAGTCTTAACAATGATCCTACGCCCCTATTAGGGCTTACCAATGTGACTTGTCAATGTCTTGTGTGTGTGTCTGTTCTTAAATGATTCTCCCATGATATAGGTATTGCTGTGTCATATTGTTTTGTACTGCATTTTTATTTCCACCTAACGACGAATTTGTTATTTAGCATTTTTACATTGAGTTTGTTTACACTCACCTGATGAGACCCAATAAAGTCAAAACCGGCGGCTGGTTATTGACATGATGCAATAAATTACTGTATGGCAGAGGTTCCCAAACTGTGCGTCGCGACGCACTGGTGCGTCGCGTGATAATTTCAGGTGCGTCGCAAAATATCTATCTATTTCCTAAAAAAATTCAGTTCCTATCTGCTCTGCCGGCGTGTGGGCCTACAACTTGACATATGATTATCAAATCTGCAACAATGCTACATTGTTTTTACTTGCCTGACTAGTTTGCCATTGTTACATAACAATAAGGCAATAAGACTAAATAAGGCAATGACTAAATAATGTGCTACCATTAACGAAATCAACGCAATGTTTTTAAAACAAGCTCCCGTAAAAAGAAAGGTAACTGAAAAAGACCCAAAGAAGAAGTTACGCAAATACGACCCTGATTACATCTCATTTGGATTTACATGTGAGTTTCGAAATGGTGAAGACTCCCCACAGTGTGTGATATGTGGTAAAATATTGGCAAATGAAAGTATGCTTCCTAACAAGTTAAAGCGGCACCTCTCTACATCTCACGCAACTTTAGTCAATAAACCAAAGGAATTTTTTGTTCGTAAATTGTCGGAATTACAAGGGCAGAAAGCTGCTCTTGATACGTTCTCCCGTAACCAGACTCCACAAAATGCACTATTGTCGTCGTATAAAGTTGCATATCGAGTAGCAAAATGCAAAAAGCCACACACGATTGCGGAAGAATTAATTCTACCCTCGGCTATTGACATGGTAACTTGCATGCTAGGTGAAAAGGCTGCACAGAAAATTAAAATGGTACCTTTGTCGAACAATACATTGTGCCGCCGAATTGAAGACATGGCAGTTGATATTAACGAACAATTAGTTTCCAAGTTGAGGGGCTGCGAATTTGCTATTCAGTTAGACGAGGCTACCGATAGCAGTATGGATGCTCATTTAATTTGTTACGTGAGATTTGTGTGTTTAACCAACAAATGCATCATTGAGGATCTTTTATTCTGCAAGCCAATAACATCTCGTTGTCGAGGAATTGATATGTTCGAAATTTTGGACACTTTTTTTAAAGAGAATGATCTGGTTTGGGAAAATCTTGTAGGGATATGTACGGATGGTGCGCGTTCAATGTCTGGCAAATATAACGGGCTTCAAAGCTTGGTACGAGATCATGCACCTCATGCAAAGTGGACTCACTGCATGATACATCGGGAGTCGTTGGCAGCTAACAATTTGTCCAAAGATTTGAGTTCTGTGGTAGACGAGGTTGTGAAAGTTATAAATTATGTGAAAACGCGTCCGATGAAAGCAAGATTTTTCCGACAATTATGTGATGATTCTAATGCTACGTACAACACCCTTCTCTTTCATGCGACTAGTCGTTGGTTGACGTTAGGAAATTCGCTGGCTCGGGTGTACATTTTACTTGAAGTAATACTTCAATTTCTGGAAACTGAATCGCATGCAAGCGCCGAAAATTTCAAAAATGAGTGCTTTTTACTCCAATTCAGCTATTTGTGTGATATATTTGAGAAGCTCAACAACCTCAATACCAGCATGCAAGGAAGAGGCGGGAATATTTTGGAGATGTCGGATAAAATTGATGCCTTTGTGAAGAAAATTATTTTTTGGAAAAATGATATTTCAAGTCATTCTGGGTCTGAATATTTTTCCTGTATCACTCGAATGCTATCTAACCTGAACCTAACCGATCTACCACCCACTGTTTCTGAAATAATAACCGGGCATTTGAACAACTTAGAATCCCACTTTCAAAAGTACTTTACTGAGGATCTTTCTTGCCATGCATGGGTAAGAAATCCATTCCTGAATGAAAATCCTCCGTCAATATTTAACGGTGCACAGAAAGAAGAATTTATTGACCTGTCTTGTGACAATAATTTGAAGTGTCACATGACGCGACCAATGATTGAATTTTGGATGGAAGCAAATGCTCTATACCCGTGTATAGCTAAGTCTGCTCTGAGAATTTTAATTCCCTTTGCCACATCCTACTTGTGTGAGGCTGGATTTTCCGCCGTTGCAGTAATAAAGACCAAATATCGATCTAAAATTAACGTTGAAAGAGAACTGCGTCTGGCGATATCGGACATTCAGCCGCGTTATGATCGTTTATGTGCACGGAAACAAGCTCACGTATCGCATTGATTAAATGTGCATGTGTTATAAAACTTTTCCTTGTTTTAAATTCATGACTTCATATTAATAAAGTCAAATTTTCTTTCTCATGCGTCGCGATCTGTATTACAAGAAGGAAGTGCGTCGTGAGTTTGAAAACTTTGGGAACCTCTGCTGTATGGTATTGTATGATCTTGGTGATCATTTTGTAGCAAAATTTCCTATATTACCTTTGTGTGATTCTGGAGGCAGATTCCTCTTAATAGGAGATTGCTACCTAGCAACTAGCATCCTCTATATTTTGTAATATATATATTTACTGGTTGAAGATACTTTTAAAGTAAAAGCGAAACTATAGGGTTAATTGCAAAACGTTAATGAATTATCATTAACCATCTGGCTATCTAACCGAACTACATCTTTCGTTTATGGTGCTACTCGTGAAATTTTTGCAGTAGGCTTAGAATTGATACGAATTCGGCAATAAGTTATTGTAGACAATTTTTTTGGAACCATCTAATAAAGGGCTGTACTCTAGCATAAAACGTAGCCAAGACAAAACTTGTAGAAAGGATAAGGGGACAGCTTCCCGCGAAGGTTTTTGATAGCGTTATTCTCAGGTGAACAACTAAAAGAAAAAACTATTACCTATTTTTCAAAATGATCTCGTAGATGTTACGTAATCTTCTGCTTTCAAGATGATCTTCTATTTTTCGATGTGACCTTCTATTTTTCTAGATGATTTCTTTTATTTTTTAAGGCAATCTACTACTTTGTCAATATGATTTTCTATCTTTTTAAGTGATCTCTTTTTTTAAAGCGATTTCCTAGTTTTTGAGGTGGTCTGCTTTTTTAAAGTGATTTATTGTATTTCAATCTGATTTCTCATAATAGAAGTCATTAGCTCTCTATTCTGCTTGCTTTTCAATGATATTATCGGAGACCGTGGACTTTAGTTCCCCATTGTGACTACATCTATTGTCAAACACATAATATCTGGCTGTTCCAAAGTCAGTCGTTCTCGGATCCTTGACTGCAGCAAAAATGTACAATACAAACGTGACAACTTCTAGCAGAGAACTATCAACCAATCATTGAACATAACGGGTCATCATGTAAGCGTCTGTATTCAGTTTGTTTGTCGTTCGTAATCATTTGTATCATACAATGCTTAATAAAATTGAATTCTAGCCTTTGTTCATCCGGTGAGTAATAATTACCACGCAAATTCCTTTGTTAATGCCCTTTTAGTGAACAACTTTATGTGATATTTCCATTATTAGAGCAGTATTTCATTTCAAAAAAATGATTGTCTGTTATTCTGGTGAAAACTCAACATCATAAGGTTCGATAATGGCAATCGAGTTGTCTTGAGTTTGATTCCTACATTCGATATTGTGTTGCACATAAAAGACACTCAAACAGTAATATTGTTCGCTTTGTGATAAAATTCGTAGAATAAACACGCTGTGTCGATAATACGTGCAATTTCGAAGGGAAGTTTGAAAACAAAATGTTCTACATACCAACAAATTTAGAAGGAGGAGAGGGGGGCTAACGGCCGTTGAAATGTGATATGTGCACGATGCAAAATTTCGAAGTATTGACTATTTAGTTTGTGTGCCACCAGCACGGACATTTCCAAACAACTCTGGCTTCAAAATATTCTGGGATCGGGTCCGTAGATACCACGGCTGGGAACCACAAAACAAGCAAGGCTCCAGATCTAGGTTTGTAGTTCTTAACATTTATACCGTAGCTCCGGCTATAGCTCCGAATCTTTTAAGCATTTTGTCAGTGGTTCCGAATCCAGGTTAAATAAGAATGCTTTGATTCATTAGTCTCGGTAAAACTCAACAGTTTATTCTCCATGGTAAAGTTTAAAATTCTACTAAAAATGTAGAGGGCAACAAGTTTTAAATAAGCTAAACAAAAACAAAAGAACTACTCTCAACCTGACTTTTGGTTATACTTTTATAGATGATCTACTGCAAACAACAATGATCACAAATAATCACAAAATTGAAACATCTCGACCTCCAGCTCCGGCTTCGTTCAATTTTACAAATTATCTGCGGCTACTTCTAAACTTGCTGGCTTCATAGCCCTGGAATACGGTTCCAGCTCCTTAGTCCTGGTAGATACCTCCTGGAACTCACAAAAACGCTGCTCCATGCCTCTCTCTTCTCAATATTTAGAAAGTTTGAGTGGAGCAAAAAACAAGCGTAATTTTTCAGATATTTGACGAACAAACTTTTTTTTGCGTTTGCAAATATTTTCTATATGCTGTTTGTTTATACCTTGTATAGCTTAATGTGAGGGTCAGGTGTGAGAAATTCGGTGATGCATGGCCTCCGTGTTTCTTGGCGACGCCTAGGGCCGGATTAACCAATTGCGGAAATCATGGCAAAATATTTTAGGAGGCCCAAAAAATGTTTTGTGGGTACTTATAAGTAAAATTTTTAGGCTGTGTTGAAGCTTAGCAGTCTAGCAAGCCAAACGTTAATAAGGTCTATCAAAAGGTTTTTCAACTAACATTCTGGAAGCAACAGCATGCTTGATACGACTTGTAATTTACAAGTTATTGCAAATGTGATAATAAGATATTTTACATCTACTTTCAAAAAATTCATGCTCCGTATACAGTTTTACTAGGAGGCCACACTGCGTTAGCGCTCACGCTCGGTTTGCAAGTCTTCAGTTAGACTGGGGCCATCACGACGGGTAGACTGCTTGGCCCCACTATCTGTCTGCCACATAAAGACGAAGGCATCCCGTTAAGTGTCTTGCCCAAGGACACAACAAGCAAGCTTTCCGGCTTGTTCTCCACACTATCCCTATTTTACTGAGCGCTAAGCAGGGAAGCTGTGAATACCATTTTTTAAAGTCTTGGTATGACTCGACTTGGGAAATGGGCCACAGGTCTACCGACTGCAAAGCGGACGCTCTAACCACTACGCCATAGCTTCTGCTAGTTTCATTAGTGGACTGGACGGCAGATGCTTTCTCGTAGCCAGGTCCGTAAGTACGCCTGTCTTCCAAACTCGTATGAAAGACCGAAATCAAATCTGCCCAAACGGTAAGGCATCTACTGTTACCGATGTTATGGCTAGGCCTTGTAAGTGGCAAACGCCTATTTCAGGGCGGGTTGATTCATCAAAACGCATCGTCAGCAAGTTTCGAAGGCCTGCCATCCTTCAGCTGATCATCAAAGGCCTCACTGCAAGCAAGTTGAACGTTCTTTACCATCTTGCTGCACTGCGTGAGGCACTCGTCATCCTACTCCAGAAGACCCACTGCACGTCTGCACAGAGGTTAGTTCTACCGGACTACCAACTAGCTGGGTTCTCCTTAAGCAGGAAGTACGGCCTTGCTACGTTTGTCCATGAACAACCAAAGTGGACCTTTTCGACCAATCTCCGCCTATATCGTAGACTGAGTGGCTGTGCGTCGAGGTTGATGGATGTAAAACAGTAAACGTTTACAAACCTCCACCGATTCGTTTGCAAGTATCCGATCTCCCAGTAATCCCACAGCATTGTCTCTATGCTGGCGACTTTATTTGATTCGTCTGCGGATGCGTCGTGATCTACGTACACCCGAGTTGCTAATATTTGCAGAGTCATTTTGTAACTATTCATTGTCGCGTTGAGTGGTAGATTTTAAATCATATTTGTCAATTTGTTTGAAGGGTTTTTGGGCGTTTTCTACTTCCGCTGTAGAACCGGTTGCCGATAACTCATTAGTTAACTCGGAGGAAGGCTCAATTTCAGTAGTTCCCGGGCAGGGAGTCAAATCAGTTGTTGATACTGTGCTTTCACGACCGTCAGGAAAACGAATGTGCGCAAAACTGGGGTTAGCATTGAGTAAATCAACTTCGTCAACCAAAGGTTCATCTTTGTTTCGAACAAATCGGCGTAACAAAACTGGTCCTTTTTGTAGTAGTCAAAAAGATAGACTTTTCCTAGCATAGACCGTCTTTCAAAACCGAAAAATCTTTCATGTGGTGTGCTGTTAGTTGACGTACACAACAGGGACCTAACAGCATGCAAGGCATCGGGAAGCACATCTTGCCACCTTTCAACAGGGATTTGTTGGTCGCAAATCATTAGTTGAACTGTTTTCCAAATTGTTTTATTTGCCCGCTCAACTTGAGAGTTACCAGTCGGGTGGTAAGGGGTACTACGACTGGCAGCTAATCCTCGTTTGACTAAATAATTCCTTAAATCTCTGGCCATAAAAGCAGCCCGGCGATCGCTGTGCACGTACATTGGTAGGCCAAACGGAGCAAACAGCTGAGTTAGGCTTCTGATTACAGTAGCAGTTGATAGGTCTTTGTACGGAAAAGCGGAAGGGTATCGTGAGTACTCATCCGTCACAATAAAAATATATGGAGCTGGACGAGGCACCGGGCCCTTAAAGTCAATACTTATACGCTCCCATGGGAGTGTAGCTTTTATAAGCGATTCTTCTTCTTTTATGTAAAATCGAGGTTTTATCTTTGCGCAAATTTTACAATTGCTGCATATTCGTTTTACATCATCCACAGAAAATGGAAGATTTTTAGTCCTGACAAAATGAACTAACCGGGTGATTCCAGGATGTCCCAACTTCTTGTGAATGTCTTCGAGATCGCAAGAGTAGGTACTAGCAGCAACTTGTATGCGGGACAATGAATCGGGAACTGCATTAGGTTTTCCCGGGCGATGGTGAATACGGTAATCGAAACAACCCAACTCGGCTCTCCACAATTCAATTTTCCAGTTTTTAACTTGGCCTTTGCTCGTTTTATCGAGCATAAAAATAGAGCGCGTTGATTAGTAACAAGATCAAAACATTTGCCATAGAGGTAATGACTCCATCGCCTAACAGTTTCCATTATAGTAAGAGCTTCTTTTTCAACAACAGGATAAACCTTCTCGCTCTTATTAGGTGTTTTTGAAAAAAAAGCAAAAGGTCTTCCTTCTTGACTTAAAGTAGCAGCCACAGAATGTTCAGAAGCATCGCAGTCAACTTGAAAAGGTACATCATCTCTGATATATGACAAGCAGCAATTAAGAAGAGTTTCTTTTAGAGATTTAAATGCCTCGGCAGACTCTTTAGACAACGGGAAATCATTACAAGTAATAGCCAAATTAAGTGGCCGAATACGCTCAGAAAACTGAGGAATCCAACGTGCGTAGTAAGCGAACATACCTACTAATCGTTGAAGCGCTGATTTGCAAGTTGGCAATTGTAAGTTCATTAGCGGTTTCAGTCTCTTAGGGTCGGGTCGAATAACGCCATGCGATACGCGATAACCCAACAAATCTATTTCAGATTTAGCAATGACCGACTTTGACTCGTTAAAAGTCAAGTTGTTTTTAGCAGCAGCTTTAAGAAGAGCGTTTAAATTTTGATCATGATCTTCCTTATTAGTTCCCACAACAGTGATATTGTCTAAATAAGCGTATGTCCTTTGCAGTTGGTATTTCTGAATGATTTCTTGAATTATTCTTTGAAAATGCGACACCCCGTTGGTAACCCCGAAAGGAAGTCTAGTATATTGGTAGAGCTTCCCATCAGCTTCAAAAGCTGTATATTCCCGATCGACTTCACAAAGGGGAATTTGATGGTAGGCCGACTTTAGATTTAACGTACTAAAAATTCTTCCTTGAGCAATTTGATTAACTTGATCATCAATTTTTGGAAGCGGATATGCGCCCAAAAGGATAAACTTGTTGATAGTTCGAGAACAATAGATCACTATTCGCTTTTTATGCCGCCCATCATCAGCAATAAGGACTTGAGCTCGCCACGGAGACGTGGATGGTGTAATTATGTTATCATCTAGTGATTTCTTTATTTCTAATCGAATAAATTGCTAATCTTCCGCATTAAAGCGTCTTGATTTCGTTGCACTAGGTCTTACGCCCGGATCAAGATTTTTGAAAATACGAATCGGGTTGATCTTTGCAGCCGAAACTGTGCAAACGGATGAATTAATGATAATATCTTTTCCTTCATCGTTCACTTCAAATACTACTCGACGATGCCGTTTCATGAAATCTTGGCCAAGTATAAGATCAGCACACAGATTTCGTGTTACTCCAAGCTATAGGTTATATTTTTGTTCGAAAACAGTAAGCTCTGCTGACGTTTTACCCAAGCTTTTAAAAGTAGCATTCTGTTTTGCTAGAGCTACTTCTGTAATCGGCCCGTTGGGCGCTTTCAACTTGAGCCATTCAACGGCATTTAAACTGATGTGACTATGCGAAGCTGCAGAATCCAGTAATGCGTAAATAGTCTTTTTATTGATTTGTACTGGAATGGTAGACAAAGCTAAGCAGTTTGGTACTCCAGTTAGCGAAAGCAAAAAAGGAGATAAGGACGCAGCTACATTGTCATCACCAGAGCTAATTTGATCATCTTTTTCATCATGAATTCCCGCTGTTAAAGATTTTGATGACGATCTGCATGCTTTGTAAAAATGTCCTTTTTTTCCGCAACCCCGGCAGTAGCAATCTTTCGCAGGGCATTCCTTTCTACCGCCGGGATGCATATTACCAGCACAAAAATAACACCGTTTCTTGTTTTGGCAAGTTTTACTTTGGGAGGAACAAGCGGCGGAGACAGGTGATTGTAGCGGTTTAACACGTAAACCTCCAGACTGGTTTTGCGCTCTTTCTAAAATTTCAGCTTTTGACATAGCATCATCTAAAGTTAATGCGTCTTCTTCAAGTAGTCGTTGCTTAATGAACGAGGAAGCAATTCCGGAAATGAATGCATCGCGAGTCAATTCACATTGGAATTCTTGAGCTGACACCGCACGCCAACCACGATCTTTTGCCAACGATTTCAGTTCGCGAGAATACTCGGCAATTGACTCTCCAGGTTTTTGTTCTCTCGTAAGTAGAAGATGTCTTTCGTAAGTTGCATTTTTTTGCTTTAAAAACGTTTGATCTAGTATAGCTTTTGCTTCATCGTAGGTGGCACTTTCTTCGATCAGATCGAATATCTCTGGTGAAAGATAGCAATGCAATAATGCTAATTTATCTACAACTCTATCCGGAGCATCAGCATATTGTTCAGCGGCAGGCAGCCGGAGAAATTGTTCAACCCCATCAGCAAATGAAGTAAATGTTTTTATCCAATGTTTATAATGCTTGTAAGCAAATGGATCTCCGGGATCCGCGTTGAATATTTGCGGCTTGAGTAAACGATCCATATGAAATTTATTAGTCGAATAAATTGTAATGAACCAAGGCCGACAAATTGATACCTAGCTTTATTCAACTAATAAAGCACTTATCACAGTTAGCAACCGTATAAAATAGATGAAAAATAAAACGTTATAAGGAAACTAAATATAGCTTATCAACTAAAGATTCGTTAATACAATTAATTAGCTGACTGTCATTGCACTACAGCTAAACTGCAGCAAGCTAGTTGCTTGCACAACGCAGACAACGCAACTGATTACAAGACTCGAAGGCACAAGAAAACTACGCTTTAGCAAATTAGGCACGCGAATTGTTGTACTGCAGTACCAACATTTGGTACACCCAGACATTGTGCACAGCTGCCTTGTCACTGATCTACTCGACTGCTGAGTACTGTGCACCAGCTTGGTGTCGCAGTGCGCATACTTGCCTCATTGACAGCGTTCTTTAATGACGCTTTGCGCATTGTCACTGGATGCCTACGCCCCACTCCAATGGACAACCTTCCAGTTCTCTCAGGCATCCAGCCAGCTGAGCTCCTCCGCCAAAAAGCCACAATCTGCATGGCCAGCTGACTAGCCCCAGGCTGCTAGCAAGGGGAGACTGAAATCTAGACACCCGTTTGCTCCTGCCGCGGAAACAATTGCACAATTTATCTGAATTGGGCATTCGCGTTGCCCAATAGACGAACTTGACATGGCACACAGAGTACTCCAAGAGTATGTCAGCGCTCGGTGCCTACATTCCTAGGGTCAACACAAGATCTATTGGAATGAGTTTGACCAGAACAGCTTGGGTCAAACTCAATCGCCTGCGTACTGGCGTTGGGCGTTTCGGTTCGTCCATGCATAAATGGGGTCTCGCTTCTTCAGCGAAATAAGAGTGTGGCGCTAATAAACAAACTGCAGATCGCTTTATTTTAAACTGTCCCATACATCGGGCAAATCGAGGAATAATGGGTCTGACAGTTTTGGATGACGAAACAAGGTGCTGGCTCAACTTCACCATTGCCAGCATCTGATCTAGGAAACACTAGGTTGGGGTGGTAAAAGAATAAACCCTCGGTTCTCATCCTTTTCTTGTGTCTGATCTGGATCATAGATACCCTGCCATACGACGAAGAAATTTCACTAGTGAGTACGTCTGACCATCAGACTCAGAAGAGATTTTATCAACCCTATTCCTCATCACATGCTCATCCAAACTAGGCTTTCAAGGCTCTAGATAAAATTAAACTCCATTCAAAGCTTCAGACTTACTGTTTGATCACACTCTTTTAGTCTGGAATTCAAGTACATCAAACGCTGTTCCAATACAAGGTTTTCACGTACGCCGTATACAACAGTGGGAGGTTATAGGCTGATCAGGAAACAGTTTTCTCGTTTGATCTCCTTTTTCTCTCGGGCACATTGAAATATCTCAAAAATTCGGTAAGACAATCTAACTAAAAATGCAATTTAAAGTATAAGAAATACAAAAAAATTATAATTTATTAATGCTTTAATGAGGCATTGAATTAATGACTACTATCGCTGCACTTTTGGCTTAATGTTCAAAAGGACAAATACAAATTCTCTAGCAGGATCGCTTTTGATTAACAGCAAAGATGAAGTGCTTTGCTCGCACAAGTAAGCTGCTCGAAAGTAGTGCACAATTGGAAAATATCAAGAAAATACCTAAGAGATGCCGAAACAGAAAAAAAACCTTGTGACTTTTTGCTAAAGAGAAGACATGCCTTTTGAAACAAAACAGATTAAAAAAAATTTTTCAACTTATGTGAAAGTTAGGCGAATATGCGATGGATAATTTACTTACCATAGTGGCTGTTAGAAACGTGAATGTAACGTTAGTATTATGTTTTTTCTGCTATAACATTTAATTCATATTTAGTTTTTCCCCACAATAAAATATTTTGCCCATGCCTCCGTACACAATTCCCACATCCCAAGGCCAATTATCTCACGTCTCTTGCCGCACGCTCTTGCCTTGCATCCATAGCCCCTGCCTATTTGTCCCTGTAAATCGATTCCTCTTATTCTTCTTCGTTTGGACAAAAGCCTTCTTTCAGAAGAAACATTTCAGATGGGAGGACATGTTTTGGATACCCGTGTCACTGTGGTGCCATCAATATTAGTCAGGCAGGACTTTTCTTTTATATTTCAGTTAGCCAAATGAAAATAATTAAGAGTACTTTGTTAAACATTAGAAAAGTTAACAAAACAGAAAGCTAACACAAAAAAACACTGAAGCTTTTCGTCTTTTCTCGGAGTCTTCATCAAAACAATGCTTAATACAAATTTTACAAATCTTATTCAAATAAAATGTTATCAATAAGGTTTCTGTTTAATTTGTATCATTCAAATAGAGTGCATTCACTTAATTTGAATAAGATTTGCATTTAAACGTAGTTGCTGATAGGGGACGAAAAGCTTTGGTGTTTTTTGTGTTAAGTTCCTGTTTTGTTGACTTTTCTAATATTTAATAAAGTACGTTTTGTTTGGCTAACCAAAATATTAATTAATATTAGTAACAGGTTTGTTTAGAAAAACAGTTCAACATCTGTTCAGGGAAATTCGTGGCTAGTGATTTGTGAATTACAACTTCTCGGAAATGCATTAAAAAGCACACTAGAAGGAGAACTCGTTTTTTCATCCAAGTATTTAGGAACAAAAGCAATAAATTAAAGAGTTTGTTTTTTAATTCTTACTCCTATCCAGGGTTAACATTTTGTTCCCATTTTCAAAAATCGTGCTTATTTTTGAGTACATTGTCTCAGAAAATGAAAATATGCTTACTTCCAAAATTGAGGAAATTTTTGAGCAACGCGTTTATCTTGTCTTAAAAATTGTTTCAAATTCGAAATTTTATTTTTTTAAATGCGGACCTTCACGAAAAGAGTCTCCAACAACCATTTGAAAAGAAATCGTATCTAATTAGAATTTGAAAACAATCATTCGAAACAAAAAACGGTTTTCACCTGGGAATAGGAGCGAAAATTCTACATTCGCGGCGAAAGCGTCGCTTTTTCACTGGGTGCTTGCTTATTTTTTTGCTCTAGACCGATGGTAACTCTACCTATGTAGTTCACGTGTGAATCTCTCTTCATCTGTTATGCTTGAATCGTCTCGAAGCATAGAATCTCTGCCTTACGGCTTATCTACTCATTTCAGTAAGCTTAATTATTTTCTTTCTAAATGGCATATGCATTGTTAATCTACATTTTATGAACACCTCTAGCCTGTAGCTTTGAAATGTGATTTAGAGTGTACGCAACAACTGTATAGAAGTACTGTGTTAGCGAACAAATAAACCATTGCTGTAACTTTTATTGTGCCAGGAATTGTTTCGTAACAGAGTTTTCAAATTGAATTTGCAAAGCAAATGCCGATCCAAAAAACAAAATGTATTTTTGGGAACAATATAAGAAAGGAAGAAGACAAATTCTATGATTAGAATAATTCTAAACCAGAGATATGCAACCTGCGACCCGCGACGTGACATCTGGTGGCCTTGGATGACAAACCCATCACTTACATCTCGGATAATCTGATCTTTAACAAGAGTGGTCTACACACGTAAATTTAAAAAATTTGGCGCAAACGTTGCTTTGACAGTACTGATCTCCAAAAAAAGGCCTTGACCACCACTCTGGGTAGAAACAACGTGGTTTACAAACTTTGACAGATTCGGTAAATATTCAAGAAGTCTGAAATGAGCTCGCCAGCAAAAAGGATTCCCACCCCTGTTCTAGAAATTGCGTCAAGTTATCGTGAAATTTCAGGTTTGAACTTTGGTTCTATTATTTAGGCGGGAGTGTAATCATAATTTATGCTTAGGGCATATTACTGTTTGACTTAAGGAAAAGTATTTTAAAAGCAAATTCAAATCAAACTTAAGCTATCGTGCAAGCAGGGCACGCTTTTCACATGTGTAAACAACTATTTTCGACAATGAAGTACGCCAAAAGTAAGTTGAGAACTCAACTGACGACCATCTACAAAATATGATGCTGCCAAAATAGGCGTACCTATGAAGTCAAAGGTGCCATGCCCCAAAATTTCTTTAACCCAATCAAGAAAAAAGATATTTTTAAGAAAAGCGGAAACAAAGCGTCAAGCTAAGCAAAAAAATCCTCCAGAAAAATTGAGGGACAAAAATCTCACAAACATTTTTTGGTTTTCTCGAAAATTTTTTCTGTCTACGTTTACGGTTTCTGGCCTCAGCCAGCCTATTATCTAAACTTCAGGAACTTTCAAGAATAAAATGCAAGTATTACATCATTGCTGTGCTGTTAATATGTATATTTTGCAATTTCTTTATAAACTGTTACTAGTTAAGTTAGAGCTAAACTGCTGCTAAATCAAATTGTAAGGGAAAATCAGAGATGGAAAAATATTAAAAAAACACGCATATGATAAAAGTAAATTCCTAACTCAAAAAAACGCGCTATAAAATACCCAAAATCACAAGGTTTAACGCCATAAAACAGTAAAGTGGTAAATTGTACACAATACCAAGGTGGGAACAGTGAAAAAGGATTTTGGCATATACTTTGACTAACGTAAAACTAAGCAATTTTATAGCTAAAGATCACCAGTGGTCGTATCTACATCGTTTAGATCGGGAGTCCGAAAATAGTGGGTCACGAAACTTTGCACTTTGGGTAGCAAAAAAATTTCAATTTTCCGAAATTATTTTGATATAACAACGCATTTTTGTCGTGTTTTCGGGTGCGTTCGAGTACTATCGATTTAAGCGATTTCTTTACATAATGTACTGTAGCATCGTTTGTATCAGTATAATGTTGGTTTATAATCGCACAATGTTTTCGGCATTGTTCGTTTCTTACATCACAGTTACACCTTATGATTAGCTAAGCATTGTGTCGCTGTGACTAAAAACTTGATTTTATTGCAAGAGAACTTGAGCTGATTTTTGAATTTTTGTTACAAAAATATATCAACCGTTAACAACAGCTGGGATGAATATTCTGATCCCCTTCCTAACTACCTATTTATGCGAAATGATATTTTCCGTTTTGTTATACATTAAAAACAACTACAAGAACAAACGAGATGTGGAAAAAGATCTTTCGCTAGCCGTCTCCAAAATCACACCTCGAGCTGATATGCTGACCTAATAGTTGCCATTAGACAAAATAAATTTAAGATTGATGGATTTACTCTGTAAGTGCCAAGTTTCATACGATTTAATTTAAAGAAAGTTGCTTTAATCACCTGCAGCCTTATTGCTATTAAGTAAACATATTTTTTGTAAAACTATCCTCAGTAGTATTTGGGTCACGAGACATTGAGACTCTATTTGTTGGATCGCATTAAACAGTATTTGCGGACCCCTGGTTTAGAAAATCAAATACAGGAAATCATTCAGCTTTAAATGTTAATACCGGAAAATATAAAATATATTTTAACGATTTAAATAGTCATCATCAGTTCCTTATTCAAACGAAAACAGGCAGGGAAACGTATTTGCTAGAAGTAAATTACGTCGGCCTACCGAGATTCTGCAAATTTTACTTTTTGCCCAAAACTAGGAAAAGTTCGCTGACCTCTGTCCTATTTAAAGGAGTTTACAATCTGATTACCAAGTTTTGTAATATCAAACAAGACAATACAATATCAAAACAGTAAAAACTGTTTTTTTCAAGTAATCTTTGCATTTCCTCTTGAAATGTTTAATTGTGAAAAAGCACGTAAGATCTTTTATGAATATTTTTGATCAGAGATCTTTAGCTATATCTGATTCAGACAAATATTTGGAATTTCCGCAAATAAATATCTTCCTTCAAAAATTCCTTAGCATTATCGGCGTACTTTATTTGTTCAGATATGACGTCACAGCTTATTCAAAAGCAAAAGTACAAAATTTAAAATGAAAATGTAAGAAGAACGAAAGTAGGCTTACCATACTTCCCAATGTAGCTGCATCGGTCCCAATTTTGAGGCCTTGTCCCGGTGTCCCGCCCAGTAACCATTTTGTTCGAGAATTTTTTATTTGAAATCTGCTTTTGCTTTATTTACATGCAATGCACAAATTCTTCCGTCATAAAGGCTTAAAAGGTTAAGTTGTTTAAGTTAAGGCTATCAGCACCGTTTTTTGAAGTGTGGTGCTTTCTTTGATTTGTTAAAAGTGAAAGACAGAAAGAGAGGGAGAAACTTTTAGGGATTAACGATCAAAAAGGTTTATATTTAATTTCAAACAATTTGAACGGACTGCCCGGTATTGACAGCGGTTTAATCCAGATATTTCAAACAAAAATTTGAGTTAATATTAGAGCAACTAAATTAATTTTTGGTTTTTGCCCATTTATGCCCAAAAGAACATGTGAACTTACAGGTGAGCTAAAGCGAGAATTTCCATATTTAAAAGACACTGGAAAAGGTAACTTGCTTTGCAACCGTTGTGGGTCTGTGTTTTCAATCACCCATGACGGACGTGCAGATGTTAATAGTCATTTAGGCAAAAAATGCTTTTGAATGAGTTATGACATCATATCTAATGCTAAGGAATTTTTGAAGGAAGATATTTATTTGCGGAAATTGCAAATATTTGTCTGAATCAGATATAGCTAAAGATCTCTGATCAAAAATATTCATAAAAGATCTTACGTGCTTTTTCACAATTAAACATTTCAAGAGGAAATGCAAAGATTACTTGAAAAAAACAGTTTTTACTGTTTTGATATTGTATTGTCTTGTTTGATATTACAAAACTTGGTAATCAGATTGTAAACTCCTTTAAATAGGACAGAGGTCAGCGAACTTTTCCTAGTTTTGGGCAAAAAGTAAAATTTGCAGAATCTCGGTAGGCCGACGTAATTTACTTCTAGTAAATACGTTTCCCTGCCTGTTTTCGTTTGAATAAGGAACTGATGATGACTATTTAAATCGTTAAAATATATTTTATATTTTCCGGTATTAACATTTAAAGCTGAATGATTTCCTGTATTTGATTTTTTAAACCAGGGGTCCGCAAATTCTGTTTGGTGCAATCCAACAAATAGAGTCTTAATGTCTCGTAACCCAAATACTACTGAGGATAGTTTTACAAAAAATATGTTTACTTAATAGCAATAAGGCTGCAGGTGATTAAAGCAACTTTCTTTACCATTGCAATTATTTCAGAAGTTTAAAATCAAATAAAACTGCGCATAAAATTATAATTGCAGCTCAAAAATTCAAAAAATATAAATTTGGTCGTTTTTGTAAGGAAATTTTTGATGAAGACAATTTTGACAAGTTTTGACTTTATTTTGACTTATAAAATCTACAAAACAGACTCCTGAACACCTGAAACGAACGTTAGTACACGTTTGATCATGTAACAAGGTCCTGAAAAAATTTTGACTTTATTGACTTTAGGGGGCCCTAATTATAACTGATGATGCTTTAAGTATAAAGCGAAACGTTTTCAAATGAAAATCTTCACTAGTTTACTGGCTATCATATTTCTACTCAGATTATCTATTTACCTTTTAATAAATGTAATCATCATTATTGCATCATTTAACAGCCTTTATTTGTGCTCGATCGTTTTGTTTCAACACTTATGAGACATCCTGTACAAACAATATGTACAAAGCCAACTCAAAAAGTAGCTTCACAAAAGATGAAGTTACTCATTGTACATATTCACAGTGGAGAGCAGCAACTGAAGAAAACAAGTTGCTATTGAAACGCAAAAGTCCATAATCTCTGGGGCCCTTGAGACGGTGGGCCAGCCGGCTTGGCCCCCTTAGCCTCCCCCTTCCTTGAGACGCCACTCCACCCTCCTTGAGCGCACGTGAATACAACTAGTTAAAAACTGTGTTGAGAACAGGCCTATAATCATTGGGGCCCTTGAGACGGCGAGCCGGACCCTTCTTGACCCTTCCCCTTCTTGAGACCCCACTGAACATTTCATGACATGTTTGTGCTTAAATCAACTTTAATTAAAAATAAACAGAAATTTTTTCCACAAAATATGCTGCGGTAATAACAGTAGCCGTAACTTCCTTGATGTTAAGTCATGAGCTCATGCACGTCCGCAAGACTGGCCAATGATTGCACTGCATTTCCTTGCCATCAAGTCACAGCCAGCGCACGTAGATATAACGAACTAAGAACTGTGTTAAGAACAGGAAACTTAGCAAAATGAAAGACAGTTGAAAAGCGTAAAAAAGTAGAAGCTCATCACAATAAACGATTAAAATCTTAACTGACAAATTCAGAAATATGGAACAGAGGTGCCGCTTTTCAGAAAAAATAAAGATCTTCAGTCAACTTTCAGCGTGTTTCTGAAACAATGTTGAATGTCTTTTGACTTGCCATTTGCCTCGGTCTGCGACCATTCGCTGACAACCTCGTAAATCCGCTGATGAATTACCACCAAATACCACCATGGCCTTGTTTATTTTAAAGCAAGACAAATAAAAATAAGTATCAAACAAAATAGAAACAAGCTGATAATTAAACATTTATGGAAGATTCGGAAAAGTAGGAGCAAAGCTAAGTTAAAAAGGTTTAAAGTAAAAAATTAAACAGTGTTAAAGAACGTACACGGCAAAGCATATTGCTAAAAGTGCAAGCTCGATAGTATGATTAGGGTCAGCGGCGCAGCCAGTGGATCCACAGTGCCATGCACCCTTTGTACCCAGATAGTATTGTCTACAAACAAGAAACAATAGCAAGAAAATTTGCTGGTAAGTGTTTATTTGGGGTTCATGCCTGAGTTTTAACACAAGAGCTTCATGCCCTAAAAGTTTTCTAAATAATACAATTTAGGTAGAGAGGTGACTTTTAGTATCCAAGTTGCTATTATTGCTACTAGAAATACACCGTTGAACATAATAATAGCCTACAATATATTAGAAAATTCAAACGTTTTCGGCGCTACATATCGCCCTCATCAGGATCTATACACAAATATTTACAGCATTAAAACTTTCGTTGAACGAAAACACAAAAAACATAAAATAACTTGAAAATAGTTCTAATAAAAAACAGTAAAGCTTCATTCTACGATCTTCGTAATTGTCTGGTCACTGTCAACAAAGAATCTGATAATAGAAACAATTGCCTGCTAGGAGTTGATCGGATTTAAGGTTTTGTAAATAATTGTTTCAAATGAATTAAAATTACAGCAAAGTTTGGGGCAGAATTGTTTGGTTAAATGATTAAATAATTAAATTTAACCAAACAATTCTGCACCGAACTTTGCTGTAATTTTAATTCATTTGAAACAATTATTTACAAAACCTTAAATCCGATCAACTCCTAGCAGGCAATTGTTTCTATTATCAGATTCTTTGTTAGCAGTGACCAGACAATTACGAAGATCGTAGAATGAAGCTTTACTGTTTTTTATCAGAACTATTTTCAAGTTATTTTATGTTTTTTGTGTTTTCGTTCAACGAAAGTTTTAATGCTGTAAATATTTGTGTATAGATCCTGATGAGGGCGATATGTAGCGCCGAAAACGTTTGAGTTTTCTAAACACTAAGAAAAGTCAGCCTATTGCTTTATATAGTTCTGTTGCGTCATAATGCTATCTGTCTGATAAAGTGTTGAAAACATGCATTGCTTTCTCGTTTTGATATTGACAGAGCAGCTAACAATATGTGTTGAGCTGAAGGGGCGTTTAACCA
Source organism: Trididemnum clinides (assembly GCA_963675345.1). Lineage (NCBI taxonomy): Eukaryota > Metazoa > Chordata > Ascidiacea > Aplousobranchia > Didemnidae > Trididemnum > Trididemnum clinides. The sequence goes on from OY776301.1 coordinate 5,271,923, forward strand.
AGAGTCAGGACCTGCTGGGCCAGTAATCAGCACCAAAATGCAGTGTTGAGCCCATGAAAAAAAGCAGTAACTGTAGGCTGCTATTGCTACTCAGAATTCAGATGTGAATTGCTAGAATTATTGGATAATGAGAGAAATAAGCAATTCAGTAACCCAGTAAATATTGGTCGGTGGAAATTAAGAGTAGGATTTAGATAGGCCTGTGGCAAATAGTCGAGGGATTAGTTTAGACTAGGGTCGCCATAGCTACATTCAATTTTTTCCGAGCGTATCAGCGATTTTAACATTTACCATAAAAAGTTTTAAAGTTATTTTAATATTGGAGATTTTATAGAAATTCTTCAGAAATTCGGTTCAAAAATTGGAACTAACGATAATTTATGTTCGTAACTGAAAACCAAAGACCGTTTTTTAAGGAATACGTCGGTAAACTGGCGTGTTTATAGTAGAAGTTCAGTTTTTATCCGGTATTGTCCCCTTAGAGGAGATGGCTGGATTCACCCCATTAAAAATGCAAAAATACCGATACCATACCTCATTGAAAGTGATATTTCTTTTTTTTTAGAAACCATGTCTGGTGGCTCGATTGAAAAGAAAATGCATACTGTGCGTTATAAATAGCAGAGTCCTTCATGGGGCAGCCGAGCTACTTTTCGAGGAAAACTTATGAGGAAAGCTTAAAGGGTTATGAGGAAAACTAACGGAATGATACAGATTTCTTGTCATACGTTGTGGTGCGCTTACACTAGGAATCAACCACTTTCAATGTTGAAAGAGCCATTTGGTCCCGGATTTTACAAAAAAGAAATCAAGTCGCAAAGGTTTTTTTTACAACCGAAATGAAGGCAACACCGTATATATTGTTTTTTTTACCTTTTGCTTGTGCTATAGGAAAAACTGGAATTTTATATATGCATATAACACATTTAAAAATTTTTGAACTTCATCAAATAACAGCAAAAACAAGCAGCGTTGAAATTCTCTTCTAAATGAATAAGAAGCTCAACTTAAATTATTGATATAGCAAACAAAACACGCCGTGTGCTATCATCCTTACGTCGATTTGGATCTTTCGAAGTGTAGCAAAGCCCTAATCTGAATATAAAAAATAACTCCGGAAAACACTGTGTCACTGTACAAGGAAATTCATGCATTGATATTTATTTTATCGGGTTAATTTACCTTCTGCTCCTGAACATTGGTATATTAAAAAAGTTTTTGGTGGGCCAGGTCATTAAATAAGTTCAATGTTATCATCACGCGATCCTATAAAAGAAGTGAGCAAAATCTTATCGGGGAAGAAAGGGAGAGAAGCTGCTCATTTTGTTCTCTAAAAAAATGTTAAGATCTTTCTTTGGAGATTGGCATTTTATAATCCAGAATTATGCCTCCTATTTATATAACTGATATTTTACTTTTACATTTTTGCTTTCTCATACCTTTCGGGGGATCAATCGTTATTCATCTTCTCCTAAATACGCCACTGTTCCTGAACCTCTGCGCAGAAAGTCTGCAAACCGAGGATTGTCTGCAAAAATTTCAAATCATTTTATGACACTCACCTCTAGGTAGTGACCAATCTTGCCAAGTTTCATGTTTACAAACCCAGTAGTTTGGAGGAGTTGAAGCAAATGCACTTTCCTTACATAGTACGCACTGAAAGAGCTACCTGTGTGCTTCATTGTTCAGATATTCCCAAATCTAAAGCCAAAGTATATGAATGAAAGCGCCGCGGATTGCTGATCACTGGCTCAAAACAAACGAACTTCAGTACAAAAGCCAGCATCCGACTTATATTCTGCAACAAAGACGCTACGTTGAATTACGTTCGTCTAAACTGGGTTTGCGCTTGAGTAGCTCGGGCGCAAAAAAGGAGAGTCCACAGTTGATTTTGGCCGGCCTTTGGTCTGTGCAGGCTTCAAATAAAGAATATGTTTATTGAAGTTCTAAAATACTGTTTTTTTGTAAACGTGTCCAAAAACAATATCTAAAAACCTTTTCACTCCCCCTCCCCCTTTCAGGAAATCCAGGCTGTGCCATTGATTGTGGTTCGCGATTATGCTTTGTTCTACATATTTAGACGAGTGCAAGTTTGTGAAAATACATAATCTTAGTTCTTAAAGTGATCGATGACAGTAGATAGATAAACTGTCACTCGAAACTTCAAACAGTGAGCTGCAACTGTCCAACAAGCTACAAGAACTGGCTCAGAGCATAGAAAAAAGCGCAAGGTCAGGTTATTGTCGATCCAGCTACAACCTTGAATAAAAATTTAAGAAACCTGATAGAGATAAACGGTGAGGGTAGAGTTTCAAACAGCGGAGGAGAGTTGATTCATGGGGTATGTGCAATATTACAAGCAGTCTCTGGAGAAATTTTTTCGAAAACACTCGAAAAAATTTTCTTGGACTTTTGCGTAGTTTTTTAAGACTCGTTTGTAAACTTGCCTCCGGCTACGATTTATTAAATCAGTTCTGTTCGAACCAGTAGATTACTTAATACGTTGCATTAATAAATATAATTGAGCATCACTTGTGTACATATGAGATGAACAAAAAATGCTCTTTTCAACCAAACTCAAATATTACAGTACAATAAGTTTCACATTGAGGCAATACTTAAACCCAATCTAAAAACGTAAAAAAACAAAGTTCTCCCAGGGCCTTACACATATTTGCAGGATTGTATACACCGAATTTTATTTTTGGAGTTGATAGGGAAGGGGCTTTGAGTTGTGGCGAAACTAAAGTTTGTAAGATCCGCGATAGCCATGCACAGTATCAACCATAGGTGATAAAAGTTTTCTCAATTTCAGAGGTAACAAGTGTCTTTTAGCGCTAAACTTTTGTAATATCTATTAAGATGCTCTTTAAATTGGCAGTTGTTTAAAACCAAAGTACAAAAATTTTACATGAGTGGTTGTCACTCATTCTTGTAAATTCATGAATGCTTGCAAATTCAATCACAGCAAGATGTTTGATACAATAATCGCCAAAATGGTTTTGCGTGATCGAACGATAGAAATGCAACTCACTATGACTTACTTGCCTCTTTCAACAGAAATTCGATTAAAATTGTTTTATATTTTAATGCGCTAGTGTTTGTGCAATGAAGAACATTGTGCGTGACCCTACATCGGCAGAAAACGTTGTTTGATGAGGGAAGCAAGTAAGAGAGAAAAAATGTCCACCCTGCTACATCATACTCCTTCTTAAATAGATAAAGTTGTGCAGCATGGTATCATATTATCTGTTTTGGTTATATTTATTGAGAATATAAAACTAAATCTAATTTAATAAGAATCATAATTTTTAGATTGTGAACAATTTATACAAATCAATAAACCATGAAAACAAACCGACTTTATTTACTTTTTTTCTTGACGATCAACGGGAAGTTGATTTCTGCTTCGTTTGATCTTGGAACTTGCAATCTTCAATGTGAAGGACAAAGCTCCCCATCAAATCTTCAAGTTGATCCATTACAAGGTGCTCCCGGCAAACGTGGACCTCCAGGACTTGCGGGGCCAATTGGACCACCTGGTCCTCCTGGAGTCCCAGGCAGCATCAATCAGTGTGATTGTACCTTTGCTGCTAATCAACAAAGTAAGGTATCGTTAATAGCAGTGTTTTAGTTAATATGTTTTGTTTATCGAATGTACATAATATTTAGCTTATTATACAGTAAGGCCCCGCCATGCAAAATACCAGCGGTGGTGTAGCGTTACATTCCCATTATTGTTCAATATTCCCATGGATTAATGCTAATTTTCGTATGAATTTCAATGTAATTCAACCTAAATAATATTTTTCTCATAATTCGTATTTTCTACGTCCTGATGCGTGGTTCCTGTAGTGGTTGACCAAACAACGTCTAACATTCACGGTTTGAATCTATATAAAACCATCACAGATATGGTTTATAAAATCTGTACAGCTAACTTAGTTTATAGATTTTATAAACCATTTTTTATAGCTAGCTTATAAATAAATGAAATTACTAATTTTTTGTATTTTATGTCTATGTGTATTCTATTTGAATAAGTTTGTTGATAAAGTAGGTTTAGAAGTACTATGATTGCTTAACCTTAAAAACCTACCGTGGTTACCTTTTTCAAACAACGGCAGCTTCCTTTTTATCAACGTTCTTAATAGCCGTCTGATGATGAATTGTTTATGGAGTAATTATTAGATCAGCAGTGCTGGAGTTCTCGCTGTCAGCGTTAATTGACCACAGCGCTCTGACTTTTTAAACAAAACTGAATTCGCTGCTTCCACTCTATTAAGCACAGCACGTTTTTTTCTAACACACTCATCAAGCTTGCACATCTGTGTCTGCTTCACTGAGTAATGAGTTCAAAAGTCGAAAAATTTTATTTTTGGTGGTTTAAAACATTCTGATATTGAACGATGTACGGTAAAGTTTAAGTCAAAAGCTTTTCAAAACTAGCTGTACATGCTTTTTCAGCTAGCAGAGAATATACCAAGGCTTGTCATTTTTTCGCAATGCAATGCTTGAAACTCAACAATGGCGACTGAGTGTTTCATCATCATATTCTGACTAACTACACGCCCCCTAATTCTACTAAAAAATAAGTTTGGTTTGCAACCCTTTCTTCTAACTTTGATTACAATACAACGTTTAAATGTTCTTTACATAAATTTCTCTATTTTACCAACTCAGTGACAACTATGCAGCAAATCAAATCAAATGAACTGCAAACATTTCGCCGTGAACAAAGACAAAGATAAATTGAGCAAGGAAGCTAACATTATTGCTTCTGTTCTCCGCGATGAAAAAAGCTATCAAACATTAAACTATTGTTACCAAATTATCTATCAATTGCATATTCATATCCCATTCTCCCAGGACAGGGTCACTGCTGCTAAGCATGGGAAAATTGTCCAGACCTGCTTCCAAGCTTAAACCATACTCTTGAATTTGATTGGCTTTAACCTTACGCTTGAATTGCTTTACATTACATTCAATGAATCTGCCGCAGGTCATAATCCATAAAGCAGATATAATCATCCGAAAGTGTCATTTCCTAAGTCACAAGAAATTAGTCATCACAAGGTTTCAACCCTTAACCTTCCATCACTGACGTCATCTTCAAATTATTTTTAGGATATTTTCCGCAAACCTGTTCCGACTTGGTGCCAAACTACGGAGTAGATGCCAGCGGAGTGTACGTGATTCATCCGTTTGGGAACTCGACCGGTTTGCCAGTTTATTGTGATTTGACCACAGCAGGCGGTGGCTGGTTGGTAAGTAGTGTCTTACATGAAAAGCAACGAGAAAAAATTTCTCATTAGTATGTTAACACTTTGTCTTTATTTTCATCTATTAAATACCGTATTTGTTCGAATAAAACCCGCGATTAAAGATGTGGATCCTTTTTTGATTTGTTTTTATGACAAGCACAAACAAGGCTCTGAAAAAACGTGTTTTTTTACATAGTATGTATTTATAATCTAGCTGTTTGGGAGTTTTTTGGCATTTACTGTCGCAAACTCCAATAATTAATAAATTTATAAAATTTAAGTTTCATTCCTATTCAAAATCTCACCGGCAAAACGCTGCGCCTCACTTTTCACCTCCGCAAAGCTAAACGTTTTTGCTGCATTTGCACCTGTGCTTAGTAGACTCTTCCCATGGCCTATTAACAACTAAGCTCAACATCATAGAATAGCAGCTGTATGTTTTAATACTGCAATACAGCAATATTTAGTCCTTCGTACTTGCGAGGATAGAAACGTAATGTCATGGAATAAAGTTGAGAAATAAAATGAAATGCAATAACTTATCCTCAAACAAAAACGTCGTGAAAAACTTGTTTACATTGTTGCCGCGATGTACTTGTATGCATTAAAAAATAAGCAAATTTTTTGTTGTTATCCTTATAATGCTCTGGTCGATCTTTATGCATTAAATACTGCTACAGTGGCATAGGATGATGCATTGGAATGGGGGAGACTAAATATGTAGAAAACAAGAGTTTGCCAAAGAAACTTCAAATTCTGTCCTTCAAATCACTGTATACCCCACCTAAGCAAGCGCTGTTTGCAATCAAGAAAATCGGTTTCTCTATAATGTTGCAGGTCATGTTTGACAGCTTGAAGCTAATCACTTGTGGAAAATAAATTAATAGCAGGAAATCTAAAGGAAATCACTAAAGAATGCTTACTAGGTTTCACAGTTCAAAGGCTATCAGTCAAATTGCTTGTTTCGTGAGAATTTTCATGGATTTGACACATGTATAGCAAATACAAGCCTCCTTTTTGTAAGTTTGCTACCTGACTTAATTTGATCGCCAAGAACAAGATTTTGTTTGCAGTTTAAGTACTTGATTTTAGTATTTTACATCAGGGACGTCAAACTTGTGGGCTTCTGGGGGCCACATTGCATGTTGGCAATCGTGCCGAGGGACGCATGATGTTTTTGATTTGGAGATCACCGCTTCTGCGGGCAATGGTATCTGTAATGTAGCCCGCAGCGAGATCGATCTCCAAAAAAAAGGTCATTACCTCTCCAGCTTCTCCACACCATCGCCTTTTTTCAGGCATTGTTAATCAGAAATCGAGTTCTGAGGCACGAAATGGAGTTGATCTCTAAATAAAAAAAAGTTTGTGCTTCTCAAGTGTCACTTGTGTTAAGGGGTTCAAACGTTTCTTCGAAGATGAAACGTTGCAATACTGCCGAAATTCATTTAAAATTTTTCGAATCGTCTCGCGGGCTGCATTAACAGGCTCCAAGGGCCGCATGCGACCCGCGGGCCGCGAGTTTGACACCCCTGTTTTACATACTCGCAGCAAAGATAGACGAAGTGACAACAATTGGTTAAACTTTTGGTAGATATCACGCCCAAGTATAAGTGTTTTCAAGAAATCTCTGTACTAGACATTGTGTTTCATAGGCGAAACTGTTTTAGTTGAAAAATTTAAGCTAATTTTATATCTGGATTTTAAAGACACTACTTTTTCAAATTTTTTGAACTTGCAATACAATGTATAATCAAGAGCACAACACGTGGTCTGAAAACCCATAAGCCATCACAGTTTGCCTAACAATGGGTGGGATACTTTTTGGACACACTTGACAGTTTTGTTTGGTAAGCATTCCTTTTTTTACAAAAACTCTGGCGTTGGCATAGCCACGGGAGCCAAAAAGAATCCATCTCCTTTACTCAATTTTTAAAAAAATAACTGATTGGTTGGTTATTCTAAAGAAAAAAGTTGGTGACATTATTAGAAATAGTGGAGAGCTGATAACATTTTTTGTGAAGTGACAATAACTCTTCCTCCCCACAAAGCAGATTCTGGTTGCACACATATAAGAACTTGCCAATTTGAATGCGATTGCTTTCAAACAGGGTGGTTGAATGCCACTTTCTTAAAGCAAGTCGAACATATCGTTCCAATATCTCGTCAATTCTCAACACAAGCCTAACCGCTACCATTCTTATTTATTTTTAGAGTCTCGACCCAAGAGAGCTTATGCTTCTTTGCGCGCCAGTCTTCTATTGTAAAACCGAACGTTATGCTATCGCATTCTTTATTTAAATTGTTACTACCGCGGCAATGGAAAACCACAGGCAGCAACAAAGACTTGTCGTACGCGTAGGCAGTAAAATATATTACGCTATAAGTTTAAAATTTGAGTTGCAACCTAAATTGGGATTGAACTCCCATTCATTACAATCACAAATACTGCAGCACAGATATAAATTTGCAACGTCAGGAATATCTCTACCGTCCTATTTCTACTGGTATCTACTCCCATAGACTTGTGCAAAAAACGGTTAGGCCAAGATATAGCTTGTATAAAATTTCTCTTCGCTGGTTTCCCAATACATGCGACATACATGAAAAATGGGAATTTCATCTGCTTAGCATTCAAGGCAGTAACTGCATCAAGCCGTTTATTGCTTTGGGTCTGTACGGTATGTATTTTAATATGAGTAACCAGGGGAGCCACAGGTTCAATATCCTTTCAAATTCTTTTGTTTTGATTTCCAGATTTAATTGTTTTTTTAACAACAATTTTTGTTCAAAGTTTGAATTTTATTAATTTTATCGTGAACTAAAAATTAAGATAAAATCAATTATACTGCTACCATGTATTTTTGATAAATTCTTCATTTTTTAAAAAGAGCTCAATCACAATTAAATTCCAAGCGGGCAAATTAAACATTAGAAACTTCAAAAATTATGGAAGCTTTAAAAAAGACTGATTATCCCAAATGGTTTCTAAAACGCACAGTTAAAAAGTGTGAAAAGAAAAACAAATTCATCGTTAGCCAATAACAAGGAAATTAAAACACGTATTGTGCTGCCTTATGTTCCAAGATACTTTCAGGCTTTGTCAAAAATTTTGAGAAACGTAGGAATTTTGGTTTGTAGCAAACCGCATTTAACTTTAAAAGACATGTTACCAAAGGCAAAAGACTCGGTGGAAAGGTCATCTAGACCTGGTGTAGTTTACCAGATTCCTTGTCGAGATTGCACTGGTATCTACATTGGGGAAACTGGACGAGTTTACAAGACAAGATTGGCTGAGCATAAAAGGAATTTCAAGCCAGCAAATCTGGCAAAAGTTGATGACAGCAATTTTAACGAATAAACGGCGTTGGTTAAACATGTCATCACCAAAGATCACCGAGTTGACTGGGATCAAAGCAAAATTTTAACCTTTGAAACAGATTTTACCAAACGCCGATTTCTTGAATCTTTTTTTATTCAAAATTCTGAAAAATGAAATCAATGATAAAGAAAATTACTTTGATTCTGAAATTTATGATAATTTGGCTTAATCTACAGGTGGTTATTATTCGCTTTTAAACTTTTTGTTTTGCCTTTTTCTTTCGATTGCGTAGCACACTATTTATATTGCCTCACTCGTGCTTTCGTTTATTTTTAGTCCTGATGAAGAACAGCTGTATAGCTGTTCGAAACGTTGACGGATATTGAAGCTTTTTGCATACTCGGTTCATTCGTTCATTCACGCGTATGAGCTCATGCTCGGTTTGCATGTCTTTCGTCAGACTGGGCCACCACGACGGGTAGACTGCTTGGCCCCACCATCTGTCTGCCACATAAAGACGGAGGCATCCCGTTGAGTGCCTTGCCCAAGGACACAACAAGCAAGCTTTCCGGCTTGTTCTCCATACTATCCCTTCTGTGTTGAGCGCCAAGCAGGGAAGCTGTGAATACCATTTTTTAAAGCATGCTCGGTAAGAACTTGAATCAACTTGAATAAACTTTATCATTACCAGAAGAGCTAAATAAAATGAATTAAATCAATTGTTTATGTAGCACACAAAATAGAGCCATCATTACGGGAGAGCAAGAAAACTAGTCCCTGTTTTTGTAACAATTTTTAATTATCTTTAACTCGCAAAACGGATAAAGATCATTGCTTTGAGTCGTCCAAAACTTTAGGCTCAAAAATTGGTGGCAAACTTTTGCTGATGACAACTAAAAATTTGCCTCAAAGTTTTTGTTTTTTGTGACCCCCTATTTCCAACCGTGGCTTTGTGCCCCTCACCTTTTTTGCTCAGATAGCGACATCAGGTCAAGTGCATAGAGCGAGGTCTTTAGCACGTAAAGCAACAGTTGATCATCAAAAAGATTGCCATAAAGTGAACGTCATGTGTGCTGTGTTTCAAGATAAGGTCTACAGCCCCTTTTTTCTTTGAAGAAACACCTTTACCGGACCAATCTATTTCGAAATGTTCCAAGATTGGCTATCCACTTTACTGCAAGCAAATTTAAATGACTACATTTTTGAAAAAGATAGAGCACCGCCTCATTGGCATTTCGGGGTTCTAGCTTATCCAAATGATAACGTGCCTCAACTATAGATTGGTAAAAGAGGTGCTAAAGACCTCACTCTGTGCCCTTGGCCTGCCAGATCCCCGGACCTCACTGCGAATGACGTTTTCTCGTGGAAGTATGTTAAAGACAAAGTTGATGTTCCACCACTTCAGGCAAATATCCATGACATGAAAGATCGAATAATCAGTGCAATCAACGCGATGGACCGCGAATGCTTAAGTACGTTTGGGAGAAATTCTCATATCGGCTTGCTGTTGTCCGTGCTGCCGGTAATGACCACATTGAGCGCTTGTAAAAGGCAAAATAAAACTTGAATGCATGGGCAACAGATATATCCAAGCTAAAGTTTGAAATATTTTTCGTTTTTGACATATCACGTGATGATTTTGGCATCTTCTTTTTAAAACACCATGCGCATTGTTAGGTAAATTTTAACGTGGTTGCTGTGGAGAAAATGCGTTTATTTGCAACATGCATTCACGTCGTTCAGACGAGACAAATCGCTCATTTGCACTACGTGGGTTTTCATTTTGCAATTATTTATAAAGATGCAGCAGCAAAAATGTGTTTGAAATAATTGCTTTTTCTGATCTTCAGTGCCCACCTGGATGCGTTTCATAAATTTACTTGCAGGTAATCCAACGGCGACAAGATGGCTCAGAAGATTTTTATCGAAACTTTTCCGATTACGTCGAAGGTTTTGGAAAACTAACTGGAGAACTTTGGCTTGGTGAGCAAAATGACGTCATATGATTTACACATCGACACTTCAAATATGCGGAAAAATAAGTAACAATTTACTTATAACTTGTTAATTAAACTGAAACAACTGTTGTTACTACTGTAGATTGATGAGACATAGAATCGTGATCTGGCATTGATCTACCAAATAAACAGCAGCGCCGTTAAATTCTGTGGTACTCAGGGGACAAAAATGTCAACAACAAATTGAATTTTCAAAGTTCGCTTTTACTGCGACACAATTTTTCAAAAATCAAATTTTAGAGTTGAAAATTTTGAGTAGCAATTGTTTTCACCCGTGGTGGTTATCCCCAGTAACCGACTGCTGAGAAAAGAATATTGCTTTAAAATGCTTACGATGTTGAGAAAGATCTTTTTCAATGCGTGCATTTGTATATTTATACACTAGGCCTATATATTGAGCAGTTAGTGCTTGGGCCTATTTTGTAGTGGCCAACATTATCTGAAAGACTAGGAGCATTTTGCCAGGTAGCACTATAAACAAAAAAAGCACAAAAGAAATCTATACTATGAAGGGCAACCCCGTCTGTTCGTGTGTCTGTCAGTTTCAACTCCTGCACAACTGCAGAGTGTACAAACAGGAAACTTGGCACGATTAATCCACAATTCAAGATGAGCGTCATAAGGAAGTTAATGACATTACGATTTAAGTTAAATTTTTTTATTTCTCATTTCTTGACGTAGAATACAGTATTTTTTTTCTTAAACAAAAGCGAGCATCCAACTTAGGAACTTCAAGAAACTTCACTTTTTTGGGAACTAAATTAACTTTAGACAGTGACACTGTTTCGACCTGTCAGGTCTCTTCAGTGCAGTTAATACTAAGTGATGCACTTAGCAAACTACAGACAGTGACACTGCTTCGACCTATCAAGTTTCTTCAGTGCAGTTGGTGACCGACAAGAACTTCTGGAAGACAGTTGGCCCAGACACCTCGAAAATGGCAACTCCCAAGCCAGTGAGGACGTTCCATCCAAAACATAGTAATGCAATTCGCGTTCTCGTGAATGGAGGATAAAAATGGGCAAATAAAAAAAAGGTGGTGTTGTGAAACAAACATATCCGAGGTTTTTTCACACTACATGCGTGGCTCATGATTTGTATAATGCTGCTGAACCAATCCGTGCTAACTAACATTTGAATGTTGACTAGCTAATTGCTGCAGTAAAAGTTTCAGTGGTCAAAAATAAAGATCGAAGAGCAAAGTTGTTAGCAACCAACAGTACTGCGCAATCCTTAGTCAACCAGATTGGAAGTTGGTTGACGGCAGCAGAATGCTATGCCTAAAACTTTTCGCAAGTTCGTGAGACTGTTGATGCTTTCGAAGATAGAAAGTAGTTAGTGGTGAAAACGAAGGAAGCAGTCGCAACTGAAAGCCTTCCTAAAAGCCTAAGAGAAATTTATCAATGTTATATTACACTCATTGATGAAATACAAAGAGCAGAGAGCACAAAATATACCGTTTCTCAAGCCTATGAAAGAGGTTACACATTTGACCTTGGCAGCGATCCAGCTGGAACAAAATTGTATTTGAATCACCGATTTGAACTGAACAGTGGCCTAAAAGCAATTGTAGAAATGACCCGACGAAACATCAGTCCAGAACAGTATGCCAAATCTTTGAATTGCTAAGCAACTTCATGCACTGTGAAGCGAAGTTTTAGCATGCTATGCAAACTATTGACAAAAGATCGCCATTTCTCTCCAAATAATGTTTGAAAATATTTAGCATTATATGTAAATTTTATAAATATAATAAACTCGGCAAAATGTTTAAGTATAACTCGGTAAATAAAAATATTTAGATACAACTCTCATATCAACCTTCACAGTTTTTAGTTACCAAGATGAGATTGCTGTTCGCAGGAGAACCAGCAGAAAAGATTATTTTTAGTATTAGTTTTCACTTAGTTTGATAGGTTTCAGTTGGCTACCATACTACTTTTGTTTATTCTCCTCGAACAAACGTAAGTAATACTGCATTCTTAGTTTGTTTTGGGTTCATTTTTCGTTTTTTTGCTGAAATACCTGAGGAGCCTTAACGGCGAAACAGGATGTTGTATTTTTGCTAATAAAGATATAGCATTATATGTAAATAAATCGCCGTCTTTTAAAATGCTTGAGCATAAATGCGACTTTTTACCACAACTTTTGTTAAAAATAAACTCAAATTTCTCACGATTTTATTGCAACAAAAACTTGTTTAGGTGATGACTTTCTTTGCTTTTGAAAATCATCACTTTCAAAGCCCAAAATTATGCATTTGCACTTTTCTAACAGCCACAAAACTTGACGTGTCACACAGCTGGTTGCAGACAGTGGTGTAAAGTAACGAAATACTTTTACTTTAGTAGATTACTTAAGTAATTTTTTCGGTAACGACTACTTTTTTGAGTAGTCTTTTAGCTACTTTACTTGCTTACTTTCAGCGTGAAGTAACGCTACTTAGGTAGCTTTTGTTTTGTAAAAGTCCAAAGCAGTTTTAAAATTTGAAACGGGATTTTGACAAAACTGCTGACTTTTCTAGATCTCTTTCAACACAGAGACAGATAAACAGCATTTAATTGCAGTCGTTTTTGCACAATTTTTGGAGGCAACACTGAGGAACAGCAAACGCCAGGGTTAGCCTTATTTTCACTCTTGTCTATGCAGCCGAATTGAGTACGAATTTGGATTAAATCTGGCAGATTTAAGAAATTTTTTCGAATTTGAATTTGAAAATTGTCTATTGCAGGACCTGAAGTTTTGAAAATGAGTAGTGTGTGTTTTATCTTTGGAAAGGTGATAATGATGAACAAGTTTTGTTTCTATATTGTTTGGTCAGTCTAAGAATGTCATCAACGCCCACATCACCAAGAAAATCGCTCAGTTCTCCACCTTTAAGTGATTCGGTCCAGAAGAGTGCCCAGTTGCCCGTAAGAATTTTCTACCTACCACTAAGAAAAGTTTTGTCATATATGAATACAAGTGCCACTGTGACAGTCGGTACGTAGGGCGAACATCTCAACGACTGCAGGATCGCATCAAGCAACATGTTCCGCAATGGCTAAGACAACAATTGACCGGTCCACGCTAATCTCAACCACACAGGTCGTGCAAACGAAACGACATCAAACCGGACTGTGACTCTGCCATTGGTCAACATTTTTAGAAAATGATCAATGTGCATTAAACTATAATAATAAGCGGTTTTCAATCCTCGCCACAGCACGCAGCTCTTTCCACCTTAATCTCTTAGAGGCTGCTTATATCAAGACCCAGCGTCCGGCTTTATGCAGATAGAAAGAGTTTGTTTACGCTCTCAAACTCTTTCGATAATCGCGGCATTTGGCCTCCTGCTCTGCTTTCTTTAGCATTTCGCTATTGCGAAATCTTTCTTTGACGCGCTTTACAATACTAGCACTACCATTGGCTCGCCTTGATTGCTTAACCCTTTGCGGTCCAACGTCATCCCTGGGATGAAAAACAAAATTTATGGAATTCTGTCCAACCTTCGTTTCTGGGATGATATATAGCACGCACACGCTACAGCAAGTCCAAACCGATCCCAGGGATGATTACAGCGCATGATCTAAACCGCCAATGCAAGTAAAAATGTACTAAAATCAGTTGCAAAAAGAAATTGGGCCTAAAGGGCAAAATTTGGTAAAATTAATTGGACCGCAAAGGGTTAAAGTCCAAATTAACCACATAAAACACTTATTCACTCTAGATCTTCCCTTTTGACACAATTTTGCCACTGATGAAAGCGTCACGAAAAGCTTATGGCACAAACAGCTTTTTCAGGGGAAACCTATTTCCAAGCAATAACTTTTCACATTCCCTGAATCTTACCCAACCGATTCTTACTCTTGCTGTAACTGCCGCTTCACAACCACTACTAGCATTTAGTCTGTCTCCCAAATAACAAAATCCATTTACGGTTTCCACTATCCTTGAAAGTTTTCCACAAATTAGGTTCGTCCGTGCTTAGTAGTTCTTTTACTTTTTTTCAAATCTTACTCTTGTTCGGTTTTCATTCTACTTCCAAATCTTTCTTCGTATGATCCGTTGCTTTCTCACAACCCATTTTTAGTATCTTTTTATCTAGATGTACGACCACCAGCCTGTGCTGAAGTTTCCGTGAAATTACTTTCACATTTCTTACATACTTTCTGTATTTTTCTTTCACTGGCACAAAATCAATTTCTGTTTCACATCCACCGGCACTTAGCGAAAGCGATAAACAACGTGACAAATGTCTAAAAGCAGTCGTAACGAAATCATGAAATTAAAAGCGAAACAAGGCCAAACAAAAAATTAGACTTATCGGCTTTTATAGGCACTACTAAATTTTGTAAGTATGTGAATCCGTTTAGCGTCCTTTGAAAACTTTAAGTTTATACCCACATGCGCGTAATCAATGGGAAAGGATAAAATTTGTAAAATTATTGGCTGTTTGTGAATAACAGTAATCCTAGTTTAAGAGAAGGAAACTTGCTGTAATGGTAGAGCATAGTTTATGAAATCCAAAGTGTGGCAATCAACAAAAAAAGATCTTAAGCACTCTGCCAGATATCATTGCACACTTACGGAAGGAAATTTTTTGCTTGAAAATGGAATATCAGGCCAACAGGGTGATTGCAGGCCTTGTCTTATTCCGGGACAATGGCTCATATATACACCCAATGGACTTGGTGTCACAAATGTCATTACGATGAGAGTTGTTCCAAATCCTGAAATACGCCTACCACCAAATAACTTTTTCTGTAATTGTAACACAAAACCCATTACGGCGCCCACCACTAACTTTGATTTTGTGCGTTTATACGTTGTTGGAAGGCATGGATAGAATTCGTAAAGTAGTTGAGAATTTGCGAGTAAAACCGGTCTTGATTTAAACGCTGCTGATTGGGATTAGAGACATAGGGTCAATACCCCCATTTATACCAATTTTTCTGAATGGTTTCTTCAAATACCCTATGATCCCTCCAGATGGGAAAGCAAAACCTTCATGCTGATGTTATATGGGGGGTGGGATAACACATGTTCTTATCGATAAACTTGCTATTATATTTAAAAAAATCGAGGTTTTCAATCGTTTGATTAAACGATTTTACGTGGCGTACCCAAATACATGTAATTAATGTTTTCTGGACTACTTTTTTCTGTATGACGTGTCATATTGCTGAAGGGAAGTTAAAATCGGACAAAAAAGCGTCATAAGTTTTGTAAACAGCCCCCAACTGCTCTCAGAAATGATATTTCGATTGAAGCCGTCGCAGCCAGCTGAGCCGATATTAATAACTCGACAAAATTGACCGATCCCATTGCCTGGCGATGCCAGAATAAACAAAGGTTCTTCAAGGCAGCAATTATCATGCAGTTATTGGAAAATCCTCAATTTAAACGCTAGATGATTAATAACAGTGACTCACTGTGGTGGAATGTCTTAGTCAAACGTAACATAACCAAACTACGGTAGTATATTTTCTCCAGTGAGAAACTGAAGATTTGTTCAAAAACAATGCTGGTAACGGCAGTACAGGGTGTTTCAAAAGTAACATACCACTGTATTACTGAAATACATAATGGCAATAATTGTATATCTACAGGGAATAATGCTTACATTTATTGCCGCAAAATATATTTTTTTAATTACAAAAACAGTTTTTATTTCAAATGTGGTGGGTTA
This sequence comes from Trididemnum clinides, assembly GCA_963675345.1. Classification (NCBI taxonomy): domain Eukaryota; kingdom Metazoa; phylum Chordata; class Ascidiacea; order Aplousobranchia; family Didemnidae; genus Trididemnum; species Trididemnum clinides. The sequence continues at coordinate 5,288,195 of OY776301.1, forward strand.
TCACTTTATGACGTCATGATAGTACACCATGGCAACATAAATACTTGGCACTTGTAGTATAAAAGTGAAGGGAAAATTAATAATCTCAAGTCCAGTTTTCATGGCCATACAGGATGCCTATGTGTTTAGAAGAGCGAATTTTTTTGGTTAAGGAAGTGCACAGTCATGGTGGAAAATATTCTAAAGAAGCTCAGAATATTTTTAAAGAAAAGTTTGGAGAGGAACGACTTCCTGGTCGACATTGTGTTGTTGCATTAATGAAGAAATTTGAGCAAACTGGAAGCGTGCAGCAACTGTTATGATTAGTTAATGTAGCGAATATTGATAGAATATGCGTATGTAATATAGAAGTTGCTAGTTGCTAATTAGCAATTTTCAAGCCGATCTCCTATTAAGAGGGATCCGCCTCCTGCATCACACTAAAGTAAAATAGAAAAATTTGCTCAAAAATGATCACCAACATCATACCGTACCATACAGCAATCTATTACATCATGTCAATAACCCGCGACCGGTTTCGACCTTATTGGGTCTCATCAGGCAGGTGTAAAAACACTCAATAATAAGCATGCTGAAAAAAAACAAATTTGTTATTGGCATAGGTATTGACATGGGTATTGCTGTATCATATTGTTTTTATTGCATCTTTTTTTTTGCACCCAATAGCAAATTTGTTTTTTTTCAGCATGTTTATTATTGAGTGTTTTTACACCTGCCTGATGAGACCCAATAAGGTCGAAACCGGTCGCGGGTTATTGACATGATGTAATAGATTGTTGTATGGTACGGTATGATGTTGGTGATCATTTTTGAGCAAATTTTTCTATTTTACTTTAGTGTGATGCAGGAGGCGGATCCCTCTTAATAGGAGATCGGCTTGAAAATTGCTAATTAGCAACTAGCAACTTCCATATTTTATGGAATGATAAGTCTTGACAATGATCCCACACCCCTATTAGGGCTTACCGATGTGAATTGTTGTCCATGTCATGTGTGTGTGTCCTTAAATGAGACCCCCATGATATAGTTATTGCTGTATCATATTGTTTTTATTGCATCTTTTTTTTGCACCCAATAGCAAATTTGTTTTTTTTCAGCATGTTTATTATTGAGTGTTTTTTACACCTGCCTGATGAGACCCAATAAGGTCGAAACCGGTCGCGGGTTATTGACATGATGTAATAGATTGCTGTATGGTACAGTATGATGTTGGTGATCATTTTTGAGCAAATTTTTCTATTTTACCTTAATATGCCTATGTATATGGTACATATTCCGCATTTTGGTTTTCTGTCATGTTATCTTTGATGAATAAATGTTATAGAATCTATATAGCTTGTATTCTATTCATTGATATGAGATATACTTTCGGTATGTTACTTTTGAAACATCCTGTATCAAGACTGCGCAACGGGCATTTTCAACTAGCAAAAAAAATTTTTGGAAATGCAGTGCTTGTTACATTTTCACAAAAGGATGGAAAAGAATTTTTTAATTTTTTGTAAAATTATAAAACAATCATGTTTGTCCTTCTACGAAATGTTAGAGTACAGAAACTAACACTCAGAGAAAGACCGGGTCGAACATTTGCGATCATTTCAGGTCTCAACACTATCAATGAGCTCACCAAAGACGGCGATTACGAAATGAGAGTGGACATGGAAGATTTTGAGAATGAAACTAGATATGCTTATTACAGGTACCGTAGCTGATAAAAAAAATATATATACACGCTTTGCCTATTTAGTTGCAGGTAAACAACACGACCTGCTGCTGTCATGTACCTGGCGGCATCTGTGAGCAATAAACAAAATTGTCTCTGTCTGTTTGAAGGGTGCGAATTGCATTGTCTACAGCATGTATTACAGTTTGTTTATTTGGTAAAGCATTACAAATTTTGCGATGCAATTGGTGAGTTGTTTTTGGCTGCTCTATATATCTCCGAAAAGGGTGTTTATTATTTGCACTCTGAAAATATCAGCTTTGTCAATGACCATGAAAATAATCTTATCTGAGAGAATATTGCAAATTCGATTAACTTCACATTTCCCCATATTATCAACTAGCTTTCGAAATGCTGACTTGGATGGAGCTTTTTGACAAACACATTTAAATAGGGCCTGCAGGACGGGATTGTCAAGTTTGTGGAGGGAAATATCTGCTGAAAGGAAAGCAGCTGTCATTTTGCCAACATAATTATTCCAGTCGAAACTAGTTATTGGTAACTTAGCGGCTTCTGTCGTTGCTGCGATGTTGACGACAGGGCTTTGTGATGCTTTGTACTTTGACGATGTGGGCCTACTAAAAATTTCCTGTCATGCGACGCGATTGTATAGCATAGCGTACATAACTGTTCTCCAGGAACAGTGGTTATGAATTCTGTTGGGCAGCATGCTACGTGTACTCGCGCCTTGGAAAGTGACGATTGCGCTTTTTTGGCATTCTTGTATAAATTTTACAAGTTTTGTTATATGATATAACACTATTTTTTTTAAACAATATATATTATATCTAAAATCATATACCTTTTTAGTGGTCATTTTTAATTATCTGTCAAAACAAGAATATCATCTTATTCTTTGTATATTACCAACAACTCGCAGAGCAACTTTACTTAAAGGTACCAGTAGCCAAAAGTCGATTTTACTGAATGCTCTATTTCGTAGACTACCATCTTAACAGATATCCAGATTATTGTTCTTACTTACAAAATAGCCAATGCACTTTTATTAGCACACAGTTTAACTGACTAAGCTATCTCAACAAAACTTGACCTCAAAAGATTATATACAACCTATTACCGTTTGTGCGGGCTTGGCCAAAAGGCAAGTCGTACTTCCACTTCCAACTAAGTTCGGGCACTGTCGTACTTGGCTAGGGTTGTAGAACTTCTAGTTTTCAAGCTCGCCAACTGTTGCATCATGGATAGCATTGAGACGCAGCTAATCCATCACATAACTCTTTCTTGTGCAAATCAAAGAGAATAGAATTACCGTAATACCTCTATTTTACCGCTATGGCGCTCTATTTTTCGACTAGCTGGACAGAATTATGAGAAGATAAATTTTATAAATGAAAAGAAAAAACATCCAAAACATTTATACAATTAGCAAAAGACACGAATACAAGATGATTACTTGTAAGTAATCACAAATTCACTGGTGAAAATCAAGTGACACGTCGCTGTTGTAGCCGTCCTCGTCATTTTCAACACCTTCCGCATCAACCGAGAAGTGTGTGGTTCAAAGTATCTTAGTAAAAGTCAACCTTCACCTAGCTGTTAAGTTGTAGCCAGACTTAATTATTCAAGCGATAATATAAGTCGCCTCAATTTTAAGAATAAAATTGAAGTTGAAATAGAACCTAAAATTTTACTAAACGCGACAGTGTCAAAGATGCAAGTTGGGACTTCCCAGCATCTAAAAATAAACGTGCAATTCGACTATCCATTCTTCCCTTCTTACACCTAGAAAGGCGATTTCAGCTGTAACTATTGCCAAAATAGAAGAATTCATCAAAGTGGCGTTTAATTAGAGGTGGCGTTCAATTACAGGGTGGCGCTCTATTTTTCAACCCTTCCCTTATAGTGGCATTATATTAGAGGTTGCGCTCAAATAGAGATTTTACGGTATACTAAAATGGTTTTATAGCGTGTTTTTTAAATCGCACTTTACATTTTTCGCAATACTTGATAAAAGTTGAGTGTAAAAAAGAAAAAGTTGCAATATCAAATTCAAGATTTTGCATGGTCTTAGCAAACGTAAACGAATCTGAAATACAATGTGACAAAAACCGCTCCAACACAGGTTGTAATAGGCCAGCCAACCACTTGCCAAGTTCATGATGAGACGAACCTGTCATAGACGGTATAGGGCGAAGTGGAGTGCCTTCTTTGTGTGTTTTCGGCAAACCATACATTCCAGGTCTTTGCGATCCAGTTGGTCGTTATTGCATCATATATCCACTTCGGTATAAGATAGGCTTTGATTATGTTCGGATTTGACTAAGATCGGATTTGACTTTAAAACCTCTATATTCCTATACTGTCTATGACAGGTTTATTCCATCATGAACTTGGCAAGTGGTTGGCTGGCCTATTACTGTACAACCTGTGTTGAAGCGGTTTCGTCATATTGCATTTCGAATATCAAATTCCTGGAAACGGCTTAAAACATCATACTACATAAATATATAGTATTTAGAAAGCTGTAAAAAAGTTGCAAAAGTTGCAAAAACTTGTCCCCAATCATCATATGATAATTTTTTTTAAATTAAAAAACCTTTTACAAATTCACTTTACTTGAAAGCCAATTTGTGACCTCATTTCTTAATTGATTCTCAAACTTGTCAAACAAATTGAAGGTTACAAGTTCTTAAAGTAATACAAGAGGCCATCGATGCACAATGAGGTCCCACCAGTGCGACGGCCTGAGCTATGCTTTATTTAAAGCCTCTAGCTTCTTGTAGGCCACCAACTGCACTGAAGAGACCCGATAGGTTGAAACAGTGTCACTGTTTGCAAATTGAAGGTTATTTTAAGGTTATTTCGATAATTATCGGAATAACCTTAAAATGTATTATCCCATAATTATCGCAATATATTATAAAATATGACATGCATATTTACCGTTTGGTTTTTTACAAAAAAATTGAACTTTAACACCTGTAGTGTAACTTTACACCTCCCCTCCAAAAAAAAGTGTTAAGGTTAATATATAAAGATTGTGATAAGGTAATCACAATTACTGTTTAAAAGCTGAGGAAATTAGCTTTTGCGCAACATGAAGTTTTAATCAGTTAGGGATAAGAATGAGTTTATGATGGCTGTTCCAAAATGGGTTCCCAAGCATTACTCTCCATTTTCACTTCAATAATTTTTCTTCCAGGCCAAAAAACTTGCAATTTTTAGAAAAAGTTTGGTACATTTAGATTATTTTTCCTCGCAAGCATCATTCTTTAAGATTTTCTCTAATTTGCAAAAAAATTCATTAAACAATGAAGTCTCTTAAAAATTTTGAAAAGTAAGCCTGCCGGTCGAAGTGTCTGCGGTTTTAATTAAAATTAAATTACATTTTGCCTATTCTTCATTAATAATAATGGTTTCTTTGTTTCTTTACTGTTTATTATTTTCACGAGGAGGTTGCACCAAATTGTGAAACATACGTACCTACAAATACCTGATTTCTGTAATCGCAAAAAAAACATTGGCGTTCATTCCCAACATTGCATTTGCTCTCTGACTTCTTTAAAGAAACTAATAGAATTTTGTGAAATAATAGAGAGTTTCTAAGACCTCTCTTAATTCAAATTAATCGTACTGCCATCGGGATTTGGGGCATAAGGGCGATGCCCACATAGCTATCAACTTATCGCTTATGGTCTTAAACAATATTTTATGGTCGAATATGATTAGGTTGAAGGCAACGCAGCCGGCTGAACCTATCTTACTAATCCGACTAAACTGACTGGCAGCCTTACCGGGCGACGACAGCGGAGCTCGATATTTCCTCATAAAGCGGTTTCATGGCAGAAATAAGTAAAACTAATAATGAACCAATGTAAACGAACTTATTCTGTAGTTATGCATTTTACCCGTGAAAAGTTTGCTAGACTAACCTCGGAAAGCATTTATGAGCTGACGTTTCGCTAGTTGTACTTACTAGGAAAACGCCAGCAATAAAGAATTTTTTAAATGCATATTTATTACTGTTTTTAATCATGTATGTTACGATTGCAACCTTACTGAGACCTTGGTAATTCAGTACCGGACCAAATATTTATTCTACCAGCTGCAGATCTACACTATTGTGTAGAAAATACCAAACACCAGAACAATAATTACAATTAACAAAATCTCATTAAGGACGCCGAAAGACAAAGTGGTGAGCATTGCATTATCTCGCCTCAATGTTTTTTAATATTATTCTATTGCGCGACATCTGGTAGATTAATAAATAAGCCTGGGCAAATGTGAGGTGTCCTCTGCAACTAGGTTAAAATTTCTTTTTACGTCTATCCGAACAAAATATACTACTGACTTTTCGAAGAAAACTATGAGTTACCATAAAAATATTTTTCAAGTTTTTCTCTTGCATTGGATTTGGACTCAGCAAAACTGTTTCTTGTTTTTCAGATCATTTTTTTGGATTAGCTAACTTAAAAGTTAAAGAGTTACTTTAACCTGTTTCTTGGCCTACAAATTCAAGTGCTGGTAAAAACTGGTTGCTGTTATTTATCAAGCTTTGAAAACCAAAAGCTACTTTACCAGCAAAAGTAAGGCTACTCAGTTAAAAAATGCCGAATTACAAATTTTTAAATGCTGTACAATTCTTGAATAAACACAAAATTACCCCAGCAAAGATTCGGATCGTAGTAACATCTGGGCCAATCACTGTTCAGCAACCTAAACCAGTTGTGTGTGTTAAAGGAAAAAGATGAGTTGACGCTACCTTGTCTGATGAGAAGAGTGAATTGGTTAGAGTTTTATGTGCTATTAATGAAGAGGGTGAGCTTCTACCACCGCGTTGAACTTTCGAGAAAGCGATTTTAAGATATTTTTTGGGAGCTTTAGAAGAAATTTTGATGGGATAGCAACAAAATTTAGTCGAAAATACCAGAAACATTTTGCAACCTAAGAAAATGCGACAAAATTCCACTTTGTTAATTAGTAACTACTCTTTTCATATCATTATTAAAGCCATAAATTTAGCTCGACTATTTTGGATCGTGTTGCTTATACCGAGCCTGCATATCATGCATAAAATGCAAACATTAGATTTGGTCAAACTTGTTCGCCTTTACCACACAAGTTGCATGCCCAAAGTATCCTGCACTGTTATCTGACTTACCCTCACAAAAGGAAAATTTAGGACCTTTTTTTAAGGAAAGTTTTTGTTTAAAATTTAGTTTTAAAATTTAGTTCAATTACCAAATAAACCCATTATTTTTTGATACAGAAAAGGTTGCTGTATTTTGAATCTTTCTTAACTTATAAAGAAATAACCATGCTTTTGTCCAACTTACCCGACTAGTCTTTAATCAACGAACATAATTTAACATGGACTGTAGCCATGCGTTTTACCTGTGAAAAGCTAGCTAGACCATACTCAGAAATCTAGCTAGCTTTTCACAGATAGAACGTATTACTACCAAGAAAAGGCCAAATTTTATTGCAGTGTCGGAAGATAGTGTTCCCATGCACCAAAAATCTATACTTTTTAAACTACATTTTTGAAATCCTCGAAGGACCTAATCAACAAATTTTGGTGCTCTCAATGAGAATTTTTGTCCCATGGGGGTCATTTCGGAAATTTTCCGGATTACATCACGAGTTTTTTTATAGACTGTCAAAAACCATACGCTAAAGCGGCATACTTGTTGATAATCTAGAACAATACTTAATAGCCAAAGCGAAACAAAAAAGTTTTAAAAACAATTTTAGAGCGAAATTTCTTTGGTTTGTTTCATTGTGAAGTCATTAATTCACGTTTATTTTTAATTTCTATTGAAAAATTTTTAGATGAGTCCTAATGTATTTAAGCTTGAATTTGTTATTTTACACAAAGTGATTTTTTTATGGCTGATAAATTGTCTCCTGGTTGTGTCTAATTGAAATTCAACGCTTTTAAACCAACTTCTAACCTTGCTACGTCACAAATCAAGATTTTTTAAAAGCCTATATATTTTCCAGAAACGTCAATGATCTCCGTAGTCTCATTTACAGATAAAACAAATTGATTTATTGTTATGAAATGCAAGCAATCAGTCCAAACAAGTAAACCTATGGAAAATATTCTCTTATTTATTATTCTATGAGGTCATCAAACTAAATTTTACGTATTTGCGCTTGTTTTAGTATTTTTCTCTACGCATCAAATTCTCTTGGTTGTTACAACTATTGATGTTGCTAATGCCGCAAGCAGTAAAATTAAGACCTCATTCTTCTTGAAAACAATGACCAAGTCCAAGGCCTCTCAGGCAAGACCAAAACGACTTAGGACCCAAGACCACTTATTAACAAGCACCTTGACCATAATTTCGCGAAAGCCAAAAATCAAAGCTGTTATCATACTCACGGTGGGTGATTACTTGTTTACGACGGTATACAAAGTGAATAGCTAGTTGCAAAACAAGGGAGTAAAAGCCTAAAAATGTTGTAGTCGGTTTGGAAAAACCTAAATGAACGAAAAATAATCTAAGAATGTTCAAATCACCTATGCATCGCAGCTAGCAATTTACTGCTAGCCCGAAAATTATTCCGCTAGCGCTGACGTTAATTGGTAAATAGGCCTATCAATTTAATATGCAGCAAATGATATTTAATTGATTAAAAGTAAAGCACTTTTTAATTTTTCCTCAAACCTCTTATTTTATTGTGACGGCTCGCACCTTCGAATCGTCGGTTTTTTGTTCAAGAAAAGAGCTGCTATTGGTTTAAGTTTGAACAAATATTATTGCGCTTTGGCAAGTATAGCCCAGCTCAACTTCTTTGGCAAGTATAGTTAGTGCGATGTCTTCACTTTTGGCGCAGGCAGTGTTAGATAGTTTTGTGTTAGATAGCCTAGAGTAGTAATATGCGTTAGCTTAGTATTGTTTTGATAATTCATTTCCTATTCTATATGACTAACATTGTGTAAGGCTGTTTAGCAATTGATTGATGCAATCTAGCCATAGTTATAAATCTTCATGTTCCTAATTCTGTACATTCCTAACCCCGGATATTAATTATCGGCACTGCATATTCCTAGTTTGTATCTGCATCAGTCTATAAATCTATATCATTGTGATTTGATAATAAATTCACTATTTGATTTAATCTGTCAGAATAAACTGATATATACCGTAGTTTTGCATTAAAGACGACAGCGTAGAAACAACTCCCAAAAGCCGTTTCTTTTGCCCAAATGTCGTTGAACGTCTCGATAGTCGATTAACTGACAAGCAAAAATTATTGTCCCTCTCTCGACCTCACTCGAAAGAAGCTTTCAACTCTCCGTGCATTTCGAAATTTCACAGTCACATCCGCGAGTCGCCAAGAAGCTTCCATCTTTTTCTAACCATTTTCTCACAGTTTCACTCAAAAGAACTTTGTATCTACTTCTGTATTTTGTGGTCGCACGATCACACCTGCAAAAAGCCATCTTTTTTAATGGCAAACGAAAATTCCTATTTGCTGCTCATCAAAACTACATCTTCGTTTTGATCGTGAAAAATTTTTTGAAAGGTTTTTGGTCTGCTGTGATTTAACACAATCGCTATAGAAATAAACACGGCATTAAGATATTTGAAGTTTGAAGTTTTCCAGTGGTTTCAAAGAAACTTTACTTTGTGATTTGCTTAGTTTTTCCCACCATCAACAGTTCAAATTCAAGAAAATTAATGAGTTTTTGGAGAATAAATCAACAAAAAAAAAACAAGACGGGCATTAAATTATCTGTGACCATCACCCACTAATAAAATTTAAACAAGTAAATTGTCGAGTCAGAAAAAGAGAACGTCAGACGTTAAGACATACAAAAGATTAGACGAGAGAGCTCCCATGCACCCAAAGCATTTTATTTAATCTACACTTTTGAAATTTTCAAAGAGTAGGATAACAAACTTTGATGTTCCCAATGTAAATTTTTCTTACATGGGAGTTTTTGGAACCCAATTGGACTGTCATCTTGTATTATAACAAAAATTAAAAATCAATACAACTTTGGAGCTATCTATCATTTACGGTGTTCGGAAAATTCGCCGCAAACATGTTTGCCTTAGGAAAACTCGCCTCAGGAAATTTCGCCTAATAGGCGAAAGGCAGTGTACACCGAAGGGGCAGGCCCGGTATGTAAATGTACGAGGCAGTGTACAGTGGAAGGGAGTGTACAGGGTGGGGGGTAGATATTGGGGGTGCAAAATTGCGATTTCTCCTATTTGGCGAAATTTCCTGAGGCAAGTTTTTCTACGGCCAACTTGTTTACGGCGAGTTTTCCTAGATCCATCATTTACCCTCAAAGGGACGATTGACTTTATTTTGTAGTCATGGCGGATTTGAAACCCCGCCACTTCCATACTGCGTTAGCTATGCAGCTGTTCTCCAACCATGATGAAAGATTTTATGAGTTGCTTCTTGTCTTCAAAAATTTTTGTTCGCACTTCATTGATTTTCGAATAATTGAAAAAAGTCACGTTGATGGACGTTTGGATGCAAAATGCAGTCATTCTTTTTTTGTATTAAAAATGATGCGCCCTGCTGTTTTTACACTGCAATAGTTCGCACAACAAGGGTATTTAGGTTAGACCAGACACTGTTTATTTAGTTACAGCTGAGGTTAGCAAGCGTAACTGTCAAAATAGGTATTTTTTCTCCTGGCTATAAGGTGTGACAACTGTACTTTTACACCGGTAGAAAATTGCCATCATGAATTTGTGACTTGCAGAATTTTAGCAGTTAGTTGTAGTTGTTTGTAATCGCAAGTCAGTGTGTTCCTCTTCAAACTGTTATAGAAAATGAAGGTCTAAGTAATGTATTTGGAGGATAAGAGGATTATAATAATTTTGTCGTAAATGCATATTTTCGGGAAACAGTAGAGGAAGGAACTTCAGTAGTAAGATGTCATAGAGTTGTCTTGTTCTGGTGAGCCACCAAGTGAAACGCAACTATGTACCTCGTATATCTTTATTGAAATTATTTGGTGGTATCTCGTCAAAATTTTATGAATCACCCATGCAGTCTAATATTTTCTTTGTGAGATCTTTCTATGAAACTAAATCAGTACATCATATTTCTACAATAAAATAATACGTAGCAATGTATGAGCTTGTGAATGCTATATTTGTAACGTATAGATAAACCATTAAAATTTCGTGAAATTTGTGCTCAGCTCGGCATCACAGAAGATAATTTAAGCAATGATGATAATGATGAGAACGAAGAAAAGTTGATTGAAGATGAACACAGTTTATGGGAACAGTCAGATGATGAGGAGCAAGGTGATGCGAGTGCTGATGATAAAGGTGATATTGAAGTGTTTGTCGAAAGAGGTTATAGTTCAAATGATGAAGAAGAACCCGTGGATTGTGCGGAAGAAATTGATTAAGATGATAATCAGATTTTAAGTCCAGATGGTATTTTCTACACATCGCGTACTATCCCATGAAGAAGGCGTATAAGAAAAGTGATAACGGAGACTCCAAGAGCAATTTTTAACCCACGGAGTGAAAAGACAAGCTTTAAAGCTTTCATCAGTGAGAAAATATTGAGTACAATCCTCATGCACACCAATAGGAAACTGCGAGAAATACGAAGAAGCCTTCATGTCGCTATCCAACAACATCTTTTTCGATGGAGGAGTTGAAAGCTGGACTAGCTATTATTTTGAGAGCTGGATGTAATGGAGGCAATTTTTTGGATCTGGAAGGTTTATGTCAACCCAGCGGCAGCAGGCAATTTGTCGCACTTGGATGCCTTTTGATTGCTTCAAGGTTTTGTTACGGTGCCTTCGTTTCGATAACTGGCACACAAATAATGGAGGAAAGCTGGTAGATAAGTTTGAAGTTGTATCCGAAATATGGAATATTTTTCTTTAAAATGCTAGACGTGTTTACATTCCAGGAGAATGTATTACTGTCGATGAACAGTTAGTTGGCTACCGTGGTAGAATTCCTAGGCGCACTTACATGCCTTCAAAACTTCAGAAATATGGCCTAGAGATATTGTGGGCTTGTGAGACTACCACTGGCCATGGATTAAATGCAATTGCGTACGGTGGTATGGAAGAAAATTTTATTCATCACAACTTGGCTCAAGATGTTGCAATGAAAGTCTCGGAGCCTTGGTACAAGACTGGAAGGGACGTCTGCAAGGACAATTACTTTACAAGTTACAGTCTTGCACAACAATTGCTCCAGGAGCATTTAGCCATTTTGGGTATTGTACGTCGACATCGCCGGGAAATTCCATTAACATTCCGACAAAAAGCCAAATTATATAGCAGCAAATTTGTGTTCAATCACTCTGATGGGATATGTTTGGTTGCCTACCAAGCCAAGAGGAACAAACAACCGGGGAAACTGCTTGGCTCCACCCACAACGAACCATCAGTGGCCAATGATGAAACAAAAAACCTCTCTTAATTTTGAATTATAATGAAAGAAAGGTTGGTATGAATAGGTTTGACCAAAGTATAGAAAAATTCTCTTGTCGACGAAAGACTGTGCGTTGGCCCCTTTTGCTTTTTTACAACATGCTGGATGCAGCTGCACTCAACGCCTACATGATCATGGAAAAATGTGAATACAAAAGCTCTCGGAAAACATTCCTAACTTTACAGCTAGCCACACCTGTCATACATGCAAGGCTTAGCAGGAAGAGAACACGAAGTTCTGTGCATGATGCAGTATTAAAAATAGGGAATTTCATAAAGGGCTGCAACTGGAGGAAATTTACGAATTGTTACACCAACGAGTCTACCAAAATGATACGCAATATGCAAGGGGAGCTTTCGAAAGTAATGCCATTTGTGCCAAAATTCGGTCTGCCCGCAACATTCTGTAGTTTTGAAAATTTTCAAATGCCATCACTGTGCAAGTGATTGAAGAAAGACACTTTTTGCTCCATCAATATGTCTTGAACAAGAAAACATTTTGTGCTACTCGGAATTCAAATCGTTTTGCTTTTGTTTTTTGACGATGAGTTATGCGAAAGGACGTTGTAGTATCCTGAACTTTCTTTTCCAAAAACCTTCTTATGTGGATTAAATATGCGTTTTTAATGTAGATACACGTTTTGCTTTGGTTATTTATTTTTGTGCTGCTTTCAAATTGTAATTAAAACTGTTAAAATATTTGATCAAAAAATTCTTTAGCCTGCATTCGCTAGTGGTTTCAGAAATACACTTTTGGTGAGTGGGTACAAAGTACAACTTGCTCAATTATATGGCACTGGCTAGACGCAAGTAACCAAAAGTGTATTTTTACTTTTTAGTTATAAAAAATCTAATTTATGAAGTTTGGGCAAAATCTTCTGGTACCCCCAAATTACTGAGCCCCAATACCCCTCCTATCTGTTACTATTGACGTACTAATTACCTAACATCGATATAGCAAAACATATCATCACAAATACAAGTTTATGACACAAAAGCATATTTCAATCCGTGACTACAACATGTAGTCAATCGTCCTTCTACGCATGTAATTTTTAGCGCCCTGATAGGGGTTAACCCTTTCAGGATCATAAGATTCTAATTCATAAAATTTGAGAAAATTGCTTAATTGCTTGGCAATAGCAAAATTATAATGAATTTTAGAAAAATGGTTATTATGTCACAATGATATAACAATTAAAAATCATGTAACATATGAGTTACATTATCCCTCAAAGGGTTAAGAGACACCTGACACCAGTTGGCTTCGTCTTAGCCAACAAAGATATTGGCAAGTGCTGGGTAGAGAGAAGAACCCATAGCCAGACCATCATATTGCCGGTACATTTCATTTTTAAAATTGAGTTCAACTGAAAAGTGGTCATTTGCATCAGTTCAATAAACACTGCTGGTGAAAATGGAGATGGCTTGAGTGAACCTTCGTAAAGAGCAATGGGGCAAATGTCTGTGGTTTCTGCAGGGGAACATTTGTAAAGAGGCTGTAGATGTCAAAAGAACAGTAAAGGACAGATGGAGAAAATTCAGTAGTTCTGACCTTGTCAGCGAATAATGCAATTGCCAGAATAAAGGAGATGCAATTTCCAGAATATAGGAGATGAACAGAGTCAATGATTGAGGTCATGCATTGAGCCAGTTGTTATAGTAATGAACCAGTCATTGATAAGATGAAGCACAGAGGCACATCGTTCTTGTGGGTCTTGGGCAAAACATACATTTGGTGTAGTTTAGAGTTAATGGATCACATTTTATTGTACGTTTGAGATTGGATGGAACCATCTTTTTTGAGCTAAAATAACCGTCTTTGAATTTGAGCTTCAATTCTGGCGATGTTGTCAAAATTAGCCGATGGACTGAGAGTTACAAATTTGGAGGTGTCTTCTAGGATTGAATCCAATTTGGAAATGTATTCGCTTTTTTTTGGGAATGACGACTTATGAATCTTTATCTGGTTTAGTAATGTGGATGTTTTTGTTGCGTCAGAGTGATTTATTTGTTTGAATGCATTCTTTTATGTTGAGGAAGTCACCACTATTGCTTGGGATACCACAATATCCCAGTCAACATTGCTCAGCAATAGTTGTTGAGTACCTTGCAACAATAGATGTTGAAATACTGACTGTTGAAATATGTAGTACAGAAGACGATAAACTACCTCAACAAGGTTTAGTTTTCTATCATTAATATAACAGAAGTTTTTGGCCTCTACAAATGGCAAAAATTGATATGCGTAATTGTCTTGGGTCAATAAGGAAGCCAGCACCTGCAATTCAAATGGGCGCCATTGGACAAACCGTTTCAGATATTAACATAAACTTGGAATTCCTTCGTTTGGCAACATAAGGCAACATCAATGGTTATAGCTATCAATACATGAAGAAAAATACTAAAACATCTGCTGATGTTTCCCTCCTCCATAAAAATAAGAGTTTGAAATTAAATTTTTTAACGTATTTTACCAAAAAGTCTTTAACTCTAGTAAAAGAACAAAAACATCATTTTTAGCAGGAGATATCCATAAATTTTGTTCAAAAAACTACACCACAACCATGATCGGTGCAAGCGCTCAAAAAAAAGTGATCTAAAAAAATCTTGAGCTGAACAAATTGCTTTCATAAACCAAATGAATATCCAGGGCAGTACTTCATTAAACATATTGAAATTAACATAAACAAAAAACGCCAAAGTCCCCTCTCTAGGACTTTATCAGGGCAAAATATATCTGTAAATTCAAAGATAAATTTAATATTACAGTACTGAACACTATTTATATTCATCAAATGATTCGTTACTAAAAACCGAAATTAACTTTATTATCTTTTTATTTAAACGAAACGGATACCCAATATCTTTCCATGTGACAGATAGGTTTAAGAATAAATTGAAAAATCATAACCAACAATTCCCCGCCAACTCCCCTAACAATACCCCTAATTTAAATCCTTACTTAACCCTTCCATACATTGGTATACGCATTGCTACATTGTTCTGTGACAGACTGGGCACTGATATAAAAATAGCCTGCCAAACTTTTAAAGTAATTTCGTGTTTCAACCTTAAATTCGCTCTACCCGCTCTTTTCTGCTCGAATGTTGTCTATCAGTATACAAGTTCTTGTGACAAGGGCACGTCATACATCGGCATAACGACTAGACAACTACTTGAAAGAATTGAAAACTATCTTTCCAATAACCAAAGTTCATCTAACTCCGCCATTAAATCCCATCGTGATCAGTGTAAAACCTGAAGAAAAACAATGCCAGCCGAGCAAAACTTACATTGTTAAAAAAGTGCCGTTTTAACGCTGAAACCGAGCTAATGGAAGCGTTGCTAATTAAACGCGTTAAGCCATCTTTAGATATAAAACTTGGGCATTCACAAGGAGAGAAGTTGCTTCTGGCTTCTGCACGTGTTTCATTGGTAGGTTCAGCGTTAAAACGATACTACTCTCGTCAATAGTGTCCAATACTGTAACATTTAAATTTATCTATGAATTTACAGATTCGTTTTGCCATCCAAAAGCTTCGGTGTTTTTTGTTTGTGTTGATTTTGTTATATTAATTTTAATATGTTTAATAAAGTATTGCCCTGGATATTCGTTTGGGTTTTCGCCTTTTTTCGTTTTTTGCTTTTTCACCTTGTTTTTCACCTTTTGTCACCTTGGCAGTTTTTCGCTCTGCAACCTTGCGGATATTTTTGCCGCAATGTACGTCGCCGCGAAAGAGTTAAATCGTAGAAGAAAAGTCCCCCTATCTGAAATTGATCGATCAAACAAATTGATCGATCTTGCTGAAAAGCTCGGAAAAACCTCTATGCGTTGTGTTGCCTGGTGCGTCGCAAAAGCATCAATTTTTTTCCAATATGTTGCATTCAAGAAAAATTTGAGACCACTGGCCTGTAGTTTTCAACTGTCTACAAGTCAAAAATTGGTGATGTAATCCAGGAAATTCCCAAAATGACCCCCAAAGGAGAAAAATTTGCATGACAATATCAAAGTTTGTTAATTAGATTCTTTGCGGATTTCAAAAATGTAGTTTAAAAAAGTGTATGTTTAGGGCGCACGGGAACACGATGTTCCATCTAAGCTATTTTATTAGCCTAGTTATCACTATGTTTATTCTAGCGAGCTTTTCAACGGAAGAACGCGTGGATTTCAAATTATTATGCATGCACAATGAGCAAACCTAACAGATGTTGATAACCTCACATAACTGACATTATAAACATGAAATAATTCTGTCTTTGTTTTAGCACAGTGTCAGATAGCGACTTTCTAACGATTTTCTTTTTGCACTTCAGCAACTTTGCAGTTGGTCCAGGTAGAGATTATTCGCTGCAGATAAGTGGATATCAAGGAAACGCAGGTTAGATGTGAACCATATTTGTTACGTTATTTTATAAGAGTCATTTCTGTTATTATAGAGACAGCGGTGACCGTATGGTTATGTATTAAATAACAAAACCGACACGTTGCTTAGGCCTTACTTAGGCCCATTACAACTTGCACTGCAAATATGAGTTGAAAAGATGTTTCTAGTCATATTCGGCAAGCCTTCCAGGCTGTTGTAAATACGCAGCGGCCAGTATGGTAATGTTACTATCTACCAATCTCATTGTTGATTGAATTTACCTGATTTCCACGATACTTGTTAAAACTTACACCTACGCTCATTATGTTTCGTTCTCTAGATGAAGGAATCCCGTTAATTGTCTTGCGCAAGGACACGACGAGCGAGCTTGCTGGCTTGTTCTCCGCACTATCCCTTTTGTGCTGAGCGCCAAGCAGGGGAGCTGTAGACATCATTTTTAAAAGTTTTTTGTTATGACTCGACAGTGGAAATGAAACCAAAGTCCAACGCCTGCGGACGCTCTGACCACTACGTCATCGCGCCAGTGGTTCCATGATCATTTCTATCGTTGTCTACAGTAGTGCTCTTAGCAAAATGAATCGGTACGAAAGGTTTAAGGCCTTGAATAATTACAGAGGATTCTGACTTTGCCAAGTTGTCTGCCATCTTGTTAGCCTAGACACATGAATGTCCAGGGGCTCATGCAATAATGTGATTTTTTTACCAAATTTTTGTAGGTTTTTGATACGTACCAGTACAATATTCGATTATACGGTACTGTTTGAAATGGTGTGTATAGCTGCTGGGCTATTTATCAGTACAGCTACATTTTGATTTGGTATTTTATAAGGCCAAAGTATTTTTGCCGCTTGTAAAATGCTAAAGACTTCGGTTCGGAACACCATAATATGAGTTCGGAGGTAGAAAAAATATTGTGTTGTTGGAGAGTTATCTGAATATTCGCGTAATATCCAACTCCAACTTTTTTGTTAATTTGAGAGCCATGAGCATAACAGTTGATAAAGCTCTGGTTTATTGCGCCTACATAATCGACTTCAAAATTTCTGTCAAGTATTCTTGATTTTTAAGTACAGTAGGTCAGCTGATATACTAAATCGAAAAAGATTTTTCCGTGCTCAGTTACGTATATCAACCTGATTGATAGTTTTTTCGTTAAAACAATTACTTTTGAGGCCATAGTCCCACACATTAGATTATAGACGACCTTAGTACTACTTAAGATAGTATACACTTATCGATTGGAGCGGCATTTAGCATAATCTCAAGGGCATTCGCAGGGGTGCTGGAAAATCTGAGGAAATCATTACACATGCAAGCAGCTGAGCGCTTACGTTGCTGTTCAAGTATTGTTTATTTATTGCCCCTACGGAACAAACACAAGCATTTGTCATGACTGGACGTAGAGGAGAGTCGAGTAAGTTGGGAAAGAAAGTACGTTGAGAAAATGCGAATATTTTTTATTGTCCCTTTAATGAAACTGCTCGTTACTTTGATTCACAAATTTACTTAAATTCACAAATATTCTACTTGCAGTAGCAGTAAACTCACAGAAATTTCATTCGTTTTCTACTAGGAGCAAGAGATCTACAACTAAGTACACGTGAAACTTGCAAAATACTTAAGACACATTTCGGGTTTAACCAACGTAGTTTTGTAAAGTTATAGCATTTGCAGGTTGAAAGTTAGAGCAACCAATCCAATATGGATGCCGTGAGGGATGTCGAACAATTTTGGGTAGAGCTCCTGCGACTGTTTTTCCTGCTATTCCGTAAAAAAACTTAAGTTTATTGGCAGCTTAATTCGGGTTGTTTTTTATACCAAGAGTTAGACCAGGGGTGGGCAACCTTTTTACGCTTAGACAGCTGTATTAAATATAATTTGTAATTATATGACCGCAAAATTCAGGGCCAGGCAACCTTTTATGGCCGAAGAGCAATTTGGACCTGTTTCCCACAGCAATGAGAGCCATCATAAGTCTGCTAAAAATAAGTGAGTTCCAAAAAAACCATGGTTTTTACCTCGAACCGGTGGCAATGAACCATTTATCAACACACACCCAATGAAAAGCAAAAGAGCCGCACATTGCCAATCTGTGGCAAAACATTTTTAAACACAATAACAGAACAGGTTACTAATGTTACAACTTACCCCGTGTTACTACTTTTCCTGGTCTCCCCTATTTTTTTCATTTAATCATTTAGTTGATACAACATGCCTTACATATATATATATATATAGAAGTTAAAACACTGTATTTATTTACGAAGTCACATGTGGCCGCACATTAACTATAAAATGGCAGCTGGTTGTCCATCCTTGGGTTAGACAATGACAATAATGGAGCATTTATCATCCATCATAAAATAATGAACTGAACTACTGGTCAGAGTTTTCTTTATAACAGCATTTTCCAAATTATAGGAGCTGGTGTTAGCCTGTTTAAGATATTACTTTTAATTAATGGATGTTAAGGCATATAGGCTAACTGCAATCAGTTGAATAAAATACCACTTCCACGACCGGTTTCGTTCCTATTAGAACTCGTCAGGTGGACTCAGGTATTGAACCGACGGTCACATGAATTGCTTCCGACCGACGCGATGGCGTAGTGGTTAGAGCGTCCGCTTCGCAGTCGGTAGACCTGGGGTTCATTCCCCTTGTCGAGTCATACCAAAAGACTTTAAAAAGTGGTATTCACAGCTTCCCTGCTTGGCGCTCGGCATTTAGGAAAGGTTGTGGAGAACAAGCCGGCAAGTTCGCTTGTTGTGTCCTTGGGCAAGGCACTTAACGGGACGCCCCACCTTTATGTGGAAGACAGGTGACCCATAAACCTCGAAAAAGGCAACTCCCAAGCGAGTGCGGACTTACTGTCCAAAGTATAGCGATACAATTCGCTTTCTCGTGAATGGAGGATAAATATGGCAAATAAAACAAATAAAACAAAAACAAAAAAGTAAATGGTTTGTAATTGAAAGTAAAAACACCTTGTACGAGAAAATTAGCCTATCATCAAGTCTCATAGCAATTGGTAGGTTCATGAATAAGTAAATACAGAGAACGTAAGGAGTTACCTGCACCTAGGTTTAAAATTTCTTTTTTCCTCTATCCAAATAAAATAAACTATTGAACACTTCACAGCAACAATGAGTTGCCATAGAACAATATTCTAAGTTTTCTCCTCGTGCATTGAAAAACAGTGCATGAATTTCATTCCAAAACTAACAGCCAAACAACTTGTAAAAACATACTACAAACGTTTAGGATCTTAACTAGTGCTATTTTGAAATCAAATAATGTACGGATGGCAAAACGTTTGCAGCATATTTTTAACACTAGAACGACCGAGGGTGTCATTTTGACACCTTTTGAAATTTAAATCTGTACAAAACCTAACCTGATTTATTTGTTGCTTTTGATCGTTTTATGGGCTTGATAAAGTACTGTGGTCACTTATTGTTTGGAATACAAAAAGTAGCCTAATTTTTAAAATCTACCTTATACGACCAAAGGTGTCATTTTGACACCTTATTCTACCGTTCGTACGTAAAGGACAAATCTCTAGTCCTTGTGAAATATAACAATGTAAAATACTTCGTCTTGCAGAAAAGCAATTCTCGACAGTATAACTGCTGATTCAGCAGGTCTTTCCAAAAGCAAGTGACGTTGTTCTGCAATGATTTCCAGCATCCCAGTACCTCTTTGTACAGTGCATGTTCCTGGCACAAAGCCTGCAATTGTTGTGATTCCTCCGCGCAACGTGCAGCCATGCTGTACAAAAGATGATGTCATCAAGAAAAGCCTGCAGCCATAGACACTGATCTGCTGTTATTCGGGCAGGCTAGTGCTTGTACAGTAGCTCAGACTTAGACTATAGCAATGGCTCAGAAAAAGCTATCGGTTGAGCAGCTTTTATCAGTACTTCGTGATATACCCGATGACAGATCTGATGACGAGCAAGAACTACCCTTCGACATAGGGTCAGACGATGACGAGTTTATCCCGGTACCCAGTTCTTTTGATGATGCACAGGAACCTTTAGGTATGCTTTCAAATACTACTTTTTATTATTTCATTGTAACATTTCTTATATCTAAGTTGTGTGTACATTCTTAGGTAAACGCCCATGATTCCATGTACGTGGAAGACTCCAGCCAGACAAGGAAGGGTGAAAGGAGCTTTCTGGCAGGCAAGAAGAACCCTCAGTTGCGTCTGGTTTGGATAATACTGTTGCATGTGAAGAAGACCAACAAAATCAATCTTCAACAGATATCGTCAATTCAGCAATAGATTCCAGTGGTAGTTTTCTAGTTGCACTTGATGGTACGCTGTGGACTAGGATTGTTCCTGGAACGTATACTCAAGAGGCAGGTATTCGCGGCAAAACATCCTAAGAGAATGCCCAGGAGCAACATTTTATGCTCGGAGGAAGGTTAGAATAAACAGTTCAGCGAGTGCATAGCGTCTGATCATCGATAAGTTTATTCTTGAGCACATACGAAGTTGTATTGTAACAGAAGCTCATCTTCAGACAAGGTATGAAGATTTTACTCTTACTGTCGAAGAACTAGAAGCTTTTATTGGCATCATGTATACACGTGGGGTGACTGGAAAAAGTAATATGCCGTTGACCGACCTTTGGTGTAAGAATTGGAGTGTTGGATTTTGTAAACAAGTGATGTCCAGAAATCGTTTTAAGTAGATCCTCCGATTTTCGCGATTTGATAAAAAATCGAGTCGGTCAGAAAGACTACAAATCGACAAGTTTGCTTTGTTTTCGATGGCATGGGACCGGTTTGTTGAAAACAGTATTGCGTGCTATAAACCTGGAGCCTTTCTCACGGTAGATGAGCAGCTGTTCCCAAGTAAAGCAAGATGCCCTTTCACTCAATTCATGGCGTTTCAACCGGACAAATACGGACAAAAGTATTAGCTAGCAGTAGACAAAGACAGCAAGTACATAGTAAATAGATTTCCGTATATTGGAAAAGACGAGTTGCGATCAAAAGAACGCGTTTCTGATCACGTCGTCATGAAGCTAGCTGAACCATATCTCAAAAAAGGAAGAAACATAGCGACTGACAACTACTTTACTTCAACAAAGTTGGCAAACCTTTTGAAAAGTAAAAACACGAGCCTATTAGGAACGTTGAATAAAGTGCGAAGAGAAGTTCCTAACAAAATCAAGAGCATGAGAAACGAACAGTATGCTACCAGCTTTTACAAGTCTGGAGATATGCTACTTACTGTTTATCAAGGAAAGCCAAAAAAGAACGTTTTGTTGCTAAGTACTCTGCACACAAATGGTGCTATAGGCGAATACAAGCAGAAAACACCGGAAACAGTGAAGTGATACAACGAAGCGAAATATGGAGTGGGTGTGGCGGATTAAATGGCTCGCAAGTACACTGTCAGGACAATGACAAGAAGGTGACCTATCCATTCTTTTCAAAATATTTTGGATCTTGGGGCTATAAGTGCTTGAATTTTGTACAAGGAAATCAATGACACAAAAATTCAGGACGATACTTTCTTCAAAACTTAGAAGAACTTGGAATGCTTTTCATGAGAAGAATCAGCACACCTGATGCAAGTGAGACTGTGGAAGAAGCGAATCGGCACCAACAACAACCCACAAGAAACTGCCAAGTCAAGGAACATTGTAAAAAAAACCGCTCTGTTGGCAGATGCCACAAATGCAGAAAATCTATGGAAAAAGTACTGCAAGCACAGACCACGTGTGCACAAGCTGTAGGCCTAGTTGATGACAAAGAACTCGGATAATGCGTTTTCTTGTTTCAGGGCGAAATCGCATTTTTTCACATGTATTTTTTGTATCAGTGATAATTGCTATTTAGTTTTGGTGTGTTTTTGTGTTTCGTTAAACAAATAAGTCAGAAAAAGAAATAAAAACTTCATTAAAATTATCTTGTGGACTCCAAACTTCTAGGGTGTCAAATTAATACCCTCGGCCGTTCTCGGTAAGTCAAAATTCCGGTCTTTCTAGTGTTAACAAGGTGTTCGGCTGTTATTTGGCGAATGAAGTTATTTGCTTTTTTCCTATTGCACCGTTGCCTAACTAAATTGACTGTTACCCAAACTTCATGGATTAACTTGCGTAATAATTAGCAAATCAGCTGATCAGTTCGCAACTACCAAGTATATTTTTCTTTGTGCTTTTCGGTATATACATTCAAGAACTGGCAGAAACTTATTGCGATTATTTATGAAGTTTTAAAAGCCAAAAGTTACTTCCCATGCAATAGTTACGTTGTTTATTGAAAAAATGCAATATTTTTTAAATCCCACACGTTTCATGAATAAATTCAAAATTACCCATAAAAGATTTGGAACGTAGAAACCGGATCAAAACTATCCTCCAATCCAATGCAGATGTGTGTGCTGAAGGAAAAAGACATGTTGGCAATATTTCATTTGATGAGAGGAGTAAATCGATCGCGATTCTAAGCGCCATTAACGCAGAAGCTTGGCTTTCAGCACTGCTCAAAATACTTTTGAGAAAGCGATTCTAAGATATTTTCTTATGGGAACCTCATTTGGTTTCGTCAGTTTTGCATTGAATTTGGTTGGATAAATAAGAAAATTTGGTTGCAATATTTAAAGTATTTCGCAGTCAAGACTGATGCGACATAAACGATTCGACTCTGTTAACTTTGATAACCACTTTTTCATATCATTGTTTAAGCCGCAACTTTGGCTCGAGAATCTAGGGTCGCGTTGCTTATATTTTGGCCTCACACTATCCTCACATGGAGATAAGATGGTCAATTTGACAACACTTTTTTAAGCAAAGTTGTGGGCATAAAGAAAATGTTAAATACTTAGTTATAAAATGTTGTTGTGTGACTGAATAAACGTAGTATTTTTTGATACAGAGAAAATTGTTTCATGTCGAATCACTCTTCATTTATTTGACAATAACCATTTTTTTGTCTAACTTACCGACTCTCCCTTACCCATTGGTGTGTATGTCAATTTCATGATGGGTGGTTTAACTACTGACATATTCTACACTTGTCTTCATTGCATTAGGTGAACCAAGTACAAGCAAACTAACTAAAAACAAAAACGTTGTAAATTAATGATGGAGGTTCACAACAACAAGCAAGACATCGTATCCACAGTTTAACGAAACAAATACTACTTTGAATTTTGTTAGTGTGACAGTTAAAATGTCAAATCCACATAAGTGTTACCAGACAGAGTAGTTTTTTTGTCATTGAGACCGCAGAAATACTTAATTTTTTATTGTTTTTGCAATAAACAGGCTTTTACAGCCTAAATAAAGATTGTATCAAATTAAAATGCATGATTTGTAATAGTGATGCAGTCACTTGGCGGGAAATGCAATTCAGATGATGTTCTCAATCTAGAGCGACCCCTAGTAGTTTAACTTCCTTGAAAATCATAGTTACTAACCGTTCATACTCAGAAACCCAGAAAAAAATGTTCTTTTGTGAAAAAACAATACAATTTCGGTTTTCCTGCTGCTTAACGTAAGTTCTTTTTCTTAGACCATTTAGCAGCTGAGTTTATTACTTTTGTGCCCTGCTTTTGATCCAAAACCAGTCATTACTAGTAGTTAACAGTGCTAGGTCATCAGCATAAGCTTAAACATAGATACCTCTACAGCCAAGTTTTGTAAATAAAGAGTTTAGAACAAAGTTTCATAAATATAAAGATAAAATTCCTTCTTAGTTGTTGTCCTTTACAACTACCTTTTCTACAGACTAACCGCGTAGCTCTACATGAACTCTGCAATTGCTCTCCATGTTCTCGATCCAACTCACAAAAACCAGGGAAACATCGAGCCCCCGCAGAGCCGAAATAATCCTGTAAAAAGTAACATTGACAAATGCACCAACAATATCCAGAATGATGCCTAATGCTGATTTCTATTTTGCAACAGTTCTCGATTTATTCTTACCAGTACAAGCAATGCGGTTTCAGTAGAAACGCCTGCGAGAATATCATATTGCGAAGAATACAGCTTTACTTGCAAATTTTCATCTTTATCTAGATGATACAGAATTCGTTTTTCCAATCATTTCAATTGAAAAGAATTTCAGGCAATCTTCCACAAAGATTTAACTTTATCGTAGTTTTCTTTTACTGGTTTAAGGAAGAAATATACCAGTGCCTTTTTTTCCAAGCGTTTCGCACATAACTTGACCTGAAGCAGACCTGAAAAAAGATACTGCAATACTTTTTAAAAGGTCCATGCTTCGTTGTAAGTTCAGTTGATTTTGACCAGAGATATTCCGCCTATCCAACTCCGACATATCTGAGCAATTCCGTTTCTGTTGCTAAGAACTCAAAAGGTATGAATGGAAAAACTAAATCAGCTCGAAACTTTATTTATACATTAATACGCTAAGACAAATGCATTTCGCTATAAAGCATCATCAGTGCTGTGAAAGAACAATAAAAAAGCAACTAAATCTAAGGTTCCAAGCAATAGCTGTACTGACAAATCTACACTCATCACATAAGTAATTATATATCCGGCGTATCAAAACAAATAATTTCATATAGTATTGAAGTATCACCCACAAGGCAGCAGACCATTATGACAAAAAAAAATAAGATCAAAACGCATGCTGATTGTAGACTAAATTTAATGTAGTAAAAACATTAAAGCACAGTGAGAAGTAATACTAGGTTATATGGAGGGTAGAATCAATTTATTAATATTTATTTTAGCATTAAGTATGCGATACCATTTGGTTTCATAAAGTTTAAATTTTCAAATTCAGGTTTTATAATAAAGATAACAAAAAAACATTGCGCTATATCAGGTTTACCGGTAAATATTTCCTTATGATGTTTATTATAATGTCTAAGTAGGGCCGAATTACACTATGTAACACAAAATTTGTTTGTTGTATTTTTTTTGTTGATTTGGATGTGTTCCGTAGTACTCGATGTTTTGTCCAAGGTTGTGAGAAAGATGTCATTGTTTGACCAACATAGTAATTGTCACAGTTTTTGCATCATGCCGCGTAAATACCATAATCTTTGCAGTTTAGTTTTTGGATCAAAGGACGTACTCCATTAGATGTGCGTATATGTTTCATCAGTGGGACCATAAAATTATGTGAGCCATGATTTCCACATAGTGCACATTTACCATAGGGCCCACATATGCCCCCATTCTTACCCTCAAGAGCACCAAATGAAAGCTTTTTATAGCAAGTGACAAAATTGCCCAGTGTCTGTGAGCGCTTGTATGCAAGCATTACGCTTGATTGCAGACGTTTTTCCATCTGGCTAGACCGCAGTAGTTTTGGAAACTGGGTAACTCATACGATTTTTTTCTGCTTATTTTTCTTTAATTTGCTGTTGTTAATAGGATGAAATCTATCCACCTAAGACTTGGCCTGCTCAATTATCTTGGATGTGAGAGTTTTAGGAAATTTAGATTTAAAAAATTTTGTTTTTTATGTATTCCAGACTAGTATCATAGTCAGTTTGGTCTTCACATATACGCCGCATGGGCATTGCTTCCGATACTACAATAGATTGAAATACCCATGAGGGGTGATATGACGTACTATTTATAAAAGTCCTGTCAAGGGCAGTTTTTTTGACATAATTACTCGTGACAAATTTAAATGGTGAGTCCGATGAGTGCTTGTGGAGAACGTCTAAAAATTCGACTTGTTGGTCTGAGCATTTGGTATTGAACAATTTAGTGGTTATATGAAGTCCAACGTTTCCAAGACTATTTTCTATTGCTTTGATTATATTTTGCGTGGAGTTTTCCCCGATAGCAATAAAAATAATGTCGTCGATGAATCTTTTATAAATAACCGCTTTTTTTAAAGTAGGGAATGCCAAAGTTGTAGCAAAATGCATAGCTATGTTAGCAAGCGAGACTGAATGGTTGTCACAAGTAATTATGCGATTAGATTGTTTATAAAAGTTCTGTCCATGTTGTATAATAACCGATTTTAGGGTAAGCATGATTAATTCAACAAAATACCTTTGACCCAGTGCGCAAAGTTGCGATTGTAAATTGGGGGCTGTTGTGAGGGCATCTCTAAGCGTATTTCTGTTGATGTTGGGGTTGAGTGCAATAACATCTGCCGCCACAATGAACAGATCTTCGTTGATGAACTTGTTTTGAATATCCAGGTTGTTTGATTTCCATTGATCTAGTTCGAGTAGATAATGGGTGCTATCTCTGCAATACTCATTGATCCCATCCTGACAATATTTCACTGCAATGGGATTTAAGATGTATTCAATCATTGCAGTAAACCTTGATGTAGGAATGTGCCCCGCCGATTGCAATAATCTAACTGGTATGTAAGTAATTTGAGCTTTTAATAGGTGATCGGGTCGGAGCTTGTGAGTCTTGAAAAGAGGGTACGCATACGCTGGGCTAGAGCATACAAATTATTTAGCCAACTCTCCAGTTACCTTTTGATAACAATTTTCTTTAACTCTGTATCCTGTGCTATGATAAAGCAAATCTTTTGATATGACTTCTTTTTCATACAACGAAATAATAAGGTTTTCGCATTTGCGTTTATTAACTTCAAATTGTTTATGCATAATCTGTGGAGTGAATTGTAGAATGTCAAATTTGTTTAGTTCTTTTTCCATAATTTCATGGTAGTCGGAATAGTTAACAATAAGGATTTTTCCATCCTTGTCTGTTCGACACACCACAATCTTTTGTTCAGAGATTAGCATTTTTATAGTTTTAAGTGCTAGTTTTAGACGAAATGGAAGGTTATTGTTGTGCAGATATTGCTTTTCAACCTTAGGACTTAAGTTTCGTAATTTGGTTTCAACTAATTTTTTGTAGGTTGCGACCTCTTCAGTGAGTGATTCAATTGGTGGTCTAGAAAATTTGGGAATAAAATCGGAATAATAAATAAATAAAAATCGGAATGAATAATAAAACAATAAATAAATAATAAATGATAAAAAATAATATAAAAAAGTAATAAAAAAATAATAATAAATAATAAATAAATGAATAAAATCGGAATAATAAATAATAATAAAATAAACTTTGGGAATAAAAAAGAAAATAAAATCACGTTCTTTTACAGCACTGATGATGCTTTATAGCGAAATGCAGTTGTCTTAGCGTATTAATGTATAAATAAAGTTTCGAGCTGATTTAGTTTTTCCATTCATATTATATGCTTCTTTGTAGGCCTATGTACGGCAGGTAAATAACATTTTGTACCGGTGCTTTAAAGGGTTGAAGTTCTTTGATGACCACTTTCGTTTGATCGAAAGAATAAATAGTGGCAATCATTTTACATTCAAACAGTGATGCAATCGACTTTTAAAGTCTACCTTTCGCCTCCCAGTGGATAAAGAATCTAATACACAGTTTATAGTTTCCTCTGGTGACTTGTCGTATTCATTATTGGAATTTAACACTCTACTTTCTTGCAATGTTGCATCATGAAGAAGAGATTTAACCAAACGGCTCTTTATTAACTCTGTAAAGCGTCTCCACGAATCACGCTTAGCTTTTCACATGCTTTTTGAAAAAGTGATTGGGCTTGTTGTGTCGCTTCTTAATCTTGTTCACTTTTAATTCTGATGGCAATTTGAATAGCATGACTAGCTTCTCTTTGAATTCTTATGAACTCTAAATTCTGCAATGGATTCATCGCTACGTCGTGTTGTTTTTAAAGAACAAGCAACTTCATAGGAATTGATTATTGCAGATTGAACAGATAATGCCAATTTTTCATTATCCTTTCTCGAAGATGTATTTGGCGTAGGAGCAGAATTTTTTAAACTTAGATCAACTTCTATAACGTACTTGTCCCAATACGTGCGACTAATCATTCTGATCTTTTGTTTTCTATAGATGGCCTTATAGGCCTAAACTGTATATGTAATCCGTGGTTGAGAGCATATCAGTAACATGCCCATCACTTAATGGGTTGCATGGCGGTTCAATAGAGTCAAGTCCAACATCTCATTTTGATGTTTATTTCGCAATGTAGGTTTGTTGCCTATATTACAAAAATTGTGTTCAGCACTGGCACTACATGTTAGGAGTTCTTTTTCACGAGCATTGACTGTTTGTAGAATTCGATTGGCAATGTATGCCTACACAAAGACGCAGTAATCTCCGGGTAGGTACATATTTTCAACTATGGCAACTACAATGTCTTCGTTCGAAAACTGTGAAACTAAAAAACATTGCGATTAGGAATTGCATAAATACCAGCACGAGAACGTTTACCCTTATCATTACTTTGAAAAAGATTTGTAAATTAAAACAGTCGCCATTGAAGCATGCCGTGTTCCTTAGTGGCAATATGACTGAGATAGAAGAAGGCAAGCTTTTTATGCAGCAGTGGCCACAGGAATGACCCCTTCCCAATACAAGTGCAAGCTCCCAATACAATCACCAGCTGAGTGTACCAATCCAAGGGACAGCCTTCCATGGTTGGCTGGTCTAGAAGCGGGTCTCGAAAACTATCTTGTGGCCGCTGAGCGGGTCGTGTTTTAGACCGATACCTTTTTATACAGTTTTCGCCATTACAGAGCGACTATCACCAAGTTCATCCGCACACCCAATAAGATTGCTAGCTCAAAATTGCCTCAGATTAAGACGAAAAAAGAAAAAGACTTAATTCTACCATTATATGTTATTACTTAACGGGGGTAGTTCTTTCTCTTTTTAATCCAACCCAGACAACAATGCCCAAGCCTCGTTGACTATGGTCAGCTTATGGTTGCTTCCGCCTGGCACCACGAGAAAGAGAGGTTGGATTTTTTTGGATTCACAAAAATTGGCATTGAGTTGTAGTATGTCACAGGAAGCTCTTTTCGGTTTGGACATTTGAAACAGTTAGCACTACAACTTGTTTGTATATTTGTGCTGTTATAAAAGATATTTTATTCTGATAATGCATTACAAAAGTGGTCTTCGACCTGTTTTGTAGTGCTACACCCTAAATCAGTTTTCGAAAAATATTCTCTTTCTGGAAGTATTTTTTCTGAAATTCAAAAAAGTGTTGCCCAGCAATTGATCTATTTGCCGTTGATTTAAAGGGCAAGACTTTTTTATATTTTGGAGGCCACTATTTTTTGCAACGTTGATTTTCGCCTGTTAGCATTCCAATTTCAGAGTAGTGACACTTTTTTGGGGGGGATTGCTACTTTCTAATGCTAAAGTTACAACACTCCTCAAAATTATTCTCCAGAAAATAACTTCTTTTGAAAAACTGATACACCCCATCAATCACGCTCGTAAACTCTTGAAAAATTCTGGTACACCCTTGGGGGTACTACGCACCCGGTTGAAAAGCGCTGCCTTACACTCAAGAAGACTTATTTCAGTAAAGTGGTTTCTAAGAGCATAACAACGTTTAAACTGAACAGGCAATTAACTTGTGAATTTGCATTTCAATTTAGCGTTTTTTACGATGAGCTACGCTGGCAACTAAATAAAGTTCTTCAAATATTAAGTATTCACGCATCACTCCATTGGCATGATTGATTGATTTCAAAACGATTTTAACATGATTTTGGTTTTGCAGGCAATGATATGCAAGTTGCAAAATTTTCGGCTAAAGACGTTGATCAAGATACATCCACAGACTCATGTTCTCAATTATATAAAGGAGGATGGTGGTATGCTGCTTGTCACACGGCCAACCCAAACGGCCTCTATTTAAGAGGCAGTCACCAATCTTACGCTGATGGTATCAACTGGCGGTCATTTCGGGGCTACCGCTATTCTCTAAAGAAGATTGACATGAAAATAAGAAGAAAATCATCAGCCTAAAACTAAATTATCTTCATTGTTTGTGAGAATCAATATTATTATTCTCTAATAATTCCATTCTGTATAAACATTACATTTTCTTACTAGCTAGCTGTTTGTTAACATTACAATTTTCAATCAATAGTGTATAAGCATTGCATTTCTCTATTGTTGCAGTATATCGTGATGACATAATTCTTGATAAAAAACATAAGACCAAAACGCTAGTAAAAATTTAATCACTACATTTCGATCTTGCTCTAAAAGAATCTAAAATATCTTTGGCTTAACCCAGAGATTCGGATTCATTAATATTAACAGACCCATTTTGAGCCATTTTTACCAACTGAATCCTGTTTAGCGCCGAAAAATTTTTTACCGCTAAACCAAAGGGAAAATATTTCTACATAGCTTCTTGATACTTTGTTTGGCATCCTTGAGCAAAAGTTACTCTTTAACTGTGACAAAAAACATGATTTTTAAAAATTTACTGTTTTTAACTAAGAAAAACGATCGTAAACTAGTGGGAAGATAAGTTCAATAGAATGAAAAAACGATAAGAATAAAATAAGTTCAATGATATGATCGTAGAAAGGAAAAACCTCCAAGGATGGAAGATACATATTTAAAAATTTCTGGCTCTAAAAGAAAATTTTACTACAAATTATAATTGTGTTGTCTACAACACATTGCTAAATTGTTTTCAGGTAAAGCACGCGTTTCAAGCGACAAGAAATGGTTTTGCCTAAACCTTGTAACTGTTTTATGCCAATAAATTTAGATGAAGCTAAAAAAATCTAAACTTTGAAGTGAAATGGTAAGATAATCATATCCCAAAAAGACGCCGAAACATTTTTTGTATTTTTATTTGAAAAGAAATTGAAACTGTCACAGGCTTTAAGCTTTTTCTGTGGCTTCGTCTATGCTGAAATCCTATGTAGAACGTTTTTACTCATTTTGCATTATTTGTTTAAGTTTCCAGAATTTAAATAGAGCTCTTAATAAGATTTTTTAGTTGCGAAAAAATAGGAAGTACTTAAATTTTGAAAACATTTAGCTTGGCAGTGAATAGATTGTAGTATTAATATTCAGTGTTTTTTGTGAGAGCTTTAGATTGAGAAAAGTCTGCAATGTTGAACTACCGTATTTGTTTTCAAAATGGACATTGTGTTACATCAGCGAAAAACTACAGTAGTCTACAAATTAATTGGCGTAACACCATTATTTTGCCATAAGTTTGAATCAAATGTTTATTGTCGAAAAACATTATTGCTTTCTATCTTTTGTAAACAAAGTCAGCATAGCTTACACGAGTGGAGCCAGAACATAAACAAAAAAGAAGAGTACGCTCTTGCGGAGCCGTGAGTTGCTGGCCTCTTGCGGTGTCCGTAAAAGTAACTTGTTTGGTTGAAAATAAATTTAGACTAAAAGAAAAATGTTTTGACTAAAATTTTTACTTTTATCTTAGCTTAGTTTTTGCGAAGAACAATGACGATTAATTTCATATGTAAGTTCTGAGATGACGCCACTTTGATCATACTCATGAAAGACCAGAGATCATACGCATGAAACAGCTTAATTCAAACAACCCCGAATATGGGTTTAAGAAATTCGGAAAAGGTGCATGACTTTGTTGCCCATGGCTACGTTAATGGCTCCAGCCACATAATTTGCAACGCGCCTTCATTCGGCACCATCGTGTAGTAGTTACAGCGTCCGCTTCCCAGTCGGCAGACTTGAAGTTCATTTCCCAAGTTGAGTCAAAATAGTATTCACAGCTTCCTTGAATGACATTCAGCACAAAAGGAATAATGTAGAGAACAAGCCTGCAAGCTTTCTTGTTGTGCCCTTTGGAAAGACACTTAATGGGATGCCTCCATTTTTATGTGGCAGACACGTGGCTCCACGAACTGGGTCTAGACTTGTCATCTTGTGGGATCTGGTAAAGATTGACCCAAACTCGACAAACATATCATACGATGCAGTGGATCTGGAGTTGATAGGTGATCCAAAATTAGTTGTTATAGACAGGGAGCATGTAACATGCTTACTTGATAACAATTTTTTTCGCACCAACTAACAAAAAACATAAAAGGTGCTCAAGCGCAAAATTCTTAGGGAAATGAAGGGCAACTTTCTCGTGAAAGTATTTGACAACATTTTTTACTGATGAACAACTAAAAGAGAAGTTCCATATTGACTTCTTAAAATGATCTTGTGCTTTCCAAAGCGATTATTGGCTTTTAAAAGTAATCTCAGGTTTTTCAATACTATCTATTTTTCTAGGTAACCTCTTATTTTTTACGCGATCTTATACTTTTCAAAATGATCTCTTATTATTCAAAAAAGTTTCTATTCTTTAAAGATGATTTCCAAAAACAAAAGTCATTAGCTTTCTAGTTTGCTGGCTTTTTCAATGATATTTTTGGAAACTGGACGCTTTAACTCACCCTATTTGTCTATACTTACAATCTAACACGTAATATCTATCTTTTCCAAATTCAGTCATACTCAGATAGCGAACTTAGAGAAAAACACGGATACAAGCTTTATAACAAATAAAAAACTATGATCTAATCATTGAACAAAAAGATTCAAGATTCAAGCGCCGGTATTCAGTTTGTTTGTAGTCCGCAATTACTTGTATAATACAGTATTTTAAGCTCAGAATAATGATTGTGTGTTTTTGTGAAAAAGGCTCAATACAATAAGGCTGTATCCTACAATCAAGTTGTCTTAAATTTGATTCCTGCATAGGGTATTTGCGTTGTGTATTAAAAAGAGATTCCAACGACGATTTTCTTTGCTTTGTTGTTATATTTGTGGGAAAAACATGGCCTTTCCGGAGTAAGAGCAATTTTGAAAGGAGTCTGAAAACAAATTTTTCTACACACCCGCATAATTATAGTGGGCTACGGGTGTTGAACAGCGATGTTTTTGAAGTGTTGACTAATTCATTTGTTTATCACAAGCACAGAACAATAGCCTATTTTTTAGGTAACTTCTACAGTAATTTTAACTGGGAACTGAAGGCAGTGGTACGTTGTTGTTTTGTCATAAGTGCTATTTTGGTGAGTCCAGGGATGACCATTTTGGTGAGTCGAGTCGGGAAATGACCTTTTCAAAACTTCAGACTGTCAAAAAATTCTGGGCTTGGGTCCGTAGATACCTCCTGAAATCTCTAGCAAAGCTTATTTTTATCAGACTTTGCATTTATTTAAATGCAGCCCCAAAAAAGTTGAGGTTACTTATAACACTCAATGCCTACAAAAAAGTATTGTTAGGAAGAGGAAATACGTTATCAGATATTCAAAATTTACGCTAAAATGTATTCAAGATTTACGCAGTGAAAGCAAAATTACGCACTTGCTATTACAGCATGTGTAGACTAATATTCAATTTTATGACCTCGCACAAGTTTGATTGATACAAACGAAGAGCGTGGTATTCGTGCTAAACGAATGTGCTTATAGTTTGATGACTTTACCACTAATCATAAAGAGGCAAATACGGCAGAGAAAAATTAAAATTTGATGAAGGAAATTGTTTTCAGGTTTTAATTTAACTCATCTGATATATAGCTAGAAACAAGAAATTTTATTTAAGAAACTTAGAAAAAGTTTGATTTCGATCACGGGTATTAGAAGTCGAGTCATTGCTTTTTTCAAGCAATTATATGGTGAGGGACTACGCACTGTTTATCACAATTAGAATAAATCCCTGAATAACACTGACATTTTAACCAAGTCATTAATCAGTCAGTAAACCATTCTCCCTCAATCATAATTAAAATTAATAAATAGCAAAAAGTTGGTTGACGGTATAGAACTTAAAATTGACAGAAAGTAGTTACCTATATTTATTTCCCAAAGTTTTTCGTCTGACTCTTTTTGAGGGAACGCGTCAGAAAGGAAGAAAGAGGAAGTGTGCGGCTTGTGTTGCGAAATGGCAGAAAAATTCAATGCCTTCGCAAGCGATTGGTCAGAAAAATGACCAATGGAAAACGAGCAACTTTTGTAAAAGTTTGAGCTTCTAGACGAATTGTTTTTGTTTACACAGATCTGGTTTGGATGTTTTTATATATGTGGTTTTAAGAGTGGATAGATCAAAAGACGTTAGGAGGTGTGGCAACAGGCTCCCGAGGGGAATAACGTTAGCAGATGTGGCAGCAAGTTCCCGTCTCGGCCCAGCACTTGCTAACGTCTTTGTTAGCTATTACGAAGCCAAACTTATCCTTTAACCGCAGCTTTACGCTGACTACCACTAACATTCCAACAAATAGATTACGAGGCCCAAGAAATGGCTTTCCTCAGGAATCGGTACTTGGCTTTTTGTTTAGCAGGTATATACACGATCTGCTAGCAATTCGCAGAAAATTTGTTTGTGCAATCATGAATTCTGCAAACAAATTGGGAAATTGTAGAAAATCTAAAAACCTTACAATCATTAGCCTAGCAATGATAA
Organism: Trididemnum clinides; assembly: GCA_963675345.1. Lineage (NCBI taxonomy): Eukaryota > Metazoa > Chordata > Ascidiacea > Aplousobranchia > Didemnidae > Trididemnum > Trididemnum clinides. Next base: position 5,322,949 of record OY776301.1, read on the forward strand.
TCTACCTTCTTCTCAGTCTGGGTAGTGGTAGTTGAAATATAAATCATGTAAAAACGTTCTCCCTACTTTTTATTTTAGCTTGCTCCTGCGACTGCAGTAGTAGTATTGGCCTGCCTGTTGATACTAATATCACATTTTAACCAGCTATATCACTTTCAACAGCAACTACCTCGCGAGTAGCTTGTTGTTGGCCCCTCTTTGCTGCGTACTTGTACTTAATGTACTTGTACTAGTACTTAGAAGAAAAACTATAGAACTCCTACTCACCACGTAGAAGGCAGTCTGAATTTATAACCCTGCGTGAGTTACTACATGGCAGACACAATAAAGTGAGAATTCAGAGAACGTTTTTCTACTATTTGGAAATAGCATTGAAATGCGAACTCAGCATGAATATTTCACTTATCAGCAGTAGTAATAAATGCAATTAAATACTCAGTAGACTTTTGGAAAGCGCAGAGATCAAAATGACGCTTGCTGGTACTTTTAGGTATGGCATCTCGTATGTAAAAACAAGAGACAAAAGAAAACTTGTTTTCACGACAAAAATGACTAGTAGCAAATATAATAAAAAGTTAGAAAATTTAAAAGATGTACTCAAATTACATTGACCGCAGCATAAAAATTACTAACAGCCATGGGTCAAAATGACCCAGTGGTACTTCTTGTGATAAAACACAATGTTATAATTTCGAAAGATTTTTTAGAATATCAAAATTTTGTTGCGATCGCATTTCAATATATTTTGTGGCTACGCTCTTCAATACAACTTCATAATGAATCACAAACTTCATTTGCACATCAACAGTGTATCATTTCTTCTGGTTATGCGAGCCCTGTTGCATAAAGTAATTTTGGTAATTAACTTCAAAAAACGCTGGAACATGAAAACGGGGTTCAAAACCGCTACAGGGGCACTGCTATTGTAATAACCTAAGTGTAAGGGCATCACTTCGAGTTAGGTTGCTCTTTGCCTGGCTGCGTTTATGCCAGGATCTCGCAACATGCGCGCAGCCAAAGGCTTTAACACTAGAAGCCCGGACCGGTCATTTTTGACCGATTTTAAATTTTGACGCTTCGTATTTCTGGCATTTTTGCTATTTGATTTTTCATACTCCTTGACTTTTCCTAACTTTGGATGATGTTTTGTTAAGTCAAACAATTTTTCTTTTATAGCTTTTGTAATTGGAGCATTTTGCACATCTACCTATAAGCCCGAATCGGTCAAAAATGATCGGTTCTTAAAACGATTGTAATTTGTCTTTGAGCTGATGAATTAAAGCATAATAGAAGGGTGAGAAAAGTTTGTTTTTCTACAAGCAATGCCTCACGTGACAATAAGATTACGATTGACCACTGCTGCAATGAATAACTGATAAGCAGTTACTAAAATAATTACTATTCCTGCTGGCTTCATCGAAGTAAAGTTGAATTTTATTTGCTGTCTTGAACAATGGCTGGTCATTGAAAGTTCTAATGTCTTTCTTAGTAGCGTAGAGTTCATCAGTGGGGTGTGCAGATAAAATAGATAGTTTATTACAACGTATTGACAACCTCGTAAAATCTCTCAAGTTTGTCTTACAGATTTGAAGAAATGCATATTGTATAAATAATGTCTTAGGTATAGGAATTTTGTTACGAGTTTTTTCATCGTTTTTGACAAACTGGTTTTTCTAATCATGAATCGTGGCAACAATTATACTGTCCAGCAAGTACTTCAGGGGTTACAGACTGATCAGCTTGATGACTCCTGTGACGAGGATGAAGAAACTGAATTGCAAGATAAAGAATTTGTTCCTAATTGTTGTGCTGGTGTCGAAAGTTGTGACAGTGATACCCACAGCGGTGAAGACGAACAAAGCTCTGCTGCTGTTTCTATAGACTTTCTTTCTGAAAGTGATCAGTCAGTATCTCAAAATACTGCCGCACAGGTAAACGCACGAAACGGAACTGTGTGGAAAAACGACAGGTGCTCCAGGTCTGGGAAGAGCATCTTCGTCCAATGTGTTTGCGGAACGTCCTGGCCCAACGTCTTATTGTCACAGATCTGTAGTAAACGGTAGCCCTTACAGTGCTTTTCATTTATTTATAGATGAACATATGCTCAGGTGTATTCAGAAACACACTATCGACCACGGAAAGAAAGATAATGACAATTTTGATTGACATGTTGATGAGCTGGAAAGTTTCATAGGTCTTCAAATCGCTCGAGGAATGTTGGTTGGGAAGAATACACCAGTAAGGCAACTTTAGAGCAAAGGGTGGGGACAACTAATCTTTCGAAATACAATGAGTTGTGATAGGTACCAGGAAATCATGAAACATTTGAGGTTTGATGACTTTTTTAGTCGGAGGCAAAGTAGAGAACTGACTAATTTTGCTTGATTTCCGAGGTGTGGAATTGCTTCATAGAAAATTGTAAGAAATGCTATGTACCAAACTGCGATTTGAATATTGATGAACAACTTTTCCCATGCAAAACCAGGTGTCCTTTTATACAATATATGGCTAACAAGCCAGACAAATTTGGAATTAAGTTCTGGCTTTTGGCTGATGCTCAATCAAAATACTTGTGCAATAGCAAACCATATTTAGGAAGAGATCCTAGCCGAAGAAGATGTAGCGACCTTCCAGGTGATGTGTGCTTGACTCTTTTACAACCTTATTATATAAAGGGCTACAATGTCACCACCGACAACTACTTTACCAGCCTAAAGCTAGTGGAAGAACTTAAGCAGAAAAAAAACAACAATCCTTGGCACTATACGGAAACAACGACGAGAAGTGCCAAGCACTGAGCTGATAATGAAAGACAAGGAATTATATGCTTCTGAAATATTTTCTTCGCCATCCGGTTGCATCTTGACAATATACAAAGGCAAGATAAAGAAAGTTGTTTGCATCCTGAGTTCAATGCACAGAAACGTAAATATTGATCAATGCCACAAGAAAAAACTGCCCGAGACAATACAGTGTTACAACAAGTCCAAGGTGAGCGTGAATGTACTGGACCAAATGGCTCGATACCATACCAGCAAGAGTTCCACTAGAAGATGGCCTGTGGCTGTATTTTTTAATATTCTCGACTTTGCCTACATAAATGCTTACATTATTTACTGCCTTACAATGAAATTGAAATTATCAAGAAGACAGTATATGCTTGAGCTTATAAAAGAACTTTGCAAACCAAAAGATGGGGTGGGCTCAATACCTCCTTCTCCAGCAATGGATCACATAGTCAGCATTGCATTTCCGGAAACCAGTGGTTTAGCACACCAAGCTCGGAAAAGAAAAGAGTGCCAGATTGTAGCATGTAGAAGCACCTCTAGCTCTTTTTGCTGAAATTGTGGGATCGTATGCTATGGCAAAGACACATCCGAAAAAGTAACAATTGTAAAATGCAAAAATTGTAATGATTGAGTGTCAATAAATTTGTATACCTTGTATTTCTACTTGATTAATTACGATCATAAAAATGTCAAAAAATTAATCATAAAAATGTCAAATACGCAAGAATAGTTTCTTTGTGCTTTTCATACAGTATGGGTCGAAATTGGTAAAAGAGAGAACCTATTAAAACCGATTTACAGATAACCGGTCAAAAATGACCGCATCCGTCCTTATAGGTAGGGAAATAATTCAGGGCTTCTAGTGTTAAGTCGTACAAAATGCATACAGCTATAAAATAATCGTAAGCAGTGAGCCTAATATTTAATAGGTTATTCCTAAAAACACATATCGATCACCTTGGCGTCCTCCCACAATCTTAAAATCATGCTTCCATGAACTTCATCAAACGAACGCATAAACGTTAGTAAAATTGCTGACTGCCTCAATTATGAGTAAGTCCAGTTCCTAGGCAGGCCCATGCTAGTAACAGGGCAAGAAAGACGTTGCCAGGAATTCGAGAAACTTTGAGAGAAACATAGCAGATATGCGCAACCCCCTATAACTGTTTTTACTCGATTTGATTTTCGCACGAGAATTGGCAATGTCAACAATACATAAGCTTTTTATTTCTGTTTTCACAAATATAAATCTGGTAAAATCGACACAGAAATTTGATCCAATATTTTTATTTTAGTCTTTAATGATGGAGCTCGTGTAACTGCCATAACTTAATTATGAGTGCTTCACTTCGGTTTAATATCCTCTTCCCTAGACGCTTTTATGCCAAGGCAAAGCAACATACTCCCATCCAGAGGCTTTTGCGCATCAAATTCGAAAAAGTCGTTAGTAGTGAGTTTAACAGCTTATTCCTGAAAATAAATATCAATCACCTTGGTTCCCTTGGACAACTTTGATATGCTTTCCAGCATTTGCTGAATTTGACTGATAAAAGTTAAAGTACAAGGACGGCTGTGGTGAAAACAGGATAAATACCTTGCCAGGGACTGGATAAACTTGGGAGACATGAAGCGGCTAAGCGCAACCTCCCATAATATTGTTTTAATTGATTCCGCTTCAAAAAATGATAAGCTTGTTTTCAAAACGAGATTTTTGTTACTGTTTTTAGAACTATCCATTAAGTGAAGCCAGCCCAGCCTTTTGAACCGATATTGTTTACCTTGACATTATTGATGAGAACCGTGCGGGCCACGCTAGCAGAGCCGGGTAGTTCTTTATGTATTGGGACGCACAAAATCAAAAATGGTTTGACCTCAAAGTGAGTGATAAGTTTAGAGAAAACGCTATCAGGTTGGTGGGTTTTCCGCCACTTTTTCGTAATTACGTTGGTGACCTCGAGTCGCTGGCTGCTAATATGTTCCTTGTCCGGCATAGCCGCAGCCAGGGCAGGCCAAAAATGGGCCATGCTTTCCTACCTATCACAAAAGGCAGAGCCTTGCCCTTTTAGTAAGCTCAAAAATCTTTCCCGGTGTCCGACAACTATAATTTAGTTATTAAAAAATATTAGATTATGGTTTAAGTCTGGGGTTTACATCTTGTGGCTGTGAGTGATAGCTGAAGTGGCGGAGCAAATATTTCTTGGACTTGATTTGAAGTTCATCTCCAAAAAAAATCATCAAGTTTTTATTACCTTTACAACAACAAAATAAAACCTCAATTCGCACAAAAAAATGAATAAGTATTGCCTCAGAAAATCGATCTCAAAAAAATAGGTTGGTCTTCACTTTTGGACAAAGAAGGAAAAATCTGTACTTGAAGATTAATTTTGATTAAAAGCAGAAAATTTTTCGTTCAGAAAATCGATCTGCAAAACAAGAAAGTTTTCATCTTTGCACAAGAGAAAAGACTTAGATTGGAACAATAATTGTGATAAATATAATCTAAGAGAAAATTTGGCATTCATAAAATTAATCTCAAAAGATTAAGGTCTCCACAGACACATTGTTTATATGATTATGAAGCTTGCCCTCAACTACAGCTTTGTTCTGACTACAATGCGTAACAATCCAAAAAGTATATTACGACGCCAAAGAAATGACGTTTCTTAGGATTTGATGCTTATGTCCCTCTTATTCAGCATCTGTATGCATGACCTGCCACCAGCAATCTGCAAAAATTTGTTTATGGTGATGATCTGGCTATCATGAATTCTGCAACACATTGGGAGAGACCAGAAGGAGCCTCAAATCAGGACGTGAGGATGTATTTATGTATCACCCAAAATCAAATACGAGGTTTAACCCAACAAAAGCAGTGTAAGCAGCCTTGAGGAAAGCACGACCTAAGCTTAAGATCACTGGCTCAGGAAGATCACTGCCGTGATATTGTAAAACCTAGCAACTACATTTTTAATATCATAAACAACCTTGATTTTTTTGTTTATGTGAAGCTACTGGTCAGCAAACGTAAAGAAACAATCATTGTTTGTACAGTTAACAGGTTCGAGGCAAAGTTTAAAAAAGTTGATTGAATTGTTTCCTCGTTGGACAAAAATAAATGGCAACATAGTCAATATTCCTTAAAACACGATTTTCGTGATCATTAGGTTTTGCCATATCACGGCAGAACGCTGTCGTTCTGGGTGAGGCTACCTATATTGAGATAAAGCTAGATAGATCGCTTACGTTCCACGGTCACCTTGAGTCACTGCGCAGGAACCTGACAGCGCTCGTTGGTATTCAAATGATTAACGGGTTCGAGCAGGGCAGCTGGAGCTGCAACACCGCGTACTGCTATTTTACAATACTACTATACAGCTGAGTACTTCACCCCTGTCGGGTATCGTAGTACCTACACCCATCTTATCACAAAACTAATAAATGCTGCTTTGCGCATAGCAACCACATTGGCTATCTGCTTTGCCCTCGATCGGACTATATTTATGTGTTGGCTTGTATTCATCATTTGAGCATATCGCCAAAAAGTACATAATCTCTAGCTTCGCGAGCTCAAGAATCTGATTAGTTACTTATAACCGGATGACAGGCACTTGTCTTCACCTCCTTTGTGCCGGTGACAACTTAAATCGAAACACTCATTTGTGCCTGCTGCAAAAAATTGCTGAATGATTTCGACGAGTCTAGACTCAGAGTAATGCACTGGGCAAACGGAACTAGTAGTGGTAGGGAAACCCCTCCCGACTCCATGCATTTATTCCGGAAGCCGGAGCAATCTATCAAAAATACAGACTCCAGAAATGCAAGATTGCTGTTCAATGGTTCAGTGATTCATTCATGCGTACAAGCTCATGCTCTGTTCGCTTGCCTTTAGTTAGACTGAATCACTACGGCTGTGGTCTGCTCGACCCCAAAGACTGTCTGCCTAACATAGGCTGAGAAACCCCCGTTAAGTGCTCTTTTTAAGGAGACCATGAGTGAACTTTTCAGCTTTTTCTCCAAACTATTTTTTCTTGCCGAGCGTCATCTGGAGAAGCTGTGGATTAGAGAAAGAAACCGATTGCCGGCGCCGACTGGGTCGGGCATCCGGTCAGTTCGGATCGAGATTCCTGACCAGCCGGTCAGGCCGATTAAAGATCTCTTTTGCACAATCGAAAATTTGCTTCGAGACTTCTTTAAGTTTTTTGGACAGAGAGCACTCTATCAAAACAAAAACCGTTGATTGCGGAAATACTTTTATTTGAATCAAATATCGTGTGGTATTCAGCACGCTTCATCAAGCAAGAGTACTTATCGCAATACGCAACTGTTGAGTCACAATTAAAGTATTCTACTGAATCAATGAATACTGATTGCCCAGATTGCCATTTTAATAGAATAGAGCAGACCTGAACTGGAAGTACTGCAGTAATTAGTTTAAGAGTGGTTGCCAAACGCTGAAACGATAGAGCATTTAAGTTGCAAAAGTAGCAACAGATTTCCAAATTTTTATGTTTATTGGCAAGTACCTAGTTCTTAGAATGCTGAATGGATTTAGCAGAAATGTACTTTTTTTAAAGCCGCCTTTGCTGTTAAGACTTTCATAAACTGTATTCAAAATCCTATAGTCAAAAACACTTTTTTAGAAACACAAGTAATGTTCTATAACGTTTTGCTTTTAGATTAAAATTGCTTTACGTGTTTACAGTCAGGTACTCATAAGAAATATTACAAAAAATTGTCATAAAAAGACGGTCAGCTGTCGGACCAATTTAATTTTTTAATACTATCGGGTGTGATTGATAATGCAAATTGAGTCCAGGTCTACCGACTGCGAAGTGGACGTTCTAATCACTACCACCGCGCCGGTATCGCCTCTACCACCCTTCTATTGTAATCAACAATAATGCGTAATATCGTTCAGGAAGTTACATTGAATCGAATATGTACTACAAAGCGCAATTCTTTGTGTCTGCGTGTTTTCTTCCTCGAAAACTACTTAACGTACAAACATCAAACTTGGCACGATTGATTATCTCCCCAGGACGAGTGTCATAAGAGCACTCGCGGCGTCATAATGACGTCATAATCGAAGATAGTTTTTAAAGTTTCCATTTCTTGACAGAGGAAAAAGTTATTGCTCAAAAAAGTCAGCCCTTAACTTACCAACTTGCGAAATTTCATTTCTTTGTGTCGAAAATGACATCACAGGTAACGCTTGATTATACAAGTTGCTCTCTGTATTTTTTCAAAAGCTACTGGTAGTAGAAAAGTGATTAAATGTAGAGCGAAGATACAATCTAATGAGACAGGAGCGCAACCAGGGTTTATCTAAGGAAAGGAAGGTATAAAAAACTAAACTGATATAACGTTGTTAAAACTTTTGTGAAACATCAGTAGCTATCAGATGACGTTGAAAGCATATATCTCGTCGTGTCCACTCATCAAAGTTGAGTGCACTCATCTCTTCTTTTGTGCAGGAATCATGCTGTCTCATCAAAGCTTTTCAAGTCGCAGATCCCCTACTGGCGATCAGATTGTGCATTCTTGTGGTAATCGCTGTTTTCTCTCACGTCTATCGCTGCAACGAGCATAGGGTTCCATGATTTATCTCCATGCTACCATTCCTAGAAAATATCGGGTAACAACAACATCAAGCGACGAGTCAATACTGCTATTGTCTATTCTAATGAATACTGTTGCCTATTAACAAGAGCAGCAATTTTATACTTTAGCAAAAGATGAATAGTTCATAAGATTTGAAAAAGAAGAGGAGGCAAAGCATACCTAAAAGAAACAAGATTGTACAATTGACTTGCAGCTTTGATGCTATATAGTTTGGTTTGGCTTATACCTGCTGTGCAAGATGGATAGTGTTTGTCAACGTTGTGCTTCTGTCCCAACAAACAGATGAGGTAACTCAACAACTAGAACAGGAGCTGAAATAGTTCACAGTTTTTCACTGCCTAGCGAATAACGTACTGTTGCACAACACAGCAAAGCTTGTGGCAGAAAAACGAAAAATCAACATTCGTGAATGGGGGTAGTTAGAGGAAACCAATGTCTATGCCCCGTAGCCAAAATTTTTGAACTCGATGAAAAAATGAAGATGTTTTCAGACGTAACGGCTACAAAACGTCAACCTCCTAAAAGGCTTAGCAACAAATCAGAGAAATAAATTGACAAAATTTCGGAACGCAGCAAATTGCTTTTAAAACAAAGGTCTTTCAAAAAATTTCAGGTTGGGTTAAACTAAATTAGACGTTTAATGATATCGATTTTCAAAACAAGTCATCTAAACAATTGAAGAACAGCAAAATCGAAAATAATATTTTTAGCCCCTACATTATTTTATGCTACGGTAATGCACTGATGTACGTTCTTCATTACTGCATCCTCGGAAAAACACTTGACGATTGTTTTACTTCTTTGTATAGGCAGAGTGTTTGTGATAGCCGTGCATTGTGTCAACTTTACTTCCATACTCGCATCGTAGAAGATGATTTTGGACAAAAGTTGTTCAATTCATAACCGAAAAGGTTTTTCCATGACGGAAAACATAAAAGTATGACACAATACGATACTACTGCAAACAAAACACCCTAATTTTGTACTGATATGGAGCTGCAACGGCACAACATCACTTTGTTCCAGCCTTTATCAAGCGTCCAAACATAAATTACTAACGTCATTAAGCGCAGTTGTATTACAGTTTTCGGACTTGGCTTCACTAATGATGAACAACGAGAAGAGCAAGGAAGAAGCACAGCTTTAGCTCTCATAGTGACAGACCCCTAATCTGGTTTATGTTTTCAGGAGTTCAAACAACTATAGAGAGCGAGATTTTTCAGGTGGCAACATGGACGTAGAAAAGATCATCAACGTTCTATTCTGTAGGGGGAGACTAATTCCCGTTTGATGGCACGTCTGAATTCTGGAGTATTTTAGTGAGCTCCTTTTAGTGAGCACATAGCAACCAGGCAATTTCTTAGCAATTAAAAGTTGATGACATTTTTCCATTCAGCTGGATTTTCAACCCCCTTCCTGGTTACACCTTTGCGAATCTCTGTATAAGTTGGTTTTTATGTTCTCGGAAACTCGAATTAGTTTATAGGGGTAGATTTTTTCAGGTAGCAATATGGACGCACCAGAAGTTCATCAAAGTTTTTTCATCAGTTGACTCGGCTAGCCTTCTGTGTTTACAAGCTGCATCTTGGCTTTGTTGTTTACTATGCATAAAACAAACCTAGAATTCTTTATTTTTTTCGACAATATTGCTAAGGAGAGGCTTCAATCTTTTAGCCCAGCGCTTTCCAAACTTTTTTATGTTGTGGCACACTAATACATTCTGAATTTGACTGCGGCACACATACTCTATGAAATCGAAAACCTACTTTTTACAAACCTTGCAACGAGAGCTACTTATTTAAAACACTCTATAAGTTTACATACCAAATAACATCAACATTTAATGTATAACAACAGCAATATTTAATGAGAAGGGTGCGATTGCATACGTGCACAAATTATTTTGATACGGGGTTGAATGTGTGACAAGCACACCCTTAGTTCGTGCTCCACACTTTTCAGTCCAGATCTTTGTTTGTTTTTGATCGAAGTCAGAGAAGAAAAAGCCGATTCACAAAGGTACGTCGTGACAAACGGCAATAAGACGTAAATGGCTGGTTAAAAAAGTTGGGGATACTCAGGCCGAACGCTAATCTAAAAATTACCAAGGTCCATTTCATTGTGCTTTAGTTGTAAGGAGCGATCTATGCTTAATTCGAGTAGTTGTTCTTGTGCTAACAAGTCAACAATGTTGGCAGCTTTTATCGCAGACTGATTAAACGGATTTCTCACCCAATCAGGGTGTCAAACGTCAAGATCAGGAAAGTAATGAGAAAGCCTTTGTTGAAGAATGTGCAGGTAGTTGCAGATAGACTCTTTCAAAACAGGCAAATCATCAATTTCAGCAACTGCTGTTTCTGTAAGAGAAAATATTTTTAAAACCCCTTTCTCAGCTTTTTTACGCCAAAAATTCAACTTTAACTGAAATGCACCAAGCTTGTCTGTTGCGGTCAACACAGATTCATTTTTACCCTGCATCTTGGTATTAAGCATGTTCAAATGACCAAATACATCTGCTAAATATGCTAGCTTGCTCCACCAGTGTTTGCTTGCAAGGTGGTGCTTGAATTCAGCCTTCTAATCAGCAAGAAAAAGCATTATTTGCTTTTTGAGGTCGTAGATGGGTAAGAGAACTCTACCCCGACTCAACCACCGCACTTCAGTATGTAGAAGCAAGTCCTTGTGGTCTGCTCCCATCTCTTTGCATAGAATTTCAAACAGTCGTGACTTTAAAGGTTAATGAAGTTGACTAATTTTACTGCTGTGTCAAGTACTTCTTTAAGCTCATCAGGCAAAGTCTTTGCCATCAGTGCTTCACAATGCAAAAAGCAGTGAGTAATTTGAACATCAGGATTGGTCTGTTTAACTTTGGAAACAAATCCTTTGCTCTTTCCCATCATTGAAGTTGCACCATCGATGCAGACGTTTACACAGTTCTTCCACTACAACATTTCTTCTTCCAAAAATTTTGCTGTTGTATTGTATATTTCAGCTCCAGTTGACCAGCTGGAAGTTCTCAGCAAAAAAGAAGACTTTCCTGTATGGAATCACTTCCAATAAATATACGTTAGTTAGGAGTTGGCATTTTCCTTTTATATCAGTCCACTCATCCAACTGGATAGAAAAAAGCTTACTTTCTGACAATTTATCTCAAAGCTGCTCCAATATGTCAGCCGCCGAGTCGTTTATGCGCCGGCTTACTGTATTGTCAGAAAGTGGAATTTTTTGAATTTCTTTTGCAGCATTTTCACCTAGCATACTCCGTACTGTTTCCCGACAGCACGGGGCAACTAAACTCTATGCGATGGTATGAGGTTGCTTGCATTGTGCAATTAGTTAAGAAACAAGGAAGCTAGCTTCCATGCCTTTATAATAAATAGATGTGTAATCATCCATTAACCATGTCTGCTTTGCAGGTTGGTCCAGCAAACGCGAAAAAAACGCCGTCGATTTTCCTTTCAGAGTAAAGCGCTGGCTGTCGAGATGCCTTTTCAGCTTGCCAGGTACCATCGCTTCGTTTGCAAACTTAGTGCCACACCCAAGGCATAGTGGTAGCGGAAGAGTAGCATCTCCTGTCCAAGTGAAACCATATTGTAAATAGCTATCATCGTATTGTCGACTGCTTGTTTTTTTAGACTTTTTAGCATGTACTCTCTCATCGCCTACGCTTGCTTCCTTTTGTTTGCTTATGAAATCAATATATTTATCCATTACGTTTTAAAAGCTGAATTTTAACTCGTGCAATATATTTTCAAAACAATGCAGTGGTAACTACGAAGTACTGAGCTACAGTAGCCGCTTAGTAACTAAACGTTAGTACTATTGTGATGTTGCATACAGAAATTTTACGAAACTTTTGCCCATTTATACAATTGTGAAGTCACTATAGCTGTTTTAGGATGTTAGGTTTTGTTGTTTCTGAAAAGTGTGTGAGCAACAGTGAAACAAATAGCTTAAGTTAAGATGAAAAGTTACAACCCAAATAATGCAACGCGGACCAAAAAGATTTACAGCGTAAGGTTTTGTCAAAACATAAAACTTCCGCGGCACTTCAGCCTCTTCAGCGGCACACAGTTTAGGAAACACTGATCTATACTGTGTTGCAAAGTATATGCTGTCGTCTAAACATTTGTTTTTTTCTCAAACTACGTTCCTCCTTTGTATTGAAAAAGTTACTTCAATGCATTGAGCAGCAAAAAAGTTTAGTAAGCCATTGAAAGTTAGATTTTAGAAAACGTAATTAAGACGACAGTTTGTAGGTATCATAATCATGGCAAGCTTTGTAAATATCCACTGACAGCAATCTTGATCAACTAACAATGGTTCTACAGTAATTATCATATCTCAACGCAAAACAGGAGTTTAGCTTTAGTATTGGGATGAGACAAGTCACATAAAGGGGAAGGGAGTTAACAAAATCGTCATAATGTGTCGCATTGGGGAAAGAGGATTAAAAATTAGATAAAAAGCGCCAATAAATTTGTGGACATCCCAAGAATTATGTTGTGTCAGAAGCATCGATAGCTCTGAAGAAGATTTGAAAATAAATTTTTCTACTCACCAAGACATTTAGGACGTAGGGTCGCTGAAGAATTGATCAAGGGTAGGAACCAAATTTTCAAGTGTTGCCAAATCAACTTATTCACCTCAGCAACTGAAAGATGGCAGTTTTGGAAAATTCACCTATCATCTCAAAAATTCACTTAAAATCTTAGGGCGGTTGTCCACTGTTTATGTTTAATTGGGTGTTATCCCAATTTCAAATGGGGGCGCAACATTTTTGAAAAGCTCGGTACCCATAAAATCATGAGCTCGGTTCTAATTTACTCGTGCTCTTTCCTCTCTCTGCTGCTGGAAGAAAGGCATTAGGCCATGTCACCCTCCCTTCAGCATTTAGAAATTTTAAAGTATAAAAAAACTTAAGCTTGATTTTTTAAATCAAATTGGAGCAATAAATTTTATTTTTTATGCCTACAATACGATATTTAGCCTGAGTGACTTTCATTGCATTTTGTGTAGTAGTGAAGGTAATCTGTTGTCTACTCGTCGGTGCGTAATCAGGCTCTTGTCGTAACCAACTGCCGTGCGAGGAGAAAAAATCTATTGACGCAAAAATGAAAAAAATAACAAACAATATCCATTAAGATTGAAAACAACGACACGTTATATTGCGTACAACAAGTGATAAAATGTGATAGATTGTTGGCAAACTGTTTATAAACTAGTAATTCAAATATAAATACGCATCACATGGCCATAGTTATGAATCAATAATCAATTAGCAAGATGCAATCTACAAAATGTGAGTGGAACCAGAGGCTTTTTTAAGTGGAGGGGGCACCCCGGGTAACACTCTTACAAAAATTGGAGTCATTAATATTGAAAATTTGGTCTGATATGCGGTCAAAGCTGAAATCTACAAACAATTCTCAGTTTTCGTCTGTTGAAATTCGCTCAGCTTCTCGGTGTGATTGGGTGGCCAAATGGTCTAAGTCGGCATTCACAATTTCCAGCAAAATATTTCGTTACCTACAGCATCGGTTTACACTTTAGAGTAGATGCGCAGATTGAAGATTCAAATCTTACCCGAAGACATTGTTAACTGATGTGCCTTGCGGCGATGACGTACTGACTGGACTTCATCAAGACCAACATTATAATCCAGGTCTCCAATAGATGTCTTGCCATCACTCTAAATACTTTTTGCGAATCTAGATCCGCATCTTTCATGGCAAAGACGATTTTTGAAACAACACTAGCTTCTATTACAGATTAAGAGCCGAATTTGTTGTTTGTTCAGAGTTGAATTTATTGTTTGTTCAGAGTTAAATTTATCGTTTGTTCAGACATAAATAAACCTGATTGATTACTATTAACCCAGTGCTTTATCAATTTTGAGACATTATTTTCACGTTCGTTTGACAAAAATCTTATTCCTAACAACCAACTAATGCTGCTGAAAAAGAGCAGTTAAATTAGGTTTGAGTTTAAAAGGACCATATAGATTTTATTTAATAAACAAAAACAACGAATAATACCTGTACTTGATCTAAAAATATAAATAACCTCAAGTTAACCTCAAGAGCAGTTAAATTAGGCTTGAGTTTAAAAGGACCATATAGATTTTATTTAATAAACAAAAACAACGAATAATACCTGTACTTGATCTAAAAATATTAATAACCTCAAGTAACACAAATTTTGTTCCCGGATTCAAGTTGCTATTTGCCGATAACTCTTAATTAGACATTGCTAAAACTCAATATGATTTGTTCTAAACTTTGCTTTTGTTGTCAAGAGATTTTTTTAAAATTGTGACATAGCATTGTTTGAACGAAGATGATTAGTATTGAAAATAATCAAAATTTTTTAGCTTGAGAGCAAACTTTTTGTTGGTTTCAAATCGAAACAAACTGCTGATGAATTTACATGTATAAAACCAAAAATCACTTTTCTATTGTTGTCCAACAGTTAGCGTAATTTTTGGATTTTGGATGCCCCTGATTACAATAATGGTTGAAGTGTCCATTTTACTAAAAATTTATAAGAACAAAGTTTTAGTTTCAAAGCACCTTTTTATAGTTACAGTAGAACGCCGAATATACGAACCAACTGGGACCAAGGGTGGTTCGGATAATCGATTTTCTTCGGACAGTAAAGTAATGATAATACCAATACTGTAGCGCACTGCCAGAAAAGAAACCCTCACTCTTATTGCTAGTTGATTTTTAGTCCCAAGTTTGCTTCAATTGTCACTACATTCCGTTTTCTTTTTATGGAAGACATAGTGGCTAGACTAGTTTGAAACTGCAAAGCTTTTGCACTTAAACACTGTCCGTTATCATGCGCAGATAGCGATTTCCCAAAGTAAAAATGCAGATGCACTTTTATGACGTTTGTCAGAGTAGCGTTCGGATAATCGGCGTTCTATTGTACTTTCTTTTTTGTAATATATCTTTTTCTATTTTGTATCTATTCAAGTATGCAAATGCACAGACGTTAGTCAGATATGAAGCATATATTTTTAAAGTGTTTTCGGTATGTTTTAACAAGAGAAACGATTCCAGTCTACCGACTGTGCAGCGGACGCTCTAGCGACTACCACCGCACCGGTTACGCCACTACATCAGCATTCAATCGTAATCAGCAGTAATGCATAATATTGTTCAGGGTTTAGGTACCGTGCATCTAATACCTTGTACATTTAAACTAGAAGAAACGCTTGCAGAAAAAGAATTGATAAATAGGAGCGCAGCATGAGAGAGCTGTAATAAAGCATGGCAGGCTAAAGCGAATCAAATGAACAGAACATAGTGTAGGCACAGAAGACTATCGGATTTATTTTCATATATGCGTTACATCGAATCTCAACAGAGTATGTCTAGGCACGGTTTATGAAAGTTTAAAAAATAGATCAAAGATAATCCCGCCGCCAAACTTAAATTCAAATAACCTCAGTCCAATTGTGAGGAATTGACAAAAAGTCAGTCTCTGACGTCGCTGATGCAAAATATTTTCATGATTTTGTCCTTGGCATCAAATCAAAGTGTCGCGAGACTTGTAATACTAACGTCATCAATAATGATTACTTAACTAATGTTCGTGTGTGATTACTTTATTAACGTCATCAATCAAAAGTTACACAAAGACTTGGCACATTTGAATGAAGCTGTTCTTTTTTGTTGGCTACACTGGTGTTTGTACAATAAAGAATGTCAAGACTGATAATTTCGTAAACATTTTTGATTGATTGTTCCGCCAATCGCCATGTAGTTCTTTTTTAGTTTGATTTCATAAAGCTTAGTCGCTTGAGAATGTGATGCAAAGAATTCATAAGCAACTTTCTAAAAAATTCATTGATATTGTGTTAAAGAAATTAAGTGATCTTGTGTTGTATTATATAGTAAACCTCGCAAATAACGGGCTCGAATATAACGGATAATTGTATATATCGGACGAAATTTCAAGTACGGATGGTCTCTAATTGATTTTAGTGTATTTCAATTTTGTTTATAATGGATCTGTTATCGTACATAGCGATTTTTTAGTCCCGTTGAGATAAAACAACGTACAGTAAACTACCTCACCTAAAACGAATTCATTCTTCACCAAAGAAAATTACAACTTGTTGTAAAGTTGTGACAGAACAATAGCAACACATGAACAGCGTACCGCTCCGTTATATCTGTGTATAACTTTTCTGAACTGAATAATACAATGAGTGGGTCTTGCAAATGATTCAGGAGTACAAAACGAAATACATCTGAGCTGGAGCATAATGAGCTGGTATAGTGAGCATCGGATTAATTTCGTATATAACGGATTTCGCATATAACGGACAAATATCGCTGGTCCCGACTTGTCAGTTATATACGAGGTGTACTGCAGCTTCAAATTTAGATTCCTACAGCAAATCGAACAATTGATCCCTACTGAGAAGTAGTAGACGGTTATAATCAGGCTTCCTGCGGACTACTTCCAAAACCTTTTTTTTGTTGTATTGTCATTCTTAGATCTTTGCCCTATGGTTAAATGAGGCCGCCTGTTTGACTGATATGACGCATGCATCTGCTCATTTGTACTGACCACGTGTATTTTCACCATTGAAAAGATGAAAAATGGTACAAAATTTCAATAAAGCTTTTGTTATCGACCATTTTATTGTACAAAAAAATAAGTGTAAACTCTAACGTTTTCGTCTAGCTCTCTTTAGGAGTTATCGCTAGAATGAAGCCTGGGGTTGATAGCGAGGTATTTATAGCGATTGAAGTTGGTGAAAATGTCGGAACGTTTTGCATAGTAGACAACCTGACTTTTAACGCTGTTAAACAGCGCATACCAAAAGCAATAAAAAATTAAACTCAACCAGATCGTGACATATTTCAATGCAATCCTACCAGTACTTCGGCAATAGGACAACACCTCCTCAACAATAAAAAATGCGCCCCTTACTACGATGACTACCAATTTTCTATTTTGGCTAAAGGAAGAACACTTTTTCATTTATCAATCTTGGAAGCAACTTTAATCAAAATGCTTAAACCAGAGCTTTGTCGCCAGAAAGCATTTGTCGACACACTAAAATTACATCATTGATTTGGACTCGACAAAGGTCTGGTTGGCTACCAATCAGAACGTTCCGACATTTTCACCAACTTCAATCGCTATAAATACCTCGTCATCAACACCGGGCTTTATTCTAGCGATAACTCTTGAAAAGAGCTACACGAAAACATTAGAGTTTTCACTTATTCTTTGTAACAGAGTACAATGAAATGGTCGATAACAACAGCTTTATTTTCACCATTCTTGGTGAAAACGTAAACATGACGAAACGAGTAGTAAATTGTTGTTTCAATCTGATTATGCTTCGGATTTCTGGTAGGAACTGCGTGTTGTTTCCCCTGCTCGATCACAGCCTTATCACCGTGAATTTTTGTTCTGCACAAGCTGGGCGGAGCTGTGCATACTGTATTTGTAAATAAAAATTGCGAGAAAATTTCAACCGTTTCCTGTATTTGCTTGTCGAAGCAGAAAGGATTCGTGGTGCTAATATGACTAGCCCTACAAAACAATTGCACTGGTTCAGTGCTAATCAACGACGGTACGCTTGGCGGGGGAATCCGAGAATTAAAACCTGGTGTTGCCGCACCATTGATCAAGGCGGCAAGTTAAAGACTAAAAGTGATCACCTTATTCATCCTTTTTCAAGAATAGTGTATGTAACTTGCTATGTTGTATTCAAAGCTAATTTTAAACTACGTTTCGTCTATTGGAACTATTGTTGATAGATTTTGAATAAATTTACAAATAAACCAGTGAACCATGAACATGAGCCAACTTTTTCTGTTTTTTTTCTTGACGATCAACATGAAGTTGATTTCTGCTTCGTTCAATCTTGGAACTTGTGATCTTCGATGCGAAGGACAAAGCTCCTTATCTACTCATCAAGTTAATCCATTACAAGGTGCTCCGGGAAAACGTGGATCTCCAGGACCAATTGGGCCCCCTGGTCCTCCTGGAGCCCCCGGCTCTAAAGGCAGCATCAGTCAATGCAATTGTAGCTCTGGGGCGAATCTAACAAGTAAGTTACTGGTAATAGCAGTAACAATCTACTCTATATCTTAATAGCTCATGTGCTTTTTTATTCGCGTACATTAATACGATATTCAGTCTAACATCAGGCCTTGTCACACAAAATGCCAGCAGCAGTTCGCAGCTCCAATTAGTGGCAATGTTCTGTGATATCAGAGTTGTTATAGATTTAACATTTTATTAAAATAGCCGTACCTTCACTTTCGCTGTTAGTTTGAAAATGAGGTGACAGTTCTGTTGTCTTAACATAAAGAAACTCTCTTCCATTCCTCCAAATGCGGCATACTTCTTACAATCATCAAGCTTAAAACCTCTTTACGGTTCGTTAGATCATGACGTCTAGCTAAAAATAAATTTTCACTGCTTTAAAGCATTCTAGTATTGAGTAACCTGCCCTGATATTTGTGGTGCAAGCTTTTCAAAACTGGGTTTATACGTTTTTTAGAAGCAGAAAGCATGCGAAAATTTTCCAACTTTTATTTCAGTGTTTGAAAGTTAGCGACTGTGCCTCACGTGCTTATTCTGACGGCACGATCCTACTTGCAGTGAACAATGCACTTGCTTTACAACCCGATCTTCTATTTCTGCTGACAATACAACCTTAAAAGTTCTTTTGCATGAATTATTATCTCTTCACGACGTAGTGACCACTCTATAGGAGATTTACGTAGTTGTAAATATTTCTCTGTGAACAAAGACGAATATGAAGCTAACAAGCAAGCTGGCATGGCTTCGTTTGCTCTCCACCGTGAAAAGAGCAATAAAACATGGAACCATATTTGCCATAGCAACAATTTACTGCATATTAAATAGAACATAAAAGAACTATAGAACATTGAGCCACAGTTATGAAATGATCTATTAACTGCACATTCATAACCCACTCTCCCAGGACAGCGTTAACTGGTGATAAGCACAATAAAAATTGTCCAGACCTGCTTTGGGGGTTTCAAGCTTCAACGTTACGGTTGGATTGTTTTGTATTACATTTAATGAGTCTGGCGCTGGTTAGAATCTACCAAGCAGAGAAAATCATCCTAAAATGTCATTTTCTGCGTCAACAACTCAGTTATCACGAGGTTTCAATGCGTGAGGATTTGATCACGTTTATCATTTTCAAATTATTTTTAGAATATTTTCCACAAACCTGTTCAGACTTGGTGCCAAACCACGGGGTAGATGCCAGCGGAGTGTACGTGATTTATCCGTTTGGAAACTCGACCAGTTTGCCAGTTTATTGCGATTTGACTACAGCAGGCGGTGGTTGGTTGGTAAGTGGTGCCTCACATGAAATGCAGTGACAAGCAACTTCTTGTTATCACTACGTTGTTTCTGTCTCTCTTCCTGCACTAAATACGATTTTATTCGAATAACAACCGCAACTGCAACAGTTGCTACAACAACCACAAAAGCATTGCAACGGTTACCAGCATTCGGTGGTGAAGTAGCTAGTTCAGTTTTTCATCACTTGGGGTTAAATTCATTTGTTTTGGGGGTACAGTTTTTATTCTAATACCTTTATTCATGTGGTAACAATGATTTATCAGTTACTTAACAGGCGAATTTTCTGACACCTAGTGTTTTGTGGATGAATCTTAGTAAATTGAATTAGCTAAGAGATGAAGCTTGTTTTTCAATCTATTTATAGCCAGCCGATCATATTGAATTAACTTCTTGTCAATTTTTTACAATAGTCTAACCGCTGCCAAACAATCTTTGTTTTGTTTAATTAATTTGCTAAATCTTCATTTTTTCAGATATTTTACGTAACCATGAGATTAACAAAGGAACAGAGAGTAAAAAAATGTTTAATTAATTTACTAAATCTTTATTTTTCGGATGTTTTATACAACCATGATATAACAAAGGAACAGAGAACAAAAGCAATTCATATGTATCGTATTAAAACAATAACAATGGTGATTGATTTCATTTGTATTCAACATTATAAAACCAAACAAGCATTATATTAATTTTATATTAATCTATTAACCTGTGGCAATACATTCATGTTCGAAAAAATAAAGGACAATCAAAAAGGCTTTACTTTTGTTCCACTTAAACAAAGGCCGTTACAGGCCGCGCCCTGTATATACTGCCATGGACAGCAACAGCGTTTTGTAGCTTGTCTGAGCGCAAAACAACGCTTCATGACAAGTTTTAAATTCCAGTAGCAATCTGAATTGGGATTAAAATCCAAGACCACTGCAAACGTAAAGGCGGCATAGCTATTACCAGATGTCTATCCAGTCTAACCTCCTCGTTCTTCTTGAATTTTATACGCATAGACCTGTTCCTAAAGTTTTTAGGCCAGAATATAGCTTACATGGGATGACCTTTTGCTGACCCTCCAACAACTTCAATGCATGTGAGAGGAAAGAACTTCAGATGCCTAGCTTTCATGGCGGCAACTACATTCAGCAATTTGTTGCTGTGAACAGAGGCGTATGCATGGGCAAGAGGGAAATTGGAGGTCAAACCTACTTGCAATTTGATGGGGTACAATTTTTTAACTCAATAAAGAGTAATATCGTCACTTTTTAACATATCCTATGGTCACTTTGTCACAATCTTTACCTTGACAAAGCTATAGTTTGCACTGGGCACGATCTATTTTCCCGCTTTTATGGTTGTTGCCATCGTTACGTGTTTTCCCTTTGATGGCGACTCTACATGATGTAATCTGTAACAACTAAAGTTTCCATTTATTTCTCGCCGATGTATTGGTCGTAGTCAGTGCTGTGTTGAAGCCTCTGTGGACCCTGGTGTCCCAATAATTTTGGGTTCCCACCGTGGTAGCAAGTAGGTGTACGAAAATGTAGCCTATATTTGTATTGCTTCGATACGGAAAAGGAGTTTTCTTCAATACACACCTCGTCGATATTCGCTGATCAGCTTAGAAAACAATACAGACCTACAGAGCTTACCAAAAGTTTAAAACCACCCCCAAATTTGTTCTTATTCGGTTATAGCACATCAATGTTGCATCAAACATTTTCATTTCGTAAGAAATTTGGTTTTCACATAAAATTTATGTTTCTCGAGTTCATTTGAAGTAGTTTTATATACGCTGGTCCAGGTTTTATTAAAATTCAGTGCTTTGTATGGCTTCCACCGATTTTGATCACTTTCTTCAGACCCCTTGGCATATTGTGTATTAGACTCTTGCTGCACTCTTCACCTATACTTATTTTATCACTCTTATCAGATTGTTAGCACACAAGCGGTTGCTTTTTCCAATTTTATCCTTCGTTTCCGTCCACAGATTCTCCATCAGGTTGAGTCGGGGCTGTTACCGGCCATTCCAGGACCTTGACCTTGGCCTTTTCGCAAACATTTCACACAATTATCTATTGGTAGCACAGGCCACCGTATTGTAAAATGATCTTGCATCTGTGAATATAGATGTGCATTTTCAACCTATGCGTCAACAGCTCAACGCATCGGAGACAGTTCATTGTCGTTCCACAAGGCAAAATAAACTCGAGCAACACCATTTTTCGAAATCGCGTCCCAAACCATTTGCCTAGAAGGGTGTTTCATTGTAGAAATTGTATACTTTCTCATCGTAATGCTTTTTGGTAACCTATGAACGGGTTTTTGTCACTAGTAATTGCTGAAAGGTGGGCTAATCACAGAATATGACATTGCCCCATTGGACTGGTGTTTCTCAGCAAAGGCCATGCGCTTTCCCTTCGTTGCAGTTGTCAATCACGATTTTTTTTGCAAGTTTGTAATATTTTACAAAGAATTATTGTGAAAGTCGCCTTGAGACGTTATATTACTCACTCCAACGTCTCTAACCAATAGCGCAGCTCGAATTGTCTTTACAGAACTCGTTGGCGACTTTGTGACAATCTGCTTCATCGGATTGTCGTTTCAAATGCTAGTCTTTCTTGATCTTTCGTTTTTTAAGTTCTTATACGAGCCGTGCAGTTAAAATTTGTTGATTGACTGATGAACTGCTGTATTACTGACCACAATTGTGATGGTTATTTGTCGTTTTGATAATCTTTCACCATGTAGGATGACCATTTGGGCTCTTTGATCTTCACTGAGGAACTTTGTGCACTCATTTTTCTATCCTCCAATTTCGAAAAAGTCGATCAGAAATGCACTTATGTGTTGACAACAATGAAACAATGCGCATAATGGGTATCTAAAATCCAAACAACAATTGTGATGCAATCAAAACAATAAGATGATGGAATACGATAGGTTAATGGAAAATCTACCGTATTTTCCGGGGTATAAGTCGAATTGTTGACCCCTAAAATTTTTGTTTAAATATCAGGGTCGACTTATATGTCGAGTAGACTTTCAGGGTACATTGAAAAATTATTTTTATTGAGAAATATTTATACGTATACACTACATATTTACACTACAATTAAAATCTATCGAATTCGTCTTCCTCATCGTCCGATTTAAACAGTTCTAACGTTTCCGCATCTGTAAGTCCCGTCAGCACATCATCGTATGGGTCTCATTTTTCTTCGGCGTCAGCAGTATCGTCCTCGACATCCATATCTTTCCATAACCAGTCGTCCTCCTCTCCGTCCAACGAATTCGAAATGCCGCACTTCAGAAAAGAATTTTCCACAATTTTTGCATCGATGGCTGCCCAAGCGCGAACTACCCACTCACACAATAAATCCAAGGGGGGTGCACGCATATTTCCACCCTTGGTGAAGGTTTTCTCTCCATCTATAATCCGTGCACTCCAATACTGACGAATCAAGTCCTTGAATGGTTTATTCAGGTAAACATCTAATGGTTGAACAACAGCCATAGTTGTTAAAAAAAAACAATATTTAGCAACTCCTTACTTGAAAATACCTGCAATAATACGGTAAATCTTGAAATTCTAGTTTTTAGGCTCAGAAATTTAGGTCGACTTATCTCCCGGATAGACTTATACCCCGGAAAATACGGTAATTATTTTTATAAGCTTAAACTTTTGTAGGCACTGCAAGTAACAGCGTAGCACAGGCCTACCAAGTGGCGGCGATCTATTTACAACCATCACGTAGCTGATAAAGCTAATTAAATCGAAAAACTTAAAAAAGTAGCTTTTCAAGAGAATAAAGCTCCTCATCGTACATATCTGCAGTAAACTCCAGCAACTGAAAGAAACAAGTTGCTATTGAAACGTAAAAGTCTGTAATCGTAGGGCCCTTTGAGACGGTGGGCCAGGAAGCTAAAATGTTAAAATAAATACCCTTATTTAATTTAATATTTAGGGGGTTCATCTAATATACCTAATAGAAGGGAAGTCATTTAAAATGTTAAGGAGGGCTTAGAAGAGGCCCAGCACGGCGGCCGCGCCCCTCTTGACTCACCACTGGTCATCGACGCTCCGCAGCAACAACATAGGCTGCCAAGTTTACTGTTGACTAATTTACCCGTCTATGTTTTCATTGAATGTTATGTACTCGCACGTGCCTTTCTGATAGTTACGTTTAGGCGAAAAAATACATGCAAGCATTATTGTAAAACTTGTTCTGGAAAGTGTGAAAATACCTCTTTTTTAGTGTAATTATCTAAAATTTTTCGGGGAAGAGAGGAGGCATGCTTCCGGACTCCTCTAAAATAATTATGTCTTTGATCTCCTAAATGAGACCAGCCAAACCCCAACGGCATATTTCTGTCTACGTCACAAACCGAGAATATTTTAAATTTGTCTTTCAGTGGGGATAAGTTTTACAGGCGTAGCAAGAGAAGCCACTGGGGCAATGACCCCTCAAAACTTATTTGATGCCACTACTGCTAAATCCCGGATTTAAATAAATTCAAATATAATAACAAGGTTTTCCTTTTTGTTTTTTAAAAGTTATTTTTTCTTCCGCGCGACTGCAAATGTACGATTTTTCTTCAACCTAAAGATTTTATTATTTTTATCTTAAACTACTGTAAGTGATTGGGTCTGATGCTAAAATCAATCGTTTTGGTTGCAAATGCAAAAGTGACCTGGTTTCGAGAGTGCAAGCAGGCTGAGCCTTCCACTTTAGCTCTTGAAACGTTTAAAGAATTTTGTTTAAGTTCACCCTAAATTTTAGGCTCAAAAACTGGGCAGAACTATTTGTTAATGACTCTTTATGTTTCTCTCAATTACTTTCGTGTTTTGCGACCTCCTTCTTACAGCTGTGACTTTTTGCCTCCTACACTTTGATAGCTGTTGCAACGGCCCCAGGTTCAAATTGTTTATATAAATTAGGTTGCGACCTTCGCTTGAAAAATTATAAGAAATCTAAATTACAACATTATGATTTGGTCAAATTTCCTCTTCTACAAATTGAAAGATTTGATCCTTGCTATTTTTTTGATGCTGTCATTAAATGACCCATTGTTAAATACTCTTGGGAGGAGGAATTTTGTTCTAGCTACACCACTGGATCTGGCTTGTTTTGTCACTAGAGCAACTCCAGTATTTTTCGCGGAAAAAAGATGAGAAAGTAGAATTTGCTTTTGACAAACGTGGCAATAAGAAGTTGCATGTATTCGAAAGCACCTTGAAAATGTTAAGAATATGCAAAATGGTCAAAACAGTCGCTTTCGAGTAGCTAATCTCGAAAACAGAGGTCTTCAAGTTCAAAAATTTATCTACAATTGTTTTCCAACTGAATCGCTGCACAAAATCTGGTAAAAGTTGCAGTAAATAGTTGCTTTTTAAATTTCTGTTTAAACAGTTTAATGCATGACGTAGGTTTTGAATACTTTGCCAGAAGCTATGAAAAGTTGCAAAAGTGTGAAGACTTGCTTTGCTTATCAATGCATTCGCCTCAGCCTACCCATCACGCGAACCATTATACTAATGCACATCAAAACACATTATCAATGCTAATAAACTCAGTTTTAACTTTATTATAATTGCACATTGCACAAGTCAATCTACTGTTTTTTCGTTTACTTGCACTATGTACACAGCCACCAACGCAATGGCGTAGTGGTTAGAGCGTCCGCTTCGCAGTCGGTAGACCTGGGATTCGTTCCCCTTGTCGGGTCATACCAAAAAACTTTAAAAAATGGTATCTATAGCTCCCCTGCTTGGCGCTCGGAATTTGAGGGATGTTGTGGAAAACAAGCCGGCCAATGTTCCTGTTCTGTCCTTGGGCAAGATACTTAACGTGACGCCTCCACCTTTATGTGGAAGACAGTTTGGTCAGACAAATCGCAAATGGCAACTCCCAAGCGAGGAAGGACGTCTCGTCCAAAATATAGCGATACAATTCGCTTTCTTGTGAATGAAGGATAAATATGGCAAATAAAATAAAAAAAAAATATCATAAATCGTTAGAAACATTTCTACTAGAATGTTATAAAAGTAAATACGTTGTTTTGCAATTTGCTTTGAAAGTCGCTCGAACGTCACAGCTCGCTCGTTGGCAGTACTTAGATATTCATCAGCAGCTATTTCTATACATGTAATGCAACCGCCAAGATTTTATTGAAGATAACCGTTGTTTCTGATCTTCAGTATCGGCCGAAATTATTTTCATTAATTTTGCTTCCAGGTAATTCAACGACGACAAGACGGCTCGGAAGATTTTTATCGAAATTTTGCCGACTACGTTGAAGGTTTTGGAAAATTGACTGGAGAACTTTGGTTGGGTGAGGTCATTTAAGCTATAATTTCTACATCACAGCTGTGCCACTACAAAAGTGTCAACGTCAAAAGGATTTTTCGTAGTATTCTGCTGCTGTTGCTATGACAAAGTATTACAGGAAAATCGAAATTGATCTTGTGATCAGAAGTAAGATTGTCCAGAATTAAAATTGATCTGTGTAATGTGATCAGAATAACATTTAATCAATGTAATATTGTCCACATGATCAATTTTGGTTTATCAGAAAAATCAAAGTTGATCACTTGAACAATCTCACATTTGCCAAACTCGTCCCAATCAAGTCAAATGGATTGAAGACCATGTACCAACCGGAAAACCTAATCAAGGATCAGATGTACCAATGCATCTCATGTGCAATCCACACCATACGATTAATTTCGAATCTCCTGTAATACGTGGTCATAGTAACAACAGCAGAAAACTACGAATCAAAGAAACCTTTTATCAAAAATATTTCAACAACAAATGAACCTAGATGGAGCATCGCAACCAATTTATTTGTTTGTTGCGTGACAGTTATAGAAAGAATATCTCTGCATTGTGGTTCATGCCGCCTTGCAATGGCTAATTATATCAATTGCAGCTGTTTGGAGTAGTCACTTGTTGATGTCATAATTGTGATAACATTACTAAATTTAAGTTACAACTTAGAAAACTTGCTCAAGAATAATCATCCAGATCATACTCTACGTCAATACAAAAATCTATTACAACATTTGGTGATAATCCACGACTAGTTTCGATCTTATTGGGCCTCATCAGGCTGATGCAAAAAGCACACAATAATAAAATTATATATGGGCCATTGCGTGCAAAACAATAATGCAACACAAAATAATGCAATACAGTAATATCTATACCATGGGAAGCTCATTTAAGGATACACACACACATGGTATAGACCTGCCATGTCTAACCACTTTGACTTTCAGGGCTACAGATAAAGTCTGGCATATGTTCAAGGGCCGCGGGTTGTCCAAGGACGAAATGTGTTACGATCGTGTGTTATCTCAACTAGTAAAACTTGCTTTCGACATGTCTTACAAACTTCATCTCTTGAATCGTTTGTTTAATGTTAAAATACACAAAAACACAAAAGTTGTTTATTTTGTAGATTTCTTCAGTGTGACGTTTGCTTCTGAATATCAGAGCTAAGTTTGTTAATGTCGACTGGCAAGTTGGTAACTGCGCAACGTAATTCATTCATCATGTTAGTATCCGTCAGTCTACTTTGGCTTTTCGACTTTACAATTTTCAATCTTGAGAAAAATGATTCGCATGCATACGTTGTGCCCATTGCCGCCGCAATTCGCAATGCCAGTCGTTTTAGATTCGGAAATTCACTTTCCGGAACATGGTCTCTATAAAACTGCAGTTTATCCATAGTATAAAATAGCGATTTTCGTTCTG
The DNA here is from genome assembly GCA_963675345.1 of Trididemnum clinides. NCBI lineage: Eukaryota > Metazoa > Chordata > Ascidiacea > Aplousobranchia > Didemnidae > Trididemnum > Trididemnum clinides. The sequence continues at coordinate 5,350,493 of OY776301.1, forward strand.
TATTGACTTGAAGATCAATCAACTCTAGTTGTAAATACTCAGGTGCATCTTCGGGCACAAAATCAAAAGGACAAGCAAACTATTAATAGCAGTTAGTTCAAGGTTTCGCATCGCCAGATGCAGTGTTAAGAAAGTTGGTTAGAAGCTACCAGTATATACATTATTAGCAAGAAGAGTAAGTTAACCTGTATGGCTTCACAAAGAAAAAGAAAAATTGAAGATGAAAATCGTACGTTTCAAGTTGAATGGGAAAAATTGTATTTTTTTACTCAGGTGAAAGACAAGGCTGTGTGTTTGATATGTCGTCAATCATTTAACACGCTTAAGTCGTACAATTTGAAAAGACATCATGAGCAAAAGCATGATGTGATTGCTAAACTTAATGATTCCGCTCGAAACACCAAGCTGCAGTTGCTTAAATCAAATCTACAAGCCCAGCAAAATGCCTTTCAAAAAGCAGCTTCTGAAGATAAGGCAATAGTAAATGCAAGTCTGCGAATATCCCAAATTATAGCGAAAAAAATAAAGCCATTTTCGGATGGTGAATTTGTAAAAGATTGCCTGGTGGCTGCTGTAGAAGAACTTGCCCCAACTAACGTAAACGATTTTCGAAAGATAAGTCTTTCCCGTCAAACTGTAACCCGAAGAATTGATCTCATATCCAATCGAATTTCCAATACCCTCAAAACTGCATCAAACTCGTTCCCCTATTTTACATTGGCGTTTGATGAGACGACAGATATTTTGGATACATCACAGCTCTCGATCTTTGTCAGAGGAGTAAATGATGAAATGAAGGTAACTGAAGATTTTTTGGATGTTATTGGCCCGAAAGAAAGAACTACTGGCAGTAACGTAAAGGATGCTGTTGTGAAATGTGCTGAAGATCACGGACTTGATTTGAAAAATCTTATTGGCATTGCAACTGATGGCGCCCCTTCGATGGTGGGAAGAAATGCAGGAGCTGTTGCTTTGATTCTGTCACACATTGACAGTTTGAAGGAAGGTTCAAGTGCTACAGATGAAATATTTATTTGCCATTGCTTCCTGCATTTAGAAAACCTTTGCGCCCAAGTGCTCGATATGTCCCACGTAATGAAGGTTGTTGTGACAACTGCTAATGTGATAAAACATAATGCTCTGAAACACCGCCAGTTCCAGCAATATTTGATAGAATTGGAATCCAAATATGGTGATTTATTATATTATGCAAAGGTTCGTTGGTTAAGTAGGGGAAGGTGTTTAGAAAGATTTTGGAATTCGAAAGAAGAAGTCGGAAACTTTATGATTGAAAACGGTAGTCCTGTTCCGCAACTAGAAGATGGGAAATGGCTCCTAGATTTGTGCTTCTTGGTCGACATAACAACGAAGTTAAAGGAGCTAAATAAAAAGCTTTAAGGAAAGGACAAACTAATTACAGATTGCTATGAAGATGTACAAGCATTCATTACTAAATTAACGTTGTATGAAAGACAGCTTGCGTCAAACAATGCATATCATTTCCCACTTCTGAACACCTTTAATTGCGAAGATAAAGATGTTACAAAATACTCCGCTGAAACTGAGAAATTATTGCGAGCATTTAGCGAAAGGTTTGAATATCTGAAAAAATATGAAAAGTCGTTTCGTATATTTGCTTGTCCTTTTGATTTTGTGCCCGAAGATGCACCTGAGTATTTACAACTAGAGTTGATTGATCTTCAAGTCAATACAGAACGAAAATCGCTATTTTATACTATGGATAAACTGCAGTTTTATAGAGACCATGTTCCGGAAAGTGAATTTCCGAATCTAAAACGACTGGCATTGCGAATTGCGGCGGCAATGGGCACAACGTATGCATGCGAATCATTTTTCTCAAGATTGAAAATTGTAAAGTCGAAAAGCCAAAGTAGACTGACGGATACTAACATGATGAATGAATTACGTTGCGCAGTTACCAACTTGCCAGTCGACATTAACAAACTTAGCTCTGATATTCAGAAGCAAACGTCACACTGAAGAAATCTACAAAATAAACAACTTTTGTGTTTTTGTGTATTTTAACATTAAACGAACGATTCAAGAGATGAAGTTTATAAGACATGTCGAAAGCAAGTTTTACTAGTTGAGATAACACACGATCGTAACACATTTCGTCCTTGGACAACCTGCGGCCCTTGAACATATGCCAGACTTTATCGAAACAAAACATATTTCGTCAAAAAACTTAAAATAACATAGATTCGCATAGCCATAATAAATCACGGCTGTAACAAGTAATAAAATGAAATAAGCCATGGTACGGTTGTTCAGTCACACACGATCACTAAAAATTACAAGTAGTTTAGCATAATTGAATGGTCTCAACTGGGCCGCACAGAAACCTTAAAAGGGCCGCATGCGGCCCGCGGGTTGGCCACCGAGGGTATAGACAAAAAGTCACATTAGTAAGCCCAAATAGGTGTTTGAGATCATTATTAAGACTTTATCATATAAAAAATCAAAGAGGGCGCTAGATGCTTGTCAGCAGTTTTCATGCAAATCTTCTATCTGGAGGAATCTGCCTCCAGCATCACACTACGGTGAAAAAGAAAAAATTTTGACCCAAGTTCTCTATTTTATCTTAGTGTGATGCTCGGTGTCCTGACAACTCAAGGTCGGGACAAATGAAAGTGGAAATTCAAACTCGCTAATTCAAAGACGACAATTTAAAGTATGGTTAGTGCTAGTGTTAGGGTTAGGGTTAGGGTTAAAATTGTCGACTTTGAATTTCCTGCCTTGAATTGTTGCAGAGCCGTGATGCTCGAGGCAGATACCTCTAAATAGGTAATTTGATTGAAAATTGCTAACTAGCAACTAGCGCTCTTTATACTTTTGCAAAGTTAGGCTGTGCAGCAGTTAGCCCTTAATATCGTATGCAATTTAATCAACGGTTAGGCAACTAATTATTTAAAAAGTCCTAGTATTTTCTATCGCATAACAAAGTGTTCAAAAACCGACTCCAAAAAAAGTGAGTTGAACGTTTCCGCCCATTTTAGGTCTCAACACTATCAATGAGCTCACCAAAGACGGCGATTACGAAATGAGAGTGGACATGGAAGATTTTGAGAATGAAACTAGATTCGCTTATTACAGGTATTCTGGCTAAATAATAGATTTAGAGTCATCCCCCGCGAATAAAGAGAGATGACTCTATCTATATATATACTGGGTGATTCAAAAAGAATGTCCCAATTTTAACTTATTATGTCTTCATAGTCCCAAATTGCCCACAAATAATATATATATATATATTAATTTTTTTAGTTTTTACAAAGAGTCACGATCCGAACAACATTATTATGGCAAAATAGGCGTGACTATTCCTCAAATACGCGTAATAAAGACGCGTTGTTATCACTAGATCTCATGCCGAGTTCAAGACACTTTACGCAGCTCCTGGCCGGCCCAACACTCTACATAGGACAGTATACGAAACAAACCCAAACAATTTATCACAAAGCACAAGACTTACGTACCGTTTACTTTTCAACCAGGTTCCTTTTGACGTTACTGCTAACCGTGCGAGTATAAACTAAAACTGATATTCTTACAAGAAATTAATCACACAAAAGGCATAGAAAAACCTTCCAAAGATTATAGGTGCTTTAAGCGTTTAAGGTATACATGGCAATACGTGATTAGCCTACATGACAGCAAGCCTCGGCATGCGCGGAAGAGCAGCTCGAAAGACATGGGTTTGAATCTCACAGGAACCAGACACGACGCAACATCAAATGAAAGGAAATAAAATAAGTTTAGGAAATTGATATCATTGTGAGGTCATAGACAAGCAAATCTCTGTGATATCATAATCACGCAAACTCGAATTTTCCAGAATTCTTTTCTATTTCGCACATGATGATAAGCGCGCAACTAAAATCTTTCTGTGTTCTGCAGTTTGGCAAAACTGAATCTGTTATTTCAGTGCAGCGAGCATTCCAACGGCGTTTTGGTATTGCTGGTCCAAGTGTCAAAAACACTCGTTGTTAATAGAAACAATTTGAGGAAACAGGCTGCTTGTGTAAGCCCAGGGCGACCAAGAAAGGAGGTAGCCTTAAAAGTTCAAAAGATTTTTTCGCAAAACCCACAAAAGTCCACCTGCTGTGCCAACCACGAACTTGGCATCCATCAACCAACTCTGTGGCGTATGCTAAGACGATGTTCAGCCATGCGACCATACAAGTCGCATAATGTACGAGCCTTTCGTTCTGGCGACAGAGCAACGCATCTGGAATTTAGTAATGACACCTTCATACCACGTTTGATTTTATTCATGAAGCAACATTTAATTTCAGCGGCAAAGTTAACCGTTACAATATCCGAATAAGGAGATTCGAAAATTCACAAGAGATTTTAGGGCATCACCATGATTCCCCGAAGGTTAACGTGTTTTGTGACGTTTCCTTGAGAAAAGTTTATTGGCCTTCCTTTTTCGAGGAAAACACAATTTCAGAACAAACTTATCTTCAACACTACACCAAATCAATAAAGATTTTGAAAATTTTATCTTTCAATAAGCTGGAGCATCACGCATTGGCATCGTAATGTTCGAAGTTTTCTAAACGAAACTCTACCTCAGCATTAAATAGGTTGCACAGTACCCCAAGACTTAGCACTACACTTGTGGCCGCCAAGACCACCAGATTTTACACCCTGTGACTTTTTTTTATGGAAATATATTAAAGATATGATTTTTGTGTCACCATTAGAGACTGGTCGGGATGACCTCAAAAGCAGAATCACGGCATCAGTGATTTCATTGGACGAGGAAACTGTAAGGACTGTTTGAGACGAGTTCAATTATCGTTTTGATGTTGTTCTTGAGCAGGTGAAGGGCACATAAAGCACTTATAAAGTGCTTTACAGCTTACCCTTCATAACTTGTTACACCGTTTGCTGTTTTTTGTAACTGTTACGCTTTCTTTTCCATTGCAAAACTGCATTGAATAAAAATTGATACCCATTGTCTTAAAAATTTTCTGTTCCTTTGTGAGCAAATTCGTAACTATGACAACACAAGGTTATGTTTATGGGGGTCACAATAATATTGATTTTTAAAAATGCTATAT